>JAEHOD010000098.1:0-332004 GCA_016834595.1 Chlamydomonas schloesseri
ATCGCTGCTATGCTAGCGCTAGCGCTTGTGCAGCACTGCTACGTTGACACACGAACTGCGTGCTGCTAGGTAGGTCTAGAAATGAGAAATCAATCAATGCACGGCATATACCGTCATGCCTATGCCACCCAGGGGCGGCCGTCCGTAAGCCAAAGCAAGCTAGTGTGCCCGGTGGGGGGCCGCAAGAATACGGTACCGCCATCGTGCCGACAAATCGTACGTACGCGCGCTACACCTTATTGCTCGACAGAGCGTCTACATGAATTGCATGCATGGACCATCATCATTATCGCAAACTATGATACTACCGTACGTGCGGCATTGGGATTGTGTTCGTGTCAATCATTCCATCTGCATATTAGTAAGCTCCATTAAGCTCCGCTAGCTACTCCTCCTTACATGCCGTCACCTGTGCCTACAACTGTAACTGAGTGAGTCCCACCTTGCCCCTGGTCTCATGTCGCCCCTGGCATGGTATGGGAACTGCCGGCGGCGCTGCCGCCTGGTGATACGGCGGCCAGGCCTTCTGATCTCTTGCAGCCAACCCGCATGCCGTCTGCAATTGGGCAGGTGTCGCTGCTGTCGGCTGTAACAGTTGGATGGGTGTGTACCATACCGTACCAGCAGTGTTCTGTACGGTTAAGGATGGGTGTGAGCATAGCTCTAAGGCAACTGGCACGACCAGAGTCCGAAACACATTTACGCAACTAGGCTCACGACGTCCGACGTCGTACGGGTGGTCTGCGGTAAGATGTGGACATGGATGGGCTGCCAAGCGGTTCCATGGCAAAGACACCTCGACGGCTAGACACCACACAACATCGAGCGCATTCCGCCCGTAAAAGTGTAGCGCCAAACGTCACGAAGCACTTGGGATGGGCCGAGCCGCGACCGGTGGGCACTTATCGGGGACATTAGGACTGTCCCCCCGGTCGCCGGCGGCATTCCCTTCCACGGCCCGCGGCCCCAGCCCTAGCTTCCTGCGCTGGGCTTGCTTGACATACATGCCGCATATGCCAGGCAAACATGCACGTGTGTTTCAAACCAGTACGGGCCGCCAGCAACAGGGGCACGCGCTGCTGGGGAGCAGGGCGTGCCGCAGGTCGGGCATGTGTGCAACGGGCTCTGCGGATTCGGGGTCTGCGCTGCCGCTGGATAGCCCTGCATATAGCCGTATATATATGTATGACATTTGCTAGCTGGGGACACGCAACCGCAGCGCCTTAAATGCATAGGCGGCAACCGACCGCTGCCGTACAGTCTCGCGAGCGGGCTTTTGTAGGCCGCTGGCGCCGCCCTGCTATCATACAAGCATACTCCAGACATAGGCCCATCCAAGCAAAGTCTACGCGTGCAAGAAATCCACCCGCCGAGCACAACGTCTCGCGCCCAACACAAAACTCGGTCTGAGTCTCTTACCTGGGCCTCGCCTTCTCAAGTACCATTGCTTTCTCAACTACCAGCCCAAGGAGCCAGCAGCAGCCTATCATGGCTTGCGGCTCAGCAGCAATGGCCAGCATTTTGGCGCTGCTCGTGCTGGCGAGCTGCTGCATGAGCGGCGTGCCTCAGCGCTCGGATGGTGAAGCTGGCGGCAGATGGTGAGCGAAGACTCGCGGGACAAGTCTCGGCGTCTTCGGCACGGCTAGAACCGCCAGGGCGCAGCCTCGCAACGGGCTGTGTTCGTGCCGGCGCTCGCGCGCACAGGTCCTCACCCCTTGCCCCCTTTTTTCGCCTGTCTTCCACCCGCCCTGCAGACTCCGCCTCCGCCATGTCAGATGACATGGCCTCCTCGTCCTCCGCCCTGGAGCAGCAGCAGCAGCAGCAGGAGCTGGAGGCAGTGGTGTCGGCACTGGCGCACATGAATGCAGACAGCGAGGCCATGCGCCGCGTGCTGGCGTCGGGCGTGTACCCGCCCCTCGCCCGCCCCTCCCAGCCCCACCCCGTCTCCCCCCGCGCCTCCCTCTCCCTCTCCCCCGCTGCCTCCGGGTCTTGCGCTGAGGTGGAGCGCTACGTGGCTGGCTTCTCCGCCAACGCCACCATCGTGGCCGACCTGGATGTGACTGACCAGGCGTCCGTGGATGCCTTCATCGCCGCCTTCATCCAAGCTCACCGCCGCCCGCCCTCCGCATCGACCCCGCCAACGTGTACGTGACGCGCATCACCAAGGGCGGCGTGTCCAGCGGCCGGCGCCGCGCCGCGCTGGAGCAGAGCGGCGCTGCGGAGCGCGTTGTGGTCTGCGTCGGAGCTGTCTGCTCTGCTGCCGGGTGCTGGCCTGAGCCTGCTGGCGCTGAAGCGCGTGACGCCTGCCGATGACTCCACCGTGGCTGGGCTTCGCTCGTCCAAGGTTGAGCTGGTGCTTGGCCCTGGCGCTGCAGCTGGCGGCGCTCGCCGCAGCGCCCAGCAGCAGCAGCAGCCCCCTGCCGCGGACGTGATTGTGGACTTCACGGTGGTTACGCTGGTGGAGGTGGCGCTGCCTCCCTCGCCTCCGCCCAGCCCGCCGCTGCCCCCTGGCGTGTCGGCGCCTCCTTCGGCCTCCTCCCTCGTCTCCGTCTCCCCCTCCTCGCCCTCCCCGTCCTCCTCCGCTGGACGTGTCTGTGCTTACGGCCACCCTGAACGCGTCCTGGGTGAACGAGGCCCCCTCTCCTCCTCCCTCGCCTCCTCCCTCGCCTCCTGCGCCCAGCCCGCCTGCGCGCGTCACGTCGGTCCGCGTCAGCCGCATGCCTGCCCAGGGCACCCTGTCCGGCGACAGCAGCAAGCCCGTGGTGTGGTACAACGACGCCGGCTTCCGCAGCTACCGCAAGCCCCGCAGCCCGCTGAACCTGGTGTTCTGGAGTGCGCGCCGCCAGTGCAACGCCGCGGTGGGCGTGTGCGGCGGCTGCCCGCGCGCCTGGGCTGTGCCCGCCAACGGCACGCACACCACCTCGCTGCCTCTGTACTTCCGCGAGCCCATGCAGCTGGACAGCATCGCCATCACACAGCTGCAGAGCTCTGGCGTGGTGTCTGTGGAGCTGCTGCCGTGGCCCGCCACGCCCATCCCTGAGCTGCCCGGCGTGGCGCCTGTGGCCGGTCCCAAGGGCCCGCCTGTGTACTCGGCCGCGACTGACAGCACTCCCTGCGGCGGCGACCTGGTGATCCGTGTGCCTGCCGACCGCTCGGGCAGCTCGGAAAGCGTGCCTCCCCGCGGCAGCCAGTCGGAGCTGCCGCCTCGCCTGCGCCGCACGGCCGTGGGCGGCATCCGCATCACCGTCAAGGCGCAGGCCGCCGGCGCCAGGCCCACCGTCATCTCTTCGGTGCGCTTCGGCGGCCGTGTGCTGTACCCGGCCAGCCCTGCCGCGTATGACGGCATGTAAGGAGGAGTAGCTAGCGGAGCTTAATGGAGCTTACTAATATGCAGATGGAATGATTGACACGAACACAATCCCAATGCCGCACGTACGGTAGTATCATAGTTTGCGATAATGATGATGGTCCATGCATGCAATTCATGTAGACGCTCTGTCGAGCAATAAGGTTGTAGCGTGCGTACGTATGATTCGTCGGCACGATGGCGGTGCCGTATTCTTGCGGCCCCCCACCGGGGCACACTAGCTTGCTTGGCTTACGGACGGCCGCCCCTGGGTGGCATAGGCATGACGGTATATGCCGTGCATTGATTGATTTCTCATTTCTAGACCTACCTAGCAGCACGCAGTTCGTGTGTCAACATAGCAGTGCTGCACAAGCGCTAGCGCTAGCATAGCAGCGAATTGTAGCCCCTATGTGGCTAGATGATTGATTGATGGACGGATAGATAAATAGATAGATACGATTGATGGGTTGATGGCGGCTTGTGCAGCCGCGTCTCTTGCGGTGTGCAGCAGTAGCAGCAGCAGCTAGTAGCACAAAACCGTGTGCCTAGCTCTGATGGGGTGTAGCCGGCACTCACCTGTGCCTACAACTGTAACTGTGTGAGCCCCACCTTGCCCCTGGCCCATCCCTGCCGGCTAGTGGTCAAGTTATCTCATGTCGCCCCTGGCATGGTATGGGAACTGCCGGCGGCGCTGCCACCTTGTGATACGGCGGCCAGGCCTTCTGATCTCCTGCAGCCAACCCGCATGCCGTCTGCAACTGGGCAGGTGTCGCTGCTGTCGGCTGTAACAGTTGGATGGGTGTGTACCATACCGTACCAGCAGTGTTCTGTACGGTAATGGATGGGTGTGAGCGTAGCTCTAAGGCAACTGGCACGACCAGTGTCCGAAACACCATTACGCAACTAGGCTCACGACGTACGGGTGGTCTGCGGTAAGACGTGGACATGGGCTGCCAGGCGGTTCCATGGCGAAGACAACTCGACGGCTAGACACCACACAACATCGGGGGCCTTCCGCCCGTCAAGTCAGCGTGTATGCGCCAAACGCCACGAAGCACTGGGGATGGGCCGAGCCGCGACTTATCGGGGACATTAGGACTGTCCCCCCCCGGCCATCGCAGGCGGCATTCCCTTTCACGCCCCGGGGGCCCAGCTCCAGCTTCCTGCGCTGGGCTTGCTTGACATACATGCCGCACATGCCAGGCATACATGCACATGTGGTTCAAACCAGTCCGGGCCGCCAGCAACAGGGGCACGCGCTGCTGGGGAGCAGGGCGTGCCGCAGGTCGGGCATGTGTGCAACGGGCTCTGCGGATTCGGGGTCTGCGCTGCCGCTGGATAGCCCTGAGTATAGCCGTGTATATATGTATGACATTTGCTACCTGGGGACACGCAAGCGCAGCGCCTTAAGTGCAATAGGTGGCAACCGACCGCTGCCGTACAGTCTCGCGAGCGGGCTTTTGTAGGCCGCTGGCGCCGCCCTGCTATCATACAAGCATACTCCAGGCATAGGCTCATCCAAGCAAAGTCTACGCGTGCAAGAAATCCACCCGCCGAGCACAACGTCTCGCGCCCAACACAAAACTCGGTCTGAGTCTCTTACCTGGGCCTCGCCTTCTCAAGTTCCTTTGCTTTCTCAACTACCAGCCCAAGGAGCCAGCAGCAGCCTATCATGGCTCGCGGCTCAGCAGCTCGGCCCGCGATGGCCAGCATTTTGGCGCTGCTCGTGCTGGCGAGCTGCTGCATGAGCGGCGTGCTCAGCGCTCGGATGGTGAAGCTGGCGGCAGATGGTGAGCGAAGACTCGCGGGACAAATCTTCGGCGTCTTCGGCACGGCTAGAACCGCAAGGGCGCACCCTCGCAACGGGCTGTGTTCGTGCCAGCGCTCGCACGCACAGGTCCTCACCCCTTGCCCCCTTTTTCGCCTGTCTTCCACCCGCCCTGCAGACTCCGCCTCCGCCATGTCAGATGACATGACCTCCTCGTCCTCCGCCCTGGAGCAGCAGCAGCAGCAGGAGCTGGAGGCAGTGGTGTCGGCACTGGCGCACATGAACGCAGACAGCGAGGCCATGCGCCGCTCAGGCGTGTACCCGCCCTCGCCCGCCCCTCCCAGCCCCACCCCGTCTCCCCCCGCGCCTCCCTCTCCCTCTCCCCCGCTGCCTCCGGGTCTTGCACTTGAAGCGGAGCACTACGTGGCTGGCTTCTCCGCCAACGCCACCATCGTGGCCAACCTGGATGTGACTGACCAGGCGTCCGTGGATGCCTTCATCGCCGCCTTCATCCAGCTCACCGCCGCCGCCCTCCGTATCGACCCCGCCAACGTGTACGTGACGCGCATCACCAAGGGCGGCGTGTCCAGCGGCCGGCGCCGCGCCGCGCTGGAGCAGAGCGGCGCTGCGGAGCGCGTGTGGTCTGCGTCGGAGCTGTCTGCTCTGCTGCCGGGTGCTGGCCTGAGCCTGCTGGCGCTGAAGCGCGTGACGCCTGCCGATGACTCCACCGTGGCTGGGCTTCGCTCGTCCAAGGTTGAGCTGGTGCTTGGCCCTGGCGCTGCAGCTGGCGGCGCTCGCCGCAGCGCCCAGCAGCAGCAGCAGCAGCCCCCTGCCGCGGACGTGATTGTGGACTTCACGGTGGTTACGCTGGTGGAGGTGGCGCTGCCTCCCTCGCCTCCGCCCAGCCCGCCGCTGCCCGCTGGCGTGTCGGCGCCTCCTTCGCCTCCTCCCTCGTCTCCGTCTCCCCCTCCTCGCCCTCCCCGTCCTCCTCCGCTGGACGTGTCTGTGCTTACTGCCGCCCTGAACGCCTCCTGGGTGAACGAGGCCCCCTCTCCTCCTCCCTCGCCTCCGCCCTCGCCTCCCGCGCCCAGCCCGCCTGCGCGCGTCACGTCGGTCCGTGTCAGCCGCATGCCTGCCCATGGCACCCTGTCCGGCGACAGCAGCAAGCCCGTGGTGTGGTACAGCGACGCCTCCTTCCGCAGCTACCGCAAGCCCCGGAGCCCGCTGAACCTGGTGTTCTGGAATGCGCGCCGCCAGTGCAACGCCGCGGTGGGCGTGTGCGGCGGCTGCCCGCGCGCCTGGGCTGTGCCCGCCAACGGCACGCACACCACCTCACTGCCTCTGTACTTCCGCGAGCCCATGCAGCTGGACAGCATCACCATCACACAGCTGCAGAGCCCCGGCGTGGTGTCTGTGGAGCTGCTGCCGTGGCCCGCCACGCCCATCCCTGAGCTGCCCGGCGTGGCGCCTGTGGCCGGTCCCAAGGGCCCGCCTGTGTACTCGGCCGCGACTGACAGCACTCCCTGCGGCGGCGACCTGGTGGTCCGTGTGCCTGCCGACCGCTCGGGCAGCTCGGAAAGCGTGCCTCCCCGCGGCAGCCAGTCGGAGCTGCCGCCTCGCCTGCGCCGCACGGCCGTGGGCGGCATCCGCATCACCGTCAAGGCGCAGGCCGCCGGCGCCAAGCCCACCGTCATCTCTTCGGTGCGCTTCAGCGGCCGTGTGCTGTACCCGGCCAGCCCTGCCGCGTATGACGGCATGTAAGGAGGAGTATCTAGCGGAGCTTGATGGAGCTTACTAATATGCAGATGGAATGATTGACACGAACACAATCCCAATGCCGCACGTACGGTAGTATCATAGTTTGCGATAATGATGATGGTCCATGCATGCAATTCATGTAGACGCTCTGTCGAGCAATAAGGTGTAGCGTGCGTACGTACGATTTGTCGGCACGATGGCGGTACCGTATTCTTGCGGCCCCCCACCGGGGCACACTAGCTTGCTTGGCTTACGGACGGCCGCCCCTGGGTGGCATAGGCATGACGGTATATGCCGTGCATTGATTGATTTCTCATTTCTAGACCTACCTAGCAGCACGCAGTTCGTGTGTCAACATAGCAGTGCTGCACAAGCGCTAGCGCTAGCATAGCAGCGAATTATAGCCCCTATGTGGCTAGATGATTGATTGATGGACGGATAGATAGATAAATAGATAGATACGATTGATGGGTTGATGGCGGCTTGTGCAGCCGCGTCTCTTGCGGTGTGCAGCAGTAGCAGCAGCAGCTAGTAGCACAAAACCATGTGCCTAGCTCTGATGGGGTGTAGCCGGCACTCACCTGTGCCTACAACTGTAACTGAGTGAGCCCCACCTTGCCTCTGGCCCATCCCCGCCGGCTAGTGGTCAAGTTATCTCATGTCGCCCCTGGCATGGTATGGGAACTGCCGGCGGCGCTGCCGCCTGGTGATACGGCCAGGCCTTCTGATCTCCTGCAGCCAGCCCGCATGCCGTCTGCAACTGGGCTGGTGTCGCTGCTGTCGGCTGTAACAGTTGGATGGGTGTGTACCATACCGTACCAGCAGTGTTCTGTACGGTCAAGGATGGGTGTGAGCATAGCTCTAAGGCAACTGGCACGACCCGAGTCCGAAACACCATTACGCAACTAGGCTCACGACGGTGGTCTGCGGTAAGATGTGGACATGGATGGTCTGCTAGGCGGCTCCATGGCGAAGACATCTAGACGGCTAGACACCACACAACATCGGGGGCATTCCGCCCGTCAAGTCAGCGTGTATGCGCCAAACGCCACGAAGCACTTGGGATGGGCCGAGCCGCGACCGGTCGGCACTTATCGGGGACATTAGGACTGTCCCCCCCCCCCCCCGGTCGCCGGCGGCATTCCCTTTCACGCCCCGGGGCCCCAGCCCCAGCTTCCTGCGCTGGGCTTGCTTGACATACATGCCGCATATGCCAGGCATACATGCACATGTGGTTCAAACCAGTCCGGGCCGCCAGCAACAGGGGCACGCGCTGCTGGGGAGCAGGCCGTGCCGCAGGTCGGGCATGTGTGCAACGGGCTCTGCGGATTCGGGGTCTGCGCTGCCGCTGGATAGCCCTGCATATAGCCATATATATATGTATGACATTTGCTACCTGGGGACACGCAAGCGCAGCGCCTTAAATGCAACAGGCGGCAACCGACCGCTGCCGTACAGTCTCGCGAGCGGGCTTTTGTAGGCCGCTGGCGCCGCCCTGCTATCATACAAGCATACTCCAGGCATAGGCCCACCTAAGCAAAGTCTACGCGTGCAAGAAATCCACCCGCCGAGCACAACGTCTCGCGCCCAACACAAAACTCGGTCTGAGTCTCTTACCTGGGCCTCGCCTTCTCAAGTTCCTTTGCTTTCTCAACTACCAGCCCAAGGAGCCAGCAGCAGCCTATCATGGCTCGCGGCTCAGCAGCTCGGCCCGCGATGGCCAGCATTTTGGCGCTGCTCGTGCTGGCGAGCTGCTGCATGAGCGGCGTGCTCAGCGCTCGGATGGTGAAGCTGGCGGCAGATGGTGAGCGAAGACTCGCGGGACAAGTCTTCGGCGTCTTCGGCACGGCTAGAACCGCAAGGGCGCAGCCTCGCAACGGGCTGTGTTCGTGCCGGCGCTCGCGCGCACAGGTCCTCACCCCTTGCCCCCTTTTTCGCCTGTCTTCCACCCGCCCTGCAGACTCCGCCTCCGCCATGTCAGATGACATGACCTCCTCGTCCTCCGCCCTGGAGCAGCAGCAGCAGCAGGAGCTGGAGGCAGTGGTGTCGGCACTGGCGCACATGAATGCAGACAGCGAGGCCATGCGCCGCGTGCTGGCGTCGGGCGTGTACCCGCCCTCGCCCGCCCCTCCCAGCCCCACCCCGTCTCCCCCCACGCCTCCCTCTCCCTCTCCCCCGCTGCCTCCGGGTCTTGCGCTTGAGGCGGAGCATTACGTGGCTGGCTTCTCCGCCAACGCCACCATCGTGGCCAACCTGGATGTGACTGACCAGGCGTCCGTGGATGCCTTCATCGCCGCCTTCATCCAGCTCACCGCCGCCGCCCTCCGCATCGACCCCGCCAACGTGTACGTGACGCGCATCACCAAGGGCGGCGTGTCCAGCGGCCGGCGCCGCGCCGCGCTGGAGCAGAGCGGCGCTGCGGAGCGCGTGTGGTCTGCGTCGGAGCTGTCTGCTCTGCTGCCCGGTGCTGGCCTGAGCCTGCTGGCGCTGAAGCGCGTGACGCCTGCCGACGACTCCACCGTGGCTGGGCTTCGCTCGTCCAAGGTTGAGCTGGTGCTGGGCCCTGGCGCTGCAGCTGGCGGCGCTCGCCGCAGCGCCCAGCAGCAGCAGCAGCCCCCTGGCGCGGACGTGATTGTGGACTTCACGGTGGTTACGCTGGTGGAGGTGGCGCTGCCTCCCTCGCCTCCGCCCAGCCCGCCGCTGCCCGCTGGCGTGTCGGCGCCTCCTTCGCCTCCTCCCTCGTCTCCGTCTCCCCCTCCTCGCCCTCCCCGTCCTCCTCCGCTGGACGTGTCTGTGCTTACTGCCGCCCTGAACGCCTCCTGGGTGAACGAAGCCCCCTCTCCTCCTCCCTCGCCTCCGCCCTCGCCTCCCGCGCCCAGCCCGCCTGCGCGCGTCACGTCGGTCCGTGTCAGCCGCATGCCTGCCCAGGGCACCCTGTCCGGCGACAGCAGCAAGCCCGTGGTGTGGTACAGCGACGCCTCCTTCCGCAGCTACCGCAAGCCCCGGAGCCCGCTGAACCTGGTGTTCTGGAATGCGCGCCGCCAGTGCAGCGCCGCGGTGGGCGTGTGCGGCGGCTGCCCGCGCGCCTGGGCTGTGCCCGCCAACGGCACGCACACCACCTCGCTGCCTCTGTACTTCCGCGAGCCCATGCAGCTGGACAGCATTACCATCACACAGCTGCAGAGCCCCGGCGTGGTGTCTGTGGAGCTGCTGCCGTGGCCCGCCACGCCCATCCCTGAGCTGCCCGGCGTGGCGCCTGTGGCCGGTCCCAAGGGCCCGCCTGTGTACTCGGCCGCGACTGACAGCACTCCCTGCGGCGGCGACCTGGTGGTCCGTGTGCCTGCCGACCGCTCGGGCAGCTCGGAAAGCGTGCCTCCCCGCGGCAGCCAGTCGGAGCTGCCGCCTCGCCTGCGCCGCACGGCCGTGGGCGGCATCCGCATCACCGTCAAGGCGCAGGCCGCCGGCGCCAAGCCCACCGTCATCTCTTCGGTGCGCTTCAGCGGCCGTGTGCTGTACCCGGCCAGCCCTGCCGCGTATGACGGCATGTAAGGAGGAGTATCTAGCGGAGCTTGATGGAGCTTACTAATATGCAGATGGAATGATTGACACGAACACAATCCCAATGCCGCACGTACGGTAGTATCATAGTTTGCGATAATGATGATGGTCCATGCATGCAATTCATGTAGACGCTCTGTCGAGCAATAAGGTGTAGCGTGCGTACGTACGATTTGTCGGCACGATGGCGGTACCGTATTCTTGCGGCCCCCCACCGGGGCACACTAGCTTGCTTGGCTTACGGACGGCCGCCCCTGGGTGGCATAGGCATGACGGTATATGCCGTGCATTGATTGATTTCTCATTTCTAGACCTACCTAGCAGCACGCAGTTCGTGTGTCAACGTAGCAGTGCTGCACAAGCGCTAGCGCTAGCATAGCAGCGAATTATAGCCCCTATGTGGCTAGATGATTGATTGATGGACGGATAGATAAATAGATAGATACAATTGATGGGTTGATGGCGGCTTGTGCAGCCGCGTCTCTTGCGGTGTGCAGCAGTAGCAGCAGCAGCTAGTAGCACAAAACCATGTGCCTAGCTCTGATGGGGTGTAGCCGGCACTCACCTGTGCCTACAACTGTAACTGAGTGAGCCCCACCTTGCCTCTGGCCCATCCCCGCCGGCTAGTGGTCAAGTTATCTCATGTCGCCCCTGGCATGGTATGGGAACTGCCGGCGGCGCTGCCGCCTGGTGATACGGCCATGCCTTCTGGTCTCCTGCAGCCAGCCCGCATTACAGACATGTGCTAACTTGCGAAAACGAAAGCGAATGCACGCCACCCGACGTTGATGTCGTGCCTCACAAGCAGCATGAGAAGAGGGTGAGCGGTAAGGCGTAGTGCGCGGCCACATTACCTCCGAGGGACGGTAACAGCTGTCGAGCTGTAACAGTTGCATGGGTATGTACCATACGCGGGGGGTGTCTGCAGCACGCGACTGGCCAGCGTTCCATGGCCCATCCGCCCGGCCCGACTCTCCGCTCCTGCTACAGGCGCTGTTCATGGCGTTTTCTAACCTCAAGGCGGACCTGGCGCGGGCGGAGGAGCGGTGGTACGCCGATTCCCGCGAGGTTGCGGCGCAGAAGGAGGTCATTGACATCCGCATGCGGCAGCCGAAGCAGCAGCAGCCGTAGCTGATGTTGCGGGTGGTTGTCGCACTGCCTATGGCAAGCAGCTGAACCCTCGGCCAACCAACGCATTTCCCTGCTGTGGAGGCGGCCAGAGGCAAGGATGACAGCGCAGTGACAACCGTTGCTATGTCTGCGCCAGCAGCGATTAGGTGGCGACATGACGGGGCTGGCGATGGCCGCAATCCTAGCGAGCGCCTTATGCTACGGAGAGCCCCGCGCAGCCATTGCTGCAGCCGCCCCGGCAAGCGGCTCGTCGTATGCGCGGCGGTGACGTAGGCGCGGTGAGGCGGCCTGCTGGCGTCGCAGCTGCAGGTGAGGCGGTGGGGCTGGTTGCCCAGGGGCGCGGGCGAGAGGCGCCCAGTCCGCGGCTGCGTATGGGCGGCCCCAGCCGCGCCGGGCAACCGCTGGCCCGGGCGCGCCACTGCTGCTGCTCATGGCGGCGAGGGGCTGGGGCCGTCGGCGCTGGGGAAGGCTTGGGGCCGGCGCCGGCCCCTTGGCGTGTCCTGCAACACCACGCACGCCACAGCCACCCAACCCTGCCTCCCACCTCTCAACATCTTCTCCCCACCCGCTGCTGTTTCACGTTGCCTCCGGCGCAGGCGGCGGCGGCGGCCCTGGCTGGCGGCGGACCTGCCTGGCGCGGCGTGACGTGGCTGGGAGCGTGCTGCGGCGAGGGTGAGCGGCGGCGAGGGGCCGGGGCTGGGACTGGGGCCCGGGACCTTGGGCGGGTGCGGCTGTAGGGCCCTGGGGTTTGTGCAGGGTGTGTGGTGGGTGGGGGAGAAGGGGCGGGGGGAGGCCTGACTCGGTGGGCGTGCCACTTTGCTGGGATTCCAGTCTGCAGACACGTTGGGGCACACAGACGCACACACAAACACACACACACACACACACACATTGCGGGGAACTCTCTCCGTTTCCGTTACCAACACACACACACGCACACACACACACACACACACACACACACACACACACACACACAAACACACACACTTCGCTCAGGGGGCTCAGCCCAAAAAATGACCCCACCCACACCCACATGCAGAGACTACATTGCAAATCACGCGCCTAACGCGGCGCACGGCCTGCTGCTACTCAGCAATCACTGGCTGCTCTCAGGTATCACACCTATGTCAGCAGCCTCCCAGCCGTCTATATAACTGCCAGCTCCGTGTTGGGCAGCTGCCCGAGTGCAACCCCCGACTCCTGTACGGCTGAGGGGATGGGGGCGCCGTACACGAGTTAGTTGGGGGTTAGTCGGAGCTGTCCTAGAACCTACATTGTACTATTTTTTCCGGGGTCCACCCACTGGGGTCCACCTGACTTGTCTGTAACATCGCGTGACACAACGCACGACACAACGTATAGCAACGCGCCGCTTGTCCTGAGCCTCTGGGGTACGCAACCAGGCTTCAACGGGGGACCCTAGCTCAGCCTGGACAGCAGGGCTAGCCAGCACGCAGTCTCGGCGGGGGGCTGTGAGGTAGCTGGGGTGACAATGGCGCAGCTCGCACCGCCGCGTAGGGCCTCTGCGCGCGCCGGGCGCCACAACACTGTCGCAAATCCACAGGTGGCGGAGTAGGAGCAGGACGGGATTGGCGCGCGTCAGGCAGGTAGCGCAGCGCACGGCGGAGGCACTAAGGGAGTAAGGGGGCAGCGCGTGCCGAACGGGACGCAGGCGATGCGCACTTACAGCAGCAGTAGGAGCAGTGACATCAGCAGCCAAGGGCACCCCTAGCGACGGACAAGCGCAATAATGCGAATGCGAGGTGGGCGGGATAGCAGCAACAGCAGTCAGGGGTGGCAGCAGTTGCGCAAATGTGCGCGTCGCTGGAGATGCGTAGGCGACAGCGTGGGTGATGTGGATGAGTGGGGTCGGGCAGGAGTCGAGGGAAGGGAGCTGGGGCGGCGGGGTGTCGGGAGAGGGTCAGAGGCGCCAGCGCTTGTAACGATGGGGGCAGGGGAAGGGGGAGGGGTCCACTCGATGTCTTGGGGTCCCCGATGATCGCGGCAAGAACCTAGGAAGCTGGTGGTCGTTTAGGAAGGTTGACCTGTGTTTCAAGCTGCTTGTAACATGTCATGGCATACTTCTAGTTTACAAAATATTATATCACTTCGGTGCAAAGGCTAGGAGCCCTCTTGGGGGAATCCTCTCGCCTGCGTATCCGCTGGCGGGTGGAATGACCTCTTCCAGCGATCTTAACAGCCAGATTGAGGTAGGCACCGTCCATACGTGGAGCAGAGGAGTGCGGAAGTTCACATCCGTGCATTCGAGTCGCGCGGGGGCGCTCGAGCGCTCGGGAGACATGGAACACATTTTTAAGCTTCAGTCACAAACCTAGGCGTGCATCGCGGGCGCACGGAAAAGGCCGGCTTGCAAGCTGCCCACTTGGCGCCCACCGTGACAACGCATGGCTGTCGGGCCTGTTTATGTCATAACAAACATATGATGCGAAATGCCGTAAGGAGCTGTTTCCGGGGGCGTTTGGAGGACTGCGACCTGCGGTTAGGCTCCATGCTTTCTTTTTCCTGCGCCTGATGTCATTCGGAGTACTTGCCTCTAAATGATGGTCTCTGCTAGACTCCAAACACACTGCGCTTGCGCCCGCCCCAGAGTTCGAGTAACCGCCGAGGGTGGCGCCCTGTGCAACCCACACCCAGCCTGCCCGTTTTACACTGCTGTTCCCTTCACGCTTGCAACGGGCCCGTGTCACGCTCCTCTTTCCGCATAACACAGGAATATGTCGCTTCCAGGCTGCGCTCGTTCGCGACGCGGTTTGCGGCGCAGCACGCGGCGCACTTGTCCACCGCGCAGGTGAGCGACACCACGCCTCAGTCATCTTGTCCCAAGGCCCCCTCGCGTGTTGAATGTGTCGCTGTGTTATGTACTCATGCAAACAGGTCCAACAAGCCGTGTATGTGGATCTTCTGGAGAGCCCGCCGCTGCCGCAGATTGACGCGCTGCTGCAGCAGCACCAGCAGCTGGCCCACATCAGTGCACCGCAGCCGCCCTCCAGCGTCGCCCTCGCCCGCGCCGCCGCCGGAATGATGGCGGCCGCCGCAACAGCCGGCGGGACCAGCCAGGGCGGCGATGGCCAGGGCTCGAAGCGGGAGGCGGCCACGCCCTCGCGTGTAACGCCCGAGCCTTCCGCGACGGGCGGCCTTCCAGCCCCCAGCAGCGCAGCTGCAGCGGCCAACTCGGAGCTGCTCGGGGCGCTGGGGGCGGCGGCGGCCATGGCCGCGGCCGCGGCGGGCCGCGCAACGCCGCCACCCGCGCCTGTCCAGCAAGCAATGGCGCTGGGGCTGACGGGAGGGGCGGGTGTCTGTGTCGATGGCGCCGGCGGCGCGGCGAGTGGGCCGCAGCCCGGCGCGAGCGTTTCGGTGTGTGGGGGCGTCGCCGGCGGCACAGAGGGCCTGGTGCTGATCATCCGCCACGACTGCTCGTGAGTTATACAATCGCAAGTCGGGGGGGGGGGTCCGCGCCCTAAGCAAGCATGCGTGTGGAATGCCGGACTCGGGCTTGCAGGGACTGCAGGTCGCTGCCAGGGCTGCACGCCGCTGCCCCACCCGAAATGGCTCTCCCATTGCGGACCACTCACCCACACACGCCTGTCGCACTCCTTGACACTGCATGGCGTCCCCTCCCCCTTCCTCCAACCTCCAACCGGGCAGCGCGCTGGGCTGCCGCGACCCCGGCTGCTCGCTGTGCGCCTGCAACCCGCTGCGCCTGTGTGAGCGCAACTTCAGCCGCAAGTACCTGGTGAGCGGCGGGGGAAAGCAGGCGGGAGCCGCAACTGGGCGGGGCGGGATGGGGCGGGGCGGGGCGGGGCGGGGCGGGGTGGGGCGGGGCGGGGCGTGTGCTTGCGTGTTAGGGAACACGAGAAATAGATAGCGCAGACATTGTATGCGATGCATAGTAAACGTGTGTGTGTGTGTGTGTGTGTTTGTGTTCAAGAAAGCAAACAAGCGAGGGAAAGCCCGCCCACATGTATGTGCCTGTGTGCGCGCATGCAGGTGGGCGATGCGCTGCGCGCCAAGTGCGGAGCGTCCATCAAGGTGGAGCTGCGGCGGCTGCTGCCGGGCGCCCAGCAGGCGCAGCAGCAGGCCGCAGCAGCGTCGGCTGCGGCAGGCGGCGGCGCGGCCGCGACGACGGCTGCGGCTGTAGCAAGCAGCGTGTTATGTGAAGACGACGAGTCCAGCAACATCCTCCTAGAGGTGGGGTGGCAGAATGGTGACGAACGCAGTATCGTCCAAGTCAGCATGAAGCTTGCGGACGCGGGGTCATGCGGTCGATGCCCCAACTGCTTCAACCCCCTGCAACTGGCGGCTCACCCAGTCGCGCGGTCCTTGACCACCAATCTCCACCAACCGCCATGCTACACAAACATCGACCAACCCACTTGCCACTCAACCCCTGGCAGCTGGTGCTGCTGGACGGCGTGATGTGGAAGGAGCGCGGCGGCGACTGCCGCGTGCTGGGGGCGGACGACCTGCGCGCCTGCATGAAGCTCAGCAACCACAGGGTGTGTTCGTGGTGGTGATAGTGGGTTCGTGGTGGTGATAGTGGGCGTGTGGTGTGTGTGTGTGTGTATCTGTGTCCAGGCTGTGCGGGATGCGATCAGTGGGCTGGTTGGAGTGCGCAGTGTGCGGGTGGTGGTGCGGCAGGGGCGGGGATCTGATGGCAGTTTCGTGGGGTGAGCGGCAGGGGTGCATATATTGACCGCGTGCGGTCGGCCGCAGCAAGCTGGCTCCAACTGCCGCCCCGCCCTTCACTGCATCGAGGCCTCGCGGCCGCAACCGCCGACGTGCGCTCGCTCGCGTGCGCAGGACGAGCCACTCCTGCAGCTGAAGGCCAGCGGCGGTGGGGGCGGAGGAGGTGACCGCGCGGGCAACAACACCAACAACGCCAGCGCGGGGCAGCAGCGGCGCGTGCTGCTCAAGCTGGAGGTGTGTGTGGGGGGGGGGGGGGGTAGCCATCCATAGGATGGGGGGGGTCTGTGGAAGGAGTCTGGGCACCGAACTACTTGCGCGAGGCACATGGCTTTAAGAGGACCTCGCAACCACGCCTTGCGCGTGGACAAACATGCCTGAACCAGACTTGACGCGAAGAAGACTCATTCAAGTTATGCCCTGGCGCGCCCTTGTCGCGCCCTTGTCGGTCCATCGGCATGTTCCAAACCATGTAACAACACAGCGCGGCGTGGCGGTGCTGCCGGAGCTCACGGTCACGGACAGCTCTGAGGCGTTGCTGCAGGTACCCGTGGAGGGTGGGGGAGGGGAGGGGAGGACAGGGAGGACAGGGAGGGCAGGCAGGAGGTGCTGGGTGCACGCACCAGGGGTGGAAGCGTGCTGCACCCTGTCCGCGTGCAGCGCGACTTCGTGCATGTCAACGCTGTACGGGATTGTTCACACGCCTACACCCGGCCACAACCCTCCCGCTGCCCCCCGGCTGCTGTTTCTCACAGCAGCCCAGTTTTCTCAGAACGGGAATGGGTTACCATTTTACCCCCTCGGTATGCCTTCTGTGTCGCAATGTCTGTTCTACGTCTACCTTGTCATTACTTAAACATGTGTGGCACCCCCTCCCCCGACACTACATCACAGGGCCGCAAGCCGCCCTTCCGGCTGCTGGTGTCGGCGGTGGCGGCGGACGACCCCGCGGTGCCGCTGCCGGCGGTGGCGTACGCGGTGTCGGAAGACTTCGTGGTGCGTGGCCGGACGTGTGGCCGTGCGGCCGTATGGGTGCCACGGTGTTTTTTCTTATGGATGCGGAGCGGAGTGGGCACAGGAACTGTCAGCGGGCTCAAAAGGGTTGCATGGCTACCTCCTGTCTGGACTTCCGAGCAGCAGGGCTCGTTCGACACGGACAGGCGCTCCACGCAGACCAAGCAACGCGTCTGCTTGCTGCCTCCCTCCCTAACGCCCCTGCCCCTGCTCCCGCCTGCCCGCCCGCTCCGCTCCTCGCTCCTCCCTGGCTGGTTTGGGTTCTCTTGGTCGTTTCGCTTTTGGTTTCTGGAATGAACTACCCTCCACCCCTACCCCCGCCACCCCGCTGCCGCCCGCAGGTGGCGACGCGGCGTGTGAAGCAGGCCAACAAGGCCGAGGTGCCGCTGCTGGACGACCACGTGTCCAAGATAGAGCACATCGGGCGGGAGACGGTCAAGAAGCTGGCCGACGTGGCGGCGGCGGCCAAGGAGCTCAACCTCACCTGGCAGGTAGTGGTGGGGAGGGAGGTTTGGAGGGAGGCGAAGGTCAGAATGGTGCAGAGGTTGGTGGCATCTGGCCCCCTCTCCCCCTCCCGCGCGCGCAACACCCGCCTTGTTTGTCTACTCGTCGCGCTTTTGTATTTGCTTTAATTCGGGGTGCTATACAAACAAGTCCTTTTGCCCGCGCACCCACACAGCTGCCCGAGGGCATCAGCGGCGCGGTGAACAGTGTGGGGCAGTTCCAGGCGCTGACCGGCGCGGCGGACAAGGACCCGCAGCTGAAGAAGGTGGTGAGTGGCAGAGTGGTTTTTTGTTTTTTGCTCATGAGTGCAGCACTGCAGCTCAACCACTGCGTGGACAAGGACGGGCTGCTGCGCACGCCCTGGGTGTGTCCTTAAATTCCCCGCCGCCTCGTGCCGCCTCGTGCATGCGGCTGCGCTCCACCCCACCAGCAACCCGCACCCGCAACGTGAGCACTTGTCCCTCCTGTAACCTTGTCCTGCCCGGCAGCTGCAAATGGTGCTGAAGCTGAGCAAGGAGAAGTGGGAGGAGGCGGCCGCGCACGCAGCCACGGCGGTGGTGGCGGATTTCCGGCGGCGCGTGTGGCACCCGCCCAACGGCTCGGCGGTTGGGCTGCTGTTCGGTTGCAAGTACGGCGGCGTGCTACTCAAGGAGCCCGTGTGTGAGTCGTACGGCGCGGCATCTCGCCGTACTGGAGTTGTCATGCCTGCGCTGAGCGTGCGTGCGATCAAAAGGCGCGGGCGCGGGGGGCACGACAAAACCACGCTGGACAGCTGGTTTCTGGGCCTGCCACCAACCCACGCGCGCATGCGATTGAGAGTAACGGTGCCTGTGCCCCTGCCCCCGCCCGCACAGCGCTGCTGCACGCCGCGCCGGGCGGCGGCCCGCACCGCATTGCTCCCGAGGATGAGCTGGACACGCCCGCCCTGGCGCTCATGCGGCAACTCAAGGCCCAGGTGCGGCGGGGCAGGCGGGGAAGCGGCGGGCAGGGGGTGCCATGCATCTGAGTTAATGACGAGGTAGACGTAGAACAGACGTTGCGGGGGGCGGGGGGCGGGGGCGGGGGCGGGGCCAGAGCAAGAGCTGGTGTTCAACAGCAAGTGGTGTCCGGCGTGTGCGTGCATCGTACCCTACATGTTGAGTGGCCGGGCTCGGTGACGCGAAACGCGGCCCTGTTGCCAAAAGCGCACGGGTTGGTGTGGGGGGGGGGTCCGGCGTGAGCAGTGGCCTTCGACACTCCGGCGATGGAGTGCGAGTGCCCGGGTGCTGTCCCCAATCCTCACGCAGCGCCGTACCGCTCCTAACGTGCCCTGTTGATGCCTTATCGCCGCGTTCCACAGGCGGTCAAGAGCTGGTCGCTTCCTGGCCACCCGGGCTGGTCCATATTCCAGGACGGTCAAACTCCCGGCGCACCGGTCAACAACGGGGCGCCTGCAGGCGGCGCCCCCGCGCTGCACCACCACCACCACCACCACCACCACCACCACCACCGGCGCACCAGTGGAACGGGGGCAATGGCGGGCGCTGCTGGCGGCGGCGGCGCGCTTGCTGTGATGGGCATTGCCGGCCCTCTTGGCCTGCCACGCGCACCCTCACCGGCGCCAATGTCCGTCCTGCCGGCGGCAGCGGGGATGGCGGCGCCGCAGGCCGGCGCCGGCGTCGGCTTGACGCCGCCGCCGCCGCAGGCCATCGTGCCAGGGTCTCTGCTCCACTCATTGCTGTCTCACCATACGGCGCAACAGCAGCAGCAGCAGCAGCAACAGCAACAGCAACAGCAACAACAGCAAAACGGTGGCGCCAGCGGACAAGCCGTTCCGGGGGCACTGGGGGCGCCGCCTGCGCACGCGCTGCTTGCGATTGCCAATGCGGTCCGGCAGCGGGCGGCGATGGCAGCGGCGGCGGCGGCAGCTGGGGGCGGCGGCATGGCTGCAAGCCTGGCAGGCGCCGGGCAGGCGCCGGCAGCAGCAGCCGGGGGCGGTGGTGTTGGGCTTGGTGCTGGTGTTCCTGTTGGCGATGGCATTGGCGGGCTTGCCGGGGCGACGGGGGCGGCGGTGCGCAGTGACCTGGCAGCTTTGGCTGCAGCTAACCTGGGTGCCATGGCCGGAATGTTCCAAACCCAGCAACAGCCACAGCAGCCGCGGCTGCAACAGCTGCAACAGCCACAGCAGCAGTTGCAGCAGCAGCAGCAGCTGCAGCAGCAGCCAATGTACTCGCAGCAGCAGGAACTGGCGGCGCGTCAGGGTGGGCCGGGAGCCCCAATGACAGGCCAGGACCCCGACCCTGTGGGCCCCTTTGGCGGCTTCGGCGCCCACCTACAGGCGCTCTTAGGCGAGCCGCAACAGCAGCATCAGCAGCATCAGCAGCAGCAGCAGCTGCTGCCGCTGCCGCTGCCGGCGGCGCCGCCGCTGCTGCACGGGCAGATGCACCTTGGCGCCCGGGGTGCAGTGGAGCTGGGGCAGGGCGCTGCTGGTGCTGGAGGCAAGGGCGCCAACGGCAGCGGAGCTGCCCATGCGAGCGGTGCAGGCAGTGCAGGCGCAACCGCGGCTGCCCATAACGACAACCACAACACGCGGAAGCGGCCTCGGTCGCCCTCGCCCTCTCCGCGGCCGTCGCCGCTGCCCTCTCCCGAGCGCACGCCCTCCGCCCACACCGCCACCACTGGCGGCTGCCCCACAGCGCAGCTACTCGCCACCATTGCCTCCATCCCCTCCCTGACCTCCTGCCTGGCAGGGCCGCAGGTACCCGGCTCGGGGGCAGGCGCGGGTGCCGGTGCCGGTACCAAGGGCTCGCTGGGTCTGGGTCTGGGCTCGCTCGTGCTGCCCAGCTTCAATTTCGACCCAGATGGAAAGCTGCTGCCGCTGCTGTCCTTGTTTGCGGAGAACGGCGCGGATGCCGCACTGGCGGCAGCCGCTGCTGAGGAGGAGGGCGCCGCTGGCGGCAGGGGGGCTGCCGGCGAGGCCGCCGGGGGGAAACAGGTGGCCGCCAAAGTGGAGCGGCGGGAGGCCGGGGAGGACGGCGGGGAGCGGAGCGGCGAGGCGAGCGGGCTGCTGACACTGCCGCAGCGGGAGCCCACGCTCCGTGGCGGGCTGGCGGTGCCTGCGGAAGTCGCTGCGGAGGCAGCGGCTAAGGACGTGCCCAAGGTCCGTGGCGGGGCGGGGCGCAGTGTTGGGTGTCAGGGCAATCGATGAGTTGGGGCCTGGGCCAGTACTGTTCTGCACCGGGTCTGTTGCCGTGGTATCTGCCAGCAGTTGCGCCAAATGCCCTGCTGCCCATCCAAAGTGCCACGCAACCCATCCTGTATCCAGTCCTTGCCCATCCCGACTGCCATCTCAGTGTCAATGGCCTGTGTGCCCCCGCCCCTGCACCGCCCCGCCCCGCCCCTCTACATCTCCTACGTCATTACTTTAACATGCATGGAACCCCCTCTACATCTCCTACGTCATTACTTTAACATGCATGGAACCCCCTCTACATCTCCTACGTCATTACTTTAACATGCATGGAACCCCCTCTACATCTCCTACGTCATTACTTTAACATGCATGGAACCCCCTCTACATCTCCTACGTCATTAATTCAACATGCATGGAACCCCCTCTACATCTCCTACGTCATTACTTTAACATGCATGGAACCCCCTCTACATCTCCTACGTCATTACTTTAACATGCATGGAACCCCCTCTACATCTCCTACGTCATTAATTCAACATGCATGGAACCCCCTCTACATCTCCTACGTCATTACTTTAACATGCATGGAACCCCCTCTACATCTCCTACGTCATTACTTTATCATGCATGGAACCCCCTCTACATCTCCTACGTCATTAATTCAACATGCATGGAACCCCATGCACACGTCATGCCCAGGAGCTGGACATGGCGCAGCTGCACTCCACGCCCTTCGGCACCGGCCTCCCAGCCTCGCTCCTGGAGGAGATCGCCGCGCAGGCGGGCGAGGTGGAGGCGGAGGTGCAGGTGGACGCAGACGCGGGGCCGCCCGGAAAGGACCAGGACCAGGGCAGACAGGAGCGGTCGGCTGCGGCGCCGCTGCCGCCCGCCAAACGGCGCGGCACCAGCAGCGGCAGCGGTAGCGGCAGCGGCAGCGGCCGAGGCACCGGCTCGGGCGCGGCGGAAGCGAGCAGCAGCGGAGGCGGTGGCGGTGGCGGTGGTGGTGGCGGTGGCAGCAGAGGCGGTGGCGGTGGCCGACACGGCCGAGGCGGCAGGGCTGGGTCGGGGGGTGGCGGCGGCGGGGGAGCGACGGCACGTCCGGCCGAGAGCGGCAGCGGTGAGGCGGCGGCGAGCGGCGGTGACCGGTCGCAGCGCAACAGCGGCGATCAGGGCAAGGATGGCAAGCCCGCCGCCAGCGGGCGGTCCGGCGCAAGCGGTGCCGCTGGCGGCGGCGGCGGCGGCAGCGGCGGCTGCACATCCCGGCAAGCGGCTGGCCAGGCTGCGCCCGCAGCGGCAGGCGCAGCGGCAGGTGGCGGTGGCGGCGATGGTGACGGCGCCACCGGGCCGAACCCTTTCGCTGGGCTTGGCGGCAGCGCGGCCGCCGCCGTGGCGGCGCTTGGCCCGATCAACTCCCTACAGCCCCTGGAGTCCCTGGAGCTCTTGGCCTTCCTCTCCTCCGGCCTGCCACAGGGTCTGTCGTTGGGGTCTGATCTAGCTAACCACCTAGCGATGCTGCCTCTCAACGGCAATCTTAACGGAAACGGGCACGGCGGCGGCGCTGGCGCCGGCAAGACCGCTGGCTCGGCGGGCGACGGCGACGCGGACGGGCCGGCTGCCGATGGCAAGAGCCAGGGCAAGGGTAGGGACGGCAGCGCCATGCGTGGCGCGCGGGACTCGGGCTCCCTCGCGGGGGGCAGCACGGAGGGTGTGGCGAGCGCGGTGGGCAGCGGTGGGCTGGGCGGCGGCACCAGCAGCGGCAAGAGCCCAGCGGGCGGCGCCGCAAGCAAGAGCGGCGCCGCCAGTGCGAGCGCGGTCGGCGGGGGCGGCGCCGGCGCCGGGCCCAGGCCCGGGGCCCTGACGCAGGCTGGGCAGTCGTCAATAGTCCCTCCCGCGTTGGAAGGAGGGCTGACGGGGCTGATGGCGGCGATAGCGGCGGTGGCGGCGGCGCAGGGCGGAGGCGGGGCGCAGGAGTCGCTGCCGCTGATGCCGCAACACACCTCTGGCGGCGCGCCAGGTGCAGGTGCAGGTGGAGCCGGAGGCGGCTCCGGAGAGGCGCTGCAGCAATCCTCTGCGCTGCTGCAGCTCCTGTTGTCACAGCAACGTCATCAGCGCCAACAGGGCCAGCAGGGCTCTCTACAGCAGCTGCAGCAGCAGCAAGGACTGCAGGCTTCCGGGTCAGCTGCCGGCGGCTTCGGCACCGGCAGCGGCCTAAACGCCACGCTGCACAGCCAGATGGCCAGCCTTCACGCGGCGCTGGGGGCGGCGTTGGCGCGAAGCAGCATGGATGGCGGCGGCGGCGGCGGCAGCAGCAACGGGGGGAGCGCCACCGGAAGTGCGGACGCGGCTCTGGCTGGCCTGCTGGGTAACCTAGAGCTGGTGGCGTCGGCCGGCCTCCAGCAGCAGCAGCAGCAGCAGCAGCAAGGCCGCAACCACGAGCTCGCCATCGCCGGCCTCATTGGTTTGAGCCATAGTGGCGGAGGTGGCGGAGGTGGAGGTGCTGGTGGCATGGATGGGGTCGAGACGTATCCGCACCTGCACCGCCGCTCAGAGCCCATGATGAGGCTTCCGCATGACTCGTCTGGAGCGGCAGGCGGCATGCCGCCGCCCGGGTCGTCGCTGCTGGCGGCTATGGGGCTGGGGCCGGTACCGGCTGGGACGGGGCAGGCGGCAACTGGCTTCCAGCACCTGCACCCGCGCAGCGCGTCTGCAGGCAGCGGGCCGGTAGGCAGCGGCGCGAGTGGTGGCGGCGGCGGCGGCGGCAAGTCTGTGATGTTAGGAGGCGCTGGTGCGGTCGCTGGCGGCGGCGGCGGCGGCGGCGGAGCTGGCGGCCCGGGAGCTGGAGGTGCGGGGGCAGCGGGCGGAGTTGGCGGCGGCGGCGGCTCCGTCATGCAGCACCTGGCGGCCCTGTCACAGCTGCACAGCCGGCTGGGGGCGGCCAGCGCCCTGACGGGGGCGGGCGGCGGCAGCTCGTCTTGAGGCAGTGGGTGGTGGGGCCGCCTGGCGGCGTGTTGCGGTTACACAGCGCAGCTGTGTTAGCTTGTGGCCCAGGTGGCTTTGACGTGAACACGTGCCTGGAGTGTGGCCGGGCACACCGGTCTGAATGAAGCCATTGGTAGAGCTCGCTCGCTCCAGCGGTGGCGCTGGCAAGGCGCGCAGTACTGTATGGTGTTTATGAGTGCTGGTTACAAGAAGGGGACAGTGTGAACACTGCCTCGGGCACAGGTGGCCAACCGCCACCCTGCTTGGCTGCCCACCCGACTCACAGCTGCGTAGGCGTGTCGAAGCTAAGCTAAACGCCCGCCAGAGCCACACCAGACACAGTGTTTATGCTGCCAAGGTTTATGGATGATCTCGTAGGCAAAGCCGACCCCGGGTCACGTTCATCGATGTGTTTGATGTCGTTGTCCTGGATGCGAGGCTCTTGCTTGTGCACGCGCTTTCGGGGCCTCGTATGCGCCCGCACGGCGGCTTGTCGTGTAGGCGTCACGGCAATACGGCTGTGTTGTTGTTCGCATTGCCGTCGTGCACATCGACGTAGCTCGACGTGTACATCATAGCTCGACGTGCACATCGTAGCTCGGCGCTGCCTAACTTGGGGGGCCACCAGTCGCGTTGGCGTTGGGACCGCGGGTGCCCCGGTAGGGACTCACAGGGGGCATTTTGGGGCCCCACCTGCAACCGGCCCACCCAGACAATTTCTTGTTGCACGGGCTCTCAGAGGTATCCCGGCTGCGTGGCACCATGTTGTTTGTTGGAGTCATGCATATATGCATTTTGAAGTGCCCAATGGATGTTGCTTAACGCTATGGAGTCGTGGCAGTTGGAGAATGACGGGTTGGTGGCGGACTGGCGGTGAGCTGTACGGTACACTTGTTGGGCGCCCGAGGCAAGCATGCTTGGCAACCGCCACTTCACTGACTTGAGCGGCTGACGCGTATCCGCCCAATGAAATTGTGCAAGGAAAATACCAAGCGCATTGCACGTCCCGTGCCCTGCAACCGCGTCCTGTGCCCGTCTGGGAGCCTTCCGTGCGTCCTCTAGAATCCCGCGGTCACCTCGGGCAGCGCTGCGGCGCTATCGGCCAGGCCAGAAATGGAACCTATCACCCTGTTACTGCCCACTTCCTGCGCAAACCTGCTTGCACATGAGGTTTTAGCGAGCGCGAGCACCACCCTTGCATCCGTGTGTGGGATTGCTCAGGATGGCATGAAATGTCTCTCTGAGCGCAGCTAGGGATGAAAATATGTCAATCATTCCATCTAAGAAATTGCCATGTCGCGCTATTCTGGTGGTGCTTGCGAGCCTCGAACGCGACGCGAAGTCCATGCAGCAACTTGAAGCGCTTTTGACCGTTCATTGATAAATATGATACAATACGCTGTAATCTTTTAATGCAACTGTTAATCCCATTCAGAGGCCCTGGTTGATGCAACGGGTCCGCATGGGCTATACGACAAGCAACGGCAATTTTGCGCGGCGTCTTTCGCCGCGTGCCGTTGTTCCTCCGTTCAACAATCCAAAGCCCCGGCACAACACCTTGCCGGAGCCAATACTAGTCCAAGCGAGCTTGTCGCGCGGAAGCGCGAACGACGACAACTTCGCGCGCGCAACTTACCTCCGGCGCCCTACCTTACTTGGACCTGCGAAGCCCCTTATTATTTGATTGGGCTTTGAAAGCTGTAGTTATGGACGCTCGCGGCCGCTATGTCCGGGCCTTCGGGCTCGCGGCGCTCCTCATCGCATGCAGCTTTGCTTATGTAGCGAACGCCGCGCGTATGATTCGCCCTGAAGATGGTAGGTTTGACTTTCAGAGTAGCAATTGTTTTGCCTTACAATATATTCTTGGAGCCGCTCCAGTAATGCAACGGGGCCCCGGGGCTGACGCATCGATGCTACCTCCTGCCTACCTCGCAGACGGTCTGTTTCCCCTGGACCACCAGGACGCGCAGATTGACTCAAAGGCAATTGAGGCAGTGGTGTCGGCGCTGGCACACATGAACGCAGACAGCGAAGCCATGCGCCGCGTGCTAGCTTCGGGTGTGTACCCGCCCTCGCCTTCGCCTCCTAGCCCGAGCCCGCAGAAGCAACCGCCATCTCCCCCGCCGTCGCCCATGCCGCCGGCGCCTCCCTCTCCCTCTCCCCCGCTGCCTCCGGGTCTTGCGCTTGAGGCGGAGCACTACGTGGCTGGCTTCTCCGCCAACGCCACCATCGTGGCCAACCTGGATGTGACTGACCAGGCGTCCGTGGATGCCTTCATCGCCGCCTTCATCCAGCTCACCGCCGCCGCCCTCCGCATCGACCCCGCCAAAGTGTACGTGACGCGCATCACCAAGGGCGGCGTGTCCAGCGGCCGGCGCCGCGCTGCGCTGGAGCAGAGCGGCGCTGCGGAGCGCGTGTGGTCTGCGTCGGAGCTGTCTGCTCTGCTGCCCGGTGCTGGCCTGAGCCTGCTGGCGCTGAAGCACGTGACGCCTGCCGACGACTCCACCGTGGCTGGGCTTCGCTCGTCCAAGGTTGAGCTGGTGCTGGGCCCTGGCGCTGCAGCTGGCGGCGCTCGCCGCAGCGCCCAGCAGCAGCAGCAGCCCCCTGCCGCGGACGTGATTGTGGACTTCACGGTGGTTACGCTGGTGGAGGTGGCGCTGCCTCCCTCGCCTCCACCCAGCCCGCCGCTGCCCCCTGGCGTGTCGGCGCCTCCTTCGCCTCCTCCCTCGTCTCCGTCTCCCCCTCCTCGCCCTCCCCGTCCTCCTCCGCTGGACGTGTCTGTGCTTACTGCCGCCCTGAACGCCTCCTGGGTGAACGAGGCCCCCTCTCCTCCTCCCTCGCCTCCGCCCTCGCCTCCCGCGCCCAGCCCTCCCCGGCCACCCAGGACGGTCCGTGTCAGCCGCATGCCCGCCCAGGGTACCCTGTCCGGCGACAGCAGCAAGCCTGTGGTATGGTACAGCGACGCCTCTTTCCGCAGCTACCGCAAGCCCCGTAGCCCGCTGAACCTGGTGTTCTGGAGTGCGCGCCGCCAATGCAACGCCACGTTGGGCGTGTGCGGCGGCTGCCCGCGCGCCTGGGCTGTCAACTCCAACGCCACCCGCCCGGCGCTGCCTCTGTACTTCCGCGAGCCCATGCAGCTGGACAGCATCACCATCACACAGCTGCAGAGCCCCGGCGTGGTGTCTGTGGAGCTGCTGCCGTGGCCCGCCACGCCCATCCCAGAGCTGCCCGGCGTTGCGCCTGTGCCGGCTGTGAGGGGTGTGTCTGTATTCTCGTCCGCGTATGATAGCACCCCCTGCGGCGGCGACCTGGTGATCCGCATTCCGTCTGACATTTCGGGTACCAAGGAGACCATCCCCGTGCGTGGAAGCCAGTCGGAGCTGCCGCCTCGCCTGCGCCGCACGGCCGTGGGCGGCATCCGCATCACCGTCAAGGCGCAGGCCGCCGGCGCCAAGCCCACCGTCATCTCTTCGGTGCGCTTCAGCGGCCGTGTGCTGTACCCGGCCAACCCTGTGGTGTACACGGACATGTGAACAGCGCGTGCTGGCATGCGTTGATTGATGCATTGCTTAGTGACGTGACACGAGCCCGGCACTGCAAAGTGTGCATGATGGACCATGGATGGACCATGGATGTGCGCTGAACCATAAGTGTCGCATCTGTGAAGTTTAGTGAACACACGAGACGATTGGGACTAGCCGTCTTGATGATTGCTTGCATGCGGCTGAGGGCTCTAGCTGAATTCCATAACAAGCCCTCCTAGTTTACTTTCTGATTATGAAGGCGATTGATTGATCCGCCGCGCCATTACACGTGGCAACCTAGCTTGCAGATCATAGCAGGGCCGATTCAGCCCGCCTAGTTTGGAACTAGCAGAGATGCGTAGCAAAACGATTGCTAAAAGTCTGAAACTCGAGGCACACGAAAGGGCTGAGATTATGAGGAGGCGTGGTCCATTGGCAAGTAAGGATGCTTTCGTTGGTGGTTAGGAAGCGAAGTGGTTGCTTGGAGGTACGCCCGGACAAAGCATGGCACGCCTGTGTAAGGTACATTGAACGTGACTCGCTTTCTCGCGTTGCCGAGCCGCCGACCCCCTTTCACTGCTGCCTGCTACAAGCGACATCAACGACCTGACTACTTCGCCCTGCGCACTCGCATTCTAGAGCATGCCCACTTAAACGCAAAAGCTACGGGCGCAGAACCATCCATGCGCAACACGGGCTGCAACCCTCAAAGCTGGGAAGCCGTGGTTCCTTCCACACGAACGCCACGTAAACGTAACACTGATCCAGCGTTTCGTGACAGTGGCATGACATGGCGGAAGGCAGACAGAACTGTACATGGGCAACTGCACAACATGGGAGCGGCACATGTGACTGCTTGGGCACAGGGGGGCTCACGCGTGCGGGATACCAGGCACGCCGTTTGTTGTCCCTGACGCAGACCCCAGTTCACCCAGCGCAATTACGTAGGCCGCGGGCCTGCGGGCCTGCAGCACCTGGGGCGGGGGCTGCCCTACAGGCCTGGACTGGGGCCAGTGAGAGGGTGTGCATACGACAAGCGGCTAGTGCGCCATTGCGAAGTGGCGCTCCCCCCGTGTTGGCCTTAATGGGCTGTTTCGTCTGGAAAGTCACGCTTGTACAGTCAGCACGCAGCGCGTTACATGTGCTGTGGGGCGGATGGCGGGCGGCAGGCGGCAGGGCAGCACACTCCCTTTATCCACGCTGCCGTACATTGCGGCGCTGTTCTTGGTTGTTACAGCTATTGGAACAGGCATGAGGCAAACAAGGGGTGTCAGCTTCGTACAGCTGGAAAATGGGCTGAGACCCCAATACAATTACAGGGTGGGTGGCTGCTTCAAGGGAATGAGCTTAAGGTCCGACGTTGGCAAGCTTGGGTCTAAGGACTCGGCCAGCACAAGGCACGCGTGTGTGAACCCCACACGCCATCCACGCGAGTCAAGGGCCCCCTTGCCGCCAATCCCAGACACGTGTAGACACGCGCGGACAGATTCGCAATTTAGCGCATGTCCGTAACAGGGTTGTGTTACAGCTGTGGGGAGGCTTCTGACCCGGGCCCGAATCACGGCCGCTGCAGCCACCAGCCTCTTTGGACTGGCGTGAGCGCCGGCAACCTGAACGGCGCACATTAACCAAGCCTACGGCGACAGGGGTGATCCTGGGGGGCTTCGCACCCCCCTTGGTCTTGAAAATGGGGGGAAGCGGAAGCCCCTTAGGATGGGGGCCGGGGTGCAAGGGTCGAGGGATTCTGCCAGGGGTGGAGGCCCCCAAGGATTGGGGGCGGGGTGCAGGCCGTTGCGGAGAAAAAATTAAAATGCGCAATGGGAGTAAAGGAACTATTTGAGGTGGACCGGCACAAAGAAACACGCAGTGGAGAAGGGCTGGAACTGGCCAGCCGGATGGGGGGGCCTCAGCCCAAAAGCGAGGTCCCAGCAGTGTCCGAAGCCCCTCACATATCCACAAATACAAGCAAGCAGGTTAGCAGGTGGTCGGGCGCATAGACAGGAGAAACGCGCTGCAACTGTACCGACGTCAGTACATGTTACAGCTGTATGTCGACCTCTGATCCGTTCACACCGTATGCGTCAACCTAGGGTCTCATCTGGTGCCATGCATCTCAGCTTCAATAGCCCACCTTCGGTACGCCCTGCCCTGCTGAATGCATACCAGACGCCTGCCAAACGTTCCAGATCCGGGGCAGCTGACTCATCGCCCCTGTGTGCGGCTGCAACAGGCTGCGCACATGTAGCACATGTCCCCCCCTGAAGGCCCGTTGCTCCCAAACATGCCCGCTGCCGGCTACAAGCACGCCAATCAATCACCAGTATACCAGCAAGGTAGTCTCCCCATTCAGGAAATATGGGCTGAGACCATACCACGTGCACTACTTTGAAGCTAAAGACCTCGAAACGCCTCATCTCCATGGCCAAGCTAGAGTTGGTTTGTACAGGCACCGCCCCCCTGCATTCAATGGCGTCCAACATCAGTACACTGTCACAGACAAGTAAGGTTGTCCTCCCATGCGGGTTACGTGGCCTGACCCACACCACGTGCACTCATCTGAGGCCGAAGATTCCGAAACGTCTCACCTCCCAAACAAAGCCGAGGTCGGTTTGTACAGGCACCGCCCGCCATTCGTCCAGTTGCGTCCAGCTATCAAGTGCAAGATTGACACCACAAATACCAGATAACTGCAGTCAACCCCTTAGCAACTAACAGAAAACACGATAAACCCCACCGCTATAGTCACAATTTCCATAAGCTGCGTGAAAAGACCTCAACTACAGAATGCAGGTCTAAACCTGGGCGGCGCCATGCTTTCCGCCTCAACGTGGTCCTGCCCCTCCGCCCCCTCGGCTCCGCACACGCGTGCCGCCAGTGCTAGGCTCATGGCAAGAGCCGCGACAACCACTGCCGCTGCCATTGCGTGGCCTTGTCCTGATAAGCCGCCGCGGCTTGCTGCATCATGGCCATCCCCCATGTCGCACATGCCGTAAGCAAATAAACGATCGGCATTGCGAGGTGTTAATCCGATGCCATGTTGTCCGTGACAACCAAAATGCACAGACGAGCAGCGGGCCGGGCTGCGCCGTCAACCGCATGTACCGGGCCTCGCCTGTGCACGCACGCACCCCTGACTCGAGAAGAGCATGTATCAAAATGCTTACCGGGGTCACCACGCTTCACTGCGCCTAAACACCATTTGCCAACAACCAACAACCATACGTACGTCATGTAGTTGCCTGAGCGCCGTTGGCACGCCAGCGCACAAGCTTGCTCGTGCACGGCAATTAAAATAGGTCCCAACTAGCATGGAGCGCGTTGGCCAAGTACCTATGGGTTTGGCCAATCCTATCTGCTCAAAATCCAAAACAGTCGTGTCTGGTTAAAGCGAGATCCGCTCCGGCGTCCTGGGGTGCCTTGCCCGTCACGTCCCCGGGGCCGCGTCTCAACATTGTCGTGTTGCGGATGTGCCCCGGTGTCAGGAGATGACGAATGCCACGTATATGACCATAGTGTCGCAGCAAGTGCTAGCTGCACAGGAAAATGTATTTTGGCAACGGTACAATGGCTGTCACCGGCCGGCGCGTCCGGCGCACGGCGCACACCCACATCAACAAGCTAAACTCCCAGCCGTCAGAACCGATTAACTAGAGCGCACGCCAAACTCATACTCGCAAAACACTCATGTGCATATGTGCCAGACAGCCCAGACCTCGGCGTAACACCCACATGCACAGGAATTAACAAGGCCACCAGCTGGCGTGTACATGCACGTGTACATACACACACACCGGATTATGTACATACCGGTTTGCACTAAAACCGTCCTCAGCTTCAAACAGCCTGGGTGACTTCGCCGTCTACAAGTAGGGGTCCAAGGGGAGGGGCGGGTCCTGCTGCGACGCCAGCGCCTCCTGCCGCCGCCGTTCTACCTCTGCCGCCGCTGCGGCCACCCCCACGGTGCCGCCGCCCAACGCCATGCTGCGCAGGGGCCCTGCAGCGCTGGCGCCCAGTCGAGCCAAATGCCGCAGCGCAGATAGCATGAAGCTCACTCAAGGGCGTAGACGGCGCCAGGCCGTGTTGCCGCAGAGGTTGCGGGATCCGAGTTTTGAGGGCAAGGGGAGAGCAAAGGCCCGGTCGAGACCTTTCGTGTGTTCCGCAGGCTTAAGCCAGCCAGGGTGCGGCACGGCCGCCACCGACTCTAGGAAAAGAGTCTAGTAAATGACGGCGCCCACCTATACTAAGTTTCGGTCTAGGCTAAGCCAAGCAAGAGCCGAACTCAGAGGCTGCACACGCACACGTCAAGCGAGACCTGTGTTGCGCACAAAGGTTGTTCTCGATGAGTCGCACCTAGGTAGCTACAGCGAGCAGAGCGGGTGGCACGGCGCCGAGTCTTTTCGGCTGGTCGCTCCAGGGCGCAGTGCATGGGCCCATGCAACGCGGGCACCGAGGTTGCTTAAACGCGTGGGGCACGCCTGTCTCTCTCCTTCGGGAACCCATAGAAAAATGCGCGCTAAGGTGCGATTAATTGCCGCATATTTTGCATGCCTGCGGGGCTTGAGTGAGCACCTATGCGCCGCATTGTGTTGGCGCCGCCCGCTGTGTCCGAGCTCCATCCTCACCCTTCCGTTCCGCATGTGCTGTGCCTTTTTCATGGCTGCAGTGGCGGAAGAAGCGTATGCGCCGGCTCAAGCGCAAGCGCCGGAAGATGCGCCAGCGCTCCAAGTAAGCGGAGAGGCTTTGCCTCCCGCTGGTGGAAGGCGGCTTGTGAGGAGGAGGCTTCCAGCCTCGCAACAGCTATCTTCTGAGTCGTGCTAGCGGCATTGAGCTCTGGTTTGGGAGCCTGCTGTAATTCCAGAGCTCGCATCTTCTCGCCTCTGTCCATGCTCCAAGCGTCTGCGCGGAAAGTGATCTAGCAGCAATCAGACGCAGCTCAACTTTTCAGCAACAGCTCAGGCGGCCCGGAGACTTGGCGGCGGCCTTACCGGCAGCACTTCGCGACAGCGGCGGGCGGGCGAGCGGCTGCTCCGGCGGAATATGAACATCAGCAGCTGCAGTGGTAGGTCCACCGGCTTCATTCTGGAATCGGGGCAATGCTGGCCGTGGCGGTGGGTGCCGGCGCCATCTCGGTACCATGGATGGTGCGGGTGCCAGCCCGCGACGAGTGCCCAGGTGCCAGGGCGCAAGCCCAGCCGCCTGCAGCAGCCGCAGCAGAGGACCCTTTGACACCTGACAGCGACAGATCAGCCGAGAGAGGGGCGAGCTGCGTCACCAGGACGACTTCGACCCCACACAGCGCAGCCTTATGCATGCCGCGGGCCCTGCCAGCTCCCAGCCGCCCCTCCCCCGCCGCCAGCCCAGACGACGCCCCCTCACATCAGCCGCCAGATTTAAACGGTCACGGTGTTGCAGGAAGAAAACTTGATCAGCCATTCAAACCGATGTCGCGGGGCATAGATGGGGGCAGGATAGAAATACAAAGCTCGCCGTAGTCGGTCGGAGGCTTACTGATCTAAGCTTTCACGTCCTCAGCGTTAGGCCAACACAGCAGCACTCAAATGCCGCAGGGGACCTGTGAAACAAACAAGGAAAGGGGGCTGACATCGTCAGGAAAGGACAAGCCGGGGCAAGGACAGCAGGGCGGGGGGCAGGGGGGTGACACAGCCCTGGATACTTCAAACCAGGGTTGGGGCAGGGGGCAGGGGATGCCGCCACTGGGATGCCGGAGCAACCGAAGTGAAGGGGACCGGTCGTGCAAGTCGGCAAGTGGTCCGTAACACAGGGTGTCTGCCCGGCCACTCAACCCGTCAACCGATGCAGTGCACAGTGCTAAGGCTCCGATGGTACGGCACTGCACAGCTGCAGGTGGCAGGAAGGCGGCAGTCGTGCACACGAGCGCGTTTCGCGTTTCCGTGCGTCACATGAACACACTCTCACACCCAGGTCACCAGTGGGCGGTCGCAGTGGCCCCCAGTTGCAAGGCACCGGGCCGCGCGTCTCTCCCCGTAGGCAGACACCCGTAACTCCGTAAGACCGTGCTGACACTGGCGGCAGTTGAGACAGGCGCGTGGGTTCCGGGGCTGCCGGCCACGTGCAGTACGGCCTCTCAGGCACGCTCTCAGGGCTCATTCGTGACGCCATAGTCGTGCAGCTTTGCGGTCCAGGGCGCCTGGTGTAATACTTGTAGCCCCAAACTGCCTGGTCAGCCTGCAGGCTTCATCCCCCGGGAATTACCGGTACGGATGTAGACGACATGCCACGCATGATGGCGAATTACAACCGCTTTGTCATGCGAGTCCCAAACGCCCCATTCGGACAACGGAACCTGATAACATGGTCTGACGTCATCTACACCGTCATCTGCGGAACCCAGGAATGCGCCCAACGCCTCGCCGCAGGCCCCCCTCCCCCAAAAAGATCTGACATGGGCGTAAGCCTTCACACTCATCCCCATGTGTGTCCTGCGCCCCTCACAGGTGCGTGCACCTATCCGCCGCGTTGGGGCGCGTGTCAGACCCCATCCTTCCGCCACTACCAATACCACCACCATCAACAATACCGTAACTGCAACAACAGAGTTTCGTACGCGTGTTCACAATCCCGACAGCTGCTGCGCGATAATCCGCCGTGCGCACCATGGCCGTACGCCTGAACTCAGAATGAAGCCCCCTCCACATGCACCCTCTCTTCGTTTGCCATCACGTGCAAACATGTGGGGCGCACGCCCCTGTTATCTGACCTGATACATGGTAATCACATACCCGTAAACACGGCTCAGCAGTGCTGCATCCTGGCAACAAGATGCTTAGAGCCCCATGGTGAGGGGCGACTTGCTTTCTGCTCAGTCACCGGTGGCCCTGCCCTACAGCATGAAGCCACCCATATCACCACCACAACCAATCCTCTTGGGGTGAGATACATGTCCAGAAAACCCACCGTATACCAACGATATTAACTATGGTAGTACATAGCTTACTTATCAAGGCGCAAGTCCTTGGTCGCAATGACAGGACACCTCACCGCACATACGCGGACAGTGTGCGCACCGCGCGCAAACCTGCCCCAAATAAAAGAGCATTCTTTATCGAGGATCGCAGCTGCCTGGTTTTGAGTACCCGGCGCCTGTGCTCGTCATGTGTAATCACCACGACCTGAAACAGCCCAAACGCACATGCACCCAAAGAAAGCTTCCGCCTCCTCTGCTTGCGCCCTCATGCGTGCATATCGCCCCCATGCAATGCCCACACGCTCCTACTTCCCGCCGCATGCGGGGCGCTCCCTGACGCCGCAGCAGCTCCAGGCAAGCCTCTCCGTTTCACAGGCCATGTGCTCCCCCAACCCCCAAGTCCACCGGCCTTGCAGTTTTACCATGTCCTACCCGTTCAGCATGTCTGGATTTCATGAAGTAAGTACCACCATTTCTCGCCTTGCCATGCAGCAGCCCGCCTTTATTTCTGCATGCGCCGCTGTCGGGCGGGCCCCACCTTCATTCAAAGCGGTGCCTGCCCTGTTCCATGTGCCAAGCATGCCGCCAGTGTGCAGTTCTTTTGCACGTACGTTCACGGCGACGTACGACCACGGCGTCTCGCACACAGCATCATACCATCAAAGAAAATCAAGTGTCTCATATGCCCGTTGGCGCAGCCGCTCGGTCAAGAAACGCCATACGTGCGTTAGATTAGTGCATTAAATAGCTTTATCCCAAGGCAGTGCGTGCAGGCGCACAGCCTGGCATGCTGTGTCGCTGCCTGCAACCACGCATCGCACCTGACCACACATCCATGCATGCCCCATGTGAGAGCGGTGCGCCAAGCCCGGCCCATGCAAAGAACTCAAACGCAGGACGGGCCAAGACTGCCGTGCGCCGGCGCCGCAGCCCCACACCTAGGGATCCCACTCTATGCGTATTGGGGCACCTGCAGCAGCAGCGCCGCCACCTCTGCCGCCACCTGTGCCGCCGTGGGGCGCTGCTCCGGGCGCACCGCCATCATTCGCTCACCCAAGGACCGCACGCCGGCGTGCACCCCGCGCGGCCACTGCAGCTGCTTGTTGTTCTGGCCCACCTCCACAGACACCTGTCCAGGTGAGTGCGGGTGCGGGTGCGAATGCGGGTGCGCGTGCGGGTGTGGTGTCAGCCCGGTTCGCGATGAAACAAGATGGTGGCCGGTCCCTCGCTTGAAGCCGTCAACGGCTTGCCCCCGTGCGCATAATGCCCTGCCCTGCCCTGCCCTGCCCACACCACATGCCGGCGTTCCTGTCCCTTCGCACGCACAAGTCTTGCATAGTACTCTCCCTTGTGATCTCTCAACACATGCCTGCCTGCGTGCCTGCCTGCCTACATGCCTGCCTGCCTGCACAGTCCTTGCCCAGAGCGCGCCGCCCGCAGCCGCAGCTGTGAACCCCTGCACACTCTCTCTTACTCACCTGCAGGTGCGACAGCCCTGCCCAGGGTCGCGAGCCCGTGACCATCTGCCAAAGCAGCACGCCGGTCGAGTACACGTCCGCGGCCTTGGACAGCGCGCTGTTGCGCAGGACCTCGGGCGCCTGCGTGTGTGCGTGCGTGCGTGCGTGCGTGTTTACGGTATATGCCTCGCGAGTGAGCGCCGGAGAAGTGTGCTACAGCGCCACAGTGAACAGCCAGAGCAGCTTGGAACGCCGGACCACGCATCAGGCCAACAAACAGGATTCGACCGCTGCACCAAGACAACAATTACGTGGGCGTGGGCATGGGCATGGGCACGCATGTCCACAGTCCCACACCACACACGCATGCACACTCGAAAGCCCAGGCGCCCTGCCTACACCCACCATGTGCGTGATGGTACCGTACGCGGCGGTCTTTATGGCCTGGTCGGGGCGCATCAGCTGCATTGACAGACCGAAGTCGCTGATCTTGGCCACGAAGCCGCGCCCCGCGCAGTCCGCAGCAGCGCCGCCCGCCTCGCCACCGCCGTCCACGAGGCCCTGCCCTTGGCGGTGCACCGACTGCAGCAGCACGTTGACGGCCTGAGCCAGAGGGGGTGGCGGGGGTGCAGGGATACTTAGCGAGGGGGTGGCATGAGGGGCGCTTCTTTCCAACGGCGGCTTGCGGCTAGCAAACATTGGCACTCGTGCAACGCTTCGCCAGCACACCGCATCAGTGCCGCACCAGTGCCCCTCCCCAACGACACTGCGCGAGGCAGCGCCGAACCCCTCCACAACAGCCCGTGAGGACACACGGCCTGTTGGGGGCGCCACCAAGCGCTTGGCGGCTCTCTCTCACACCACGCCACGCCACACCACGCCACGCCACGCCACGCCACGCCACCTCACCTCACCTCACCTCACCTCACCCCACCCCTCACCCCACCTCACACCTCACACCTCACTCACCGACAGGTCGCCATGCACCACGTCGTGGGAGTGGATGTAGGCGAGCGAGGCCGCGATCTCGGACAGCGTGGCTGCGCAGGAGGCAACATGGCGGGGCGGGGGGAGGCGCAGGTCGGGTGAAGGCCGGGTGCCGGGCAGGGCGGGGTGGGCGCCGGGCAGGGCAGGGCGGACACACCCTGCGGAAGCCCGAGGCATGGGCGCATAGGCGGCGCGGCGCATGGGGTGGCCGTGTGACGATACCACCCACGCACCCGCCCACCCACCTAGCACTGCCGGGTAGTCGGGCGCGTGGTCGGCGGTGCGACCCTCACGCAGCCAGCCGCGGTCGATCGCGTCCTGCGGCATTGGAAGGGGGCGGGCGGGCGCGGGTGCGCCGCGGCGGCGGCGGAGCGGGCCAGCGTCTCAGCGTCTGGACTCAGAGCGTTTTGGGGTGCTGGTGTTGGTGTCGGTAATTGGACGTTGGTACGTGTGGACGTGGTGGAGGTACAGGCACGGCGTGGGAAAGACGAACATAACTCGGGTGGCACGTCTTGCCACCCGCAGCAGTGGATCTGCCATGTTCAGTGGGTCAGTGGCGCAAACGCCACGGCCAGCATGGCTGCCACGCCCAATGCCGGCGCCGCCAGTGACCGGCCCGGCAGTACATGCCCCAAACCAGGGCACATGCTGTCAGTGGCGCCGGCGTCGGCCATGCTTTTATCCGGGTTCCGTACCAGGGCAAGGCACACGCCGCGGCCACAACGGTCCGCATAGCGCACACTCATGCATCACGCCCACGCCCAAGCCCACGCCCACGCCCCCACGCCCACGCCCGCACGCCCACGCCCCCACGCCCACGCCCGCACACCCACGCCCACGCCCCCACACCCACGCCCGCACACCCACGCCCGCACACACACGCCCGCACACACACGCCCGCACACACACGCCCGCACACACACGCCCGCACACACACGCCCACGCCCACCCACGCCCGCACGCCCACGCCCACGCACACCCACGCCCACGCCCACCCACCTGCAGGCTGCCCTTGTCCATGAACTCGAGCACCATCCACAGCCGCACGTCTATGGGGTAGGTCAGGCCGGACAGGTCCGCCTCAATGGGGCCCGCCACGTTGGCCGTGGTCTTGCGCGCCAGCGGGCCGCTCGCGTCGGCGCCGCCGTCGACGCCGCCGACAGCTGCGCCGCCGCCGCCGCCCGTGGCCGGCGCCACTGGCTGCCACACCGGCGTGTGCGCGGGAACCGCGGCGGAGACATCAGAGCCGCCGACGGCAGAACCGAAGGCGCCCGCACCCACGCCAGCGGCGCCCTGGCGGCGGAAGTCGCTTCCATCCGGGCCCAGGCCGCAGCCCGCCGTCGCCAGCGGCGGCGGCGCGCCGTGCGGGATCGCGTTGGCGTTGGCCGTCACGCACTCGGCGCCATCGCCGCCGCCAGCCGCAACGAACGGCGACAAGCCGAAGTCGTCGTCATCAACCGTCATCGTGTCGCGCATGTCGCCGCCGCCCCTCGGCGTCGCCGCCGCCCCCGCGTTGGCGGCGGCGCTGTCGTGCTGTACGTTGAAGGCGGCCGTCACCTCGCCCGCCGCCTCCTCCTCCATTGTGTGCAGCATGGGCGCTCGCGAGGACATGGCCCGCGCGAAGGAGCCCGACGCCGCCGCCGCCCCGCCGGAACCGCGCGCCGCCAGCAGCGCCGCCGTCGCGGGGTCCACCAGCCCCGACGTCGGCGCCGTCGGCGGGCCGCCTGGTGCCATGAGCCCCGACGTCGTCCGCGATACCAGCGACGAGCCGTTCGCCGCCGCCGCCGCAGCAGCAGCCGCGAACACGGCGGCGGCCTCCGACGGCGTGCGGTTCGCGCCGCTACTGCCGCCGCCGGCGAGGTCCGAGCCGCGAGCCGCCAGCGCCGCCGCCAGCGCCGCCACGTCGCCGGCGGTTGGCGCGCCGCGGCCCATTGCAGCGGCGGCGGACTTGGGCGGCAGCGGCTTGACCGCCGCCGCGCCGCTGTTGCCGGCGCTGAACTCGGCGGTGCGGGCCTGGTGTCGCAGCATGGGCACCTGCGCACCCGACGGCAGCGCCACGCGCACCACGCTGCTGTTGGCCTCCGACACGATGGGCAGCGCCTCGAGCTTGTGGGCGCCCGCGCCGCCGCCCGAGGCGTAGGCGCGAAGCAGAGACATGGGCGGAGACGGCGACGGCGACGGCGAGGCGCGGTCTGCGCTGCCCGCCGGCATCTGTATCTGCGCCGCCGACTGCATCCGTGGACTGGGGCCGCTCACGGAAGCGCTCGCCGCCGCCGCCGCTGCAGCTGCCGCCGCCGCCGCTGCTGCCGCGGCAGCGGCAGCTGCCGCCGCTGCCGCGTCGTCCGCGGCAAAGAACGGGATAAAGGCGGGCCCGGGCCCGAGCCCCAGCGCGTTGGCGGCGCTGGTGTTGTTATTCGCGCCTGCGCTGGGGCCGCTGGCTTGCAGCAGCGCGGCGGTGGAGCCCTCGCGCTCCACGCGGGCGTTGGAGGCGGAGGAGGCGAAGAAGCCGGGCCCCACCAGCGGCCCGAAGTCGCCCATGGGCACCATGCCCAGCGGGAACATGGGCAGCCCGGCGTTCCAGTCGCTGCTTGAGGCGCTCTCCATCAGCGCTGTTGTGGGGAGGAGGCGTTGCGGCGGCGAGCAGGGGAACAACAAAGTGAGAGGGGGGCACGGAGCGGCGGGTAGGAGGCAAGGGAGGAAGCACCATAAGAAGGCGGCATGGCGAAAGGCGTGTGGAAGGCAGCGGCTCTCAGGCCGTGGGGGTGGGAGCAGCCTCGGTTGCATCGCGACATGGATCGCAACATGGCAGGTGGGAGAGCGGAGGCCAGCCGGCAACGGGGCGGTGGCCATCGTCGGAGCGACCAGCCACGGCGACCTGAGGTGCGTCTTGTGTGAACCCCTGCGCCTCTTGCGTGTATGACCTACAGGCCCCCACCCCTCACCCGAGTCCGGCGAGCGCTCCAGCAACGCAGAGGCGTGCGCCAGCGTGTGGACCACAGTGACGTGGTGAAGCCGCTGGCCCAACCCCACCTGCAACAAGCGGGGGGAGGGAGGGGCAGCGTTCGTTGGCACAACAACAGAAGCCAGGGAGCGGCGCCGCTGACTGACGCGCAACGCCAGTACGGCCACAAACAGGCACACGCCCCGCCGCGGAGCCCCGTCACCCCTAGCGGCCCTTCCCCACCAAGCGCCTCCTTCCTCCTCTCCCTCCCTCCCTCCACCCCTGGCCTCGCACACACACGCGTACACACACACACACACACACACACACACACACACGTCTTTCATCGTACTCTCCCTTGTTATCTCTAACACACACACACACACACACACACACACACACACCTCGAACTCGGCCCGCAGGCGCTCCTCGTTGGAGCGGATGTGCATGTCCTGCACCTTGATGGCCACGTCCACACCGTGCCAGCGCCCGTGGTACACCGTGCCGTAGCTGCCCTGCCCCAGCACCTGACCCACCACCAGGTCCTGTTGTGGTACGGTAGTGTCGTGGTACGGCAGTGTTGTGGTGGTCGGGGCAGGGCACGGCACAGGGCTCCGTACATGTATGTGCGAACGTGTACATGTACGCCGGCAGGCAGGCAGGCAGGCACAGTGCTCCATACATGTATGTGCGAACGTGTACATGTATTGTAAACACGCCGGCAGGCAGGCAGGCAGGCAGGCAGGCAGGCAGGCAGGCAGGCAGGCAGGCAGGCAGGCAGGCACGCAACCCTGGAACACGCGCGCCCACCCACCTGGAACAGGTCGGTGAGGCCGTGCACGGGGTTGATGGCGATGGAGGGGGGCAGGCGGCGGCCGGTGGTGAGGATGGGCGCCAGCGCGCTGCCGGGCGCCGCGGACTGTACGCGGCTGTTGGCGGGCGGGTCGGGCGTGGTGTGCAGGCGCGCGAAGAAGAGGCGGTTGGTGGAGGCGGAGGCGGCCTGTGGGGAGGGTGGGGTGGGGTAGGGTGGGGTGGGGTGGGGTAGGGTGGGGGGCCGTGACGCGGGCAGGGCGGGTCAGGGCAGAGGGCGGGGTCCCGGGCGGGGGCTTGCGTACTTCGGATAGTGCGGCGCGGGCATGGCATCGCAGGCGTGCAGGCGTGTGTGTGGTGGGGGGAGTTATTGAGGGTTTGTAAGGATGTGTAGTGCAAAGTGGTGGCACAGGTACACTGGTGTGTGTGCAGGGGGGGGGGGGGACACAGCTCTATAAGAGATTCGCGGCACTGCCGGCCAGGCCGTGACATGCACTTCGTCCGGCGACCACCTCTTGTTGTTTGCAGCAACCACACACATAACCGACGCCAAGCAGCGTACCACGCTTGCCCCACGCCAGCACGCAATCCCCGCTACGCCACGCCACCCGGACACCCAAACATGCACACACGCGCACGCGCCCACACATGCAAGCACGCGCACCCACCTCCGCACACCCACACCCACGCGCGCACCCACCCACCCACCCACCTCACACACACATACACGTCCTAGCGGTAAATGGTAACGCGCGCGGCGGGGTCGGGGGTTGTTTTTCGCTTGATTCTGTATTCTTCCACACGCCCACTACCTGCGGCACGGCGGCGGGCACTCCCAGCGTCACGGTCTGGCCGTCTAGGTCGTCGGTGGCGGCGGGGCGGAAGGACAGGTAGAAGGTGGTGGCGGGCGAGCCGCGGCAGTACACCTGCAAGAGTGAATGGGTGGGTTACTGGTAAACAGTCCCGGTGAGAAACAAACTGCGAAGAACGTGACTGCGCTGCTGCTGGGATACGCAGCCGCCTATGCGAGCTACTGAACAGAGCGGGTGTGGGTGAGTACAGATGTGGAGGAGGGCAGAAGGGACAGGGGTGGGGGCAGGACACCAGAGAGGTAGGTGAAGCGGGGAGAGAGGCTGCAGAGCGCGTGAGTGCAACAGCCGGGCGCGCCGTCCCCCACCGTGCTTCCCTTTTACTCCTCGGATGCCTCGCCTCCCCCAACCAGTGGGGCCGTCGGTACATTCTTCACAATGACACATACCATACCATGGATGGCGAACACCCCACCCCACCCCACCCCTTAGGAAACCCGTCCTGCCCCATGCTGCCGCCTCGCTCTTGTTCGGCCCCTCCACTCACTCGCGGCGTGACGAAGGGCTTGCCGGCCGCCGCCTCGCGCTCCACGCCCTCCCACACAACCCGGGGGTCGCCGCTGACGTGGGCCATGATCTGCGCGGACCAGGTCGCACAGGACGGGCAGGCAGGCAGGCGTGAAGGCGGGACGGTGGGAAAGCCAGCATGAGGAAGGGAGGCAAGCGGACGGGACGGAAAGCAAGCGGGTCAGCGCACAACATCAGTTGGTACGAGGCAGAGGCCGGTGGTGGTGGCGCGGGCTGATGCAACATAACGGATGCACACCGTACGCACGAACCACACGAAACCCGCGCGCACACACACGTGGACCAGTCAAGCACTTGCATACACGGTCTGCGTTTGCTCCCTTTCCCGTAGTTTCTAACACATGGATCGGCGCTCTCTCTCGCGCACCTCGTTCAGCGAGGCGCCCAGCGCCGCCTCCCGCGGCACGCCCGTGAGCGCCTCGAAGGCGGTGGAGGTGTACAGCACGGTCCAGCCAGGCGCCCGCGTGTCCACCAGCAGCACCACCGTCTCGTCGACCTCGGCCAGGTCGCGGACGCGGCTGTGGTACGGGTGCGGGTACGGGTGTGGTGAGGTGAGGTGAGATGTGGTGAAGTGAGGTGAGATGGGGTGAGGTGGGGTGAGGGGAGGGGAGGGGAGGGGAGATGGGGCAGTTGGGCTCTTATGGTGTTGTTGTTTCCGCGGCAGCATCAACGACATGCGCACGAGCCGGATGACATACGAGCACCAACACGGACCGCAAGTAACAGCTCTACAAGTGCAGCTGGCCCGCTGCAGCCTGCACTCCTACCGCAAAGCCAGCCTTGCACACTCAAAGCCACACGCGCATACGCCAATCCATCCGCAGAATTATTCAGTGCCGCCGCAGCATTACGGTACTCAACCCAACTCACTTGCGAAATTCCTCCATTAGGGCGCCGTCGTCCGTGTCCAGCAGAGGGCCCTTGAGCCCCACGCCGTCGGTGGAGGCGGAGGCGCCCGACATGATGGCGCCGCTGCTGGATGCCGCCGCGTGCGCCGCCGAGCCGCCCTTGCCGCCGCCGCCGCCGCCGCCGCGCGCCGACTTGGCCAGGCGCAGCTTGGGCGCGGCGATGCCCAGGCGCCGGGAAACCTCCAGGTGGGACTGTGAGGAGAGGTGGGAGGGTGGGGAAGAGGGCACGGGAAGAGGGTGGGAGGGGTTGGGAGAGAGTAGTGGGAGGGAGTGGAATAGTGCGAATGCAGAGAAGGCGTGAGTTGGGCGACAAGGATACACCAGGCTCGGGAGCACGGGGGCGGAGGCAGGCGGTCTTTGGGCGGCTCGCGGGTAGCGGGTCGCAACGCGCGCCCCCCGCCAGCCCGTGCCAAACACAAGCCTCCGCCTGGCCCTTCAGCCCGTGCCGTCAGCCCCCGCCCTGTCCCGCCCCTATGCCCGCCCCCGCCCCCGCCCCTTGCCCAGCTGCCGACCCGACCCGACCGTTGGCCCCCGCCCCCTTCTCTGCGCCTACCTCCAACGCGCGAATGGCCAGCTCAGCAAAGTTGTTCATCATGCGGCAGTCGCCAGCGTCGAACCTGATGAGCGTGTGTGTGTGTGTGTGTGTGTGTGTGTGTGTGTGTGTGTGCGCGGCGGCGACAAAGGCAAAACGGAGCACGGCAGCGAGCAGGCGAGCATGGTAAGTGTGCGTCAGCATGTACGTGCGGGGCAGTCGCGTGGGGCGCGTGTGCCCGCGAGAGGAGGCGAGACGCGAGCGCAACTCATCTCCCATCCATCCCGCCAGCACCGCGTGCGTCGTCACGTACCGGTACGCACACTCAAACATTGACAATTCGCACACAAGAGCGCAAATGCAAACGCAGACGCAAGCACGCAAGCAACCAAGCACCCAAGCACGCGCGCACGCACTTGCGCGGCTTGGTGTCGGTGAAGCAGATGGCGCCCAGGCGGTGGCCGTTGCTGGCCACCAGCGGGCTGGTCAGGTAGGAGCGGGTGCCGCCCGCGACGTGCAGCGACTGGCTGAAGCGAGCGTCCTGCATGCCACGCACATGTGTGAGGTGTGAGAACAAAACTTTACGCACAAAAACACGTTCGCATGTGTGTGTTTGATGTGTTTAGTGTGTGACGTGCATATGGTGGGAAGGGCAGCATGCGGCCGCGGCGGCGGCGTGTGGGTGCGTGGGTGCTGGTGTGGATGCACGCATGTCTATCGGGAGGTTCTGAGGGCCAGCAGCCCTGAAGCAGGACCTGATGACGCTGTTGTTTTTACTAGCGATTCTCGTGCCTCCCTGCCCTTCGCACCTCCTTGAGGTCATTGATGGCCATGGCGGTGGGGTTGGGGCTCAGAAGCATCCAAGGGCACATGGCGATGGCCCAGGGCCGGTGGCAGGCGCTGAAGCCGCCTGGGGGATGAGGATGACGAGGAAGACGCCGGGGAGGGGGGCGAGTCAGCAGCATAGGCCAACGAAGACGGAGCCAGGCAAGATGCCCGCAGGCCGAGCGCGGCTGTTGGGTGAGGGCACTCCCTGTAGTCCCCTCAACCAGGCTCCCGCTTCACGCAACCACTTGTCCAGTAGGCGAGCGTTGCGCCCTTGCGCCGGACCTCATTCCCGCCCCTGGCATCCGCAAGCGCCTCCTGCTCCGCCTCATGCCTTGCGGCTCTCCCTCTCTCCACCGCTCCCTCTCCCCCCCCCCGCTATTCCGCTGGACATCGGCACTTCACAACCATTTGATAAACACCATCCGATGGATGGCTACCCCCCCCCCCATTCCGCCTTACGCCATGCCTTAACACTCGCGCGACTAACGCCCTCTTTTATTCCGCTTCTATAGGTGCACCGCATAAACTCCGGCCTTGCTTGTTGTTGTGTTCGCCTGCCTGTCGCGCCACGCTTGACCGCGCCCGCTCCTACTCTGTGCCCCGCATGTTTCCCTCGGTCGCGGCGGCGTGGCGGATGCGCGCTGGGCGCGCAGGTGAGTTTCTGCATCAGCCTGTCAGCCAAAGTATTTAGGTAAAGAACGAGATCGCACGCGACCCACATTACCAGCCAACTTTCACAACGCGCCACCTGCGCTTCTCGAGCTGCCTATATAGTTAAACTGGGAATTATCAGCGCCTTATCGGAGGGACCACGCGCTGGAGCTGGAGCTGGAGTCGCTCGGCCGCGCAGACGGCCGGGTCATCGGTAACGAGTACCATGTTCGATTGTTCCCGCTGTACCACGGAGTCCACGACTAATGAACCTAACAACCCCCCCACGGCAGTCCGGGAAGGCTGTGGCAGCGAGTCGGCGTTCGCGCCTATCGGTGCTCTGCGACGCAGACCCGTACCCTTGTGGGACTTGCCGCTCCAGTCCAACGGCTCCATGGAATTTGCGCGGACGTGTGTTAAGGGTCTAAATGGCGTCGGTGCGTTGCGCCGTGACGGGCGACAGCCCCGACTTACATCGCACCGACGCCACCCACCTCCCAGCGCTGGCCCCACGGGAAAGACCTGGCAATGCCAGTTATTCGAATAATACATTCAAGGTCAAGGTCGAGGTCAAGACGATGATATCGCAGCCGCAGCGCAGCGGGGTTCTCGATGGGCAAACTTGACGCGGCCTCCATATATCCAGTCAGCCCGTTCGATCCAGCCAGCTCGCGCTGCGTTCGCGCGCGTGTGTGTGAGTGGACGTCTCAGTGTGTGTGCGCCCGTTGGGGAGGCATGCACATCCCCGCGGGCGGCGTGGTGGCGGGAACTCCGTGGAGCCCCGCCACGCCCTCGTATCCGTGCCGTCGTACCCGTCCCCATTCCGCCTTACGCCATGCCTTAACACTCGCGCGACTAACGCCCTCTTTTATTCCGCTTCTATAGGTGCACCGCATAAACTCCGGCCTTGCTTGTTGTTGTGTTCGCCTGCCTGTCGCGCCACGCTTGACCGCGCCCGCTCCTACTCTGTGCCCCGCATGTTTCCCTCGGTCGCGGCGGCGTGGCGGATGCGCGCTGGGCGCGCAGGTGAGTTTCTGCATCAGCCTGTCAGCCAAAGTATTTAGGTAAAGAACGAGATCGCACGCGACCCACATTACCAGCCAACTTTCACAACGCGCCACCTGCGCTTCTCGAGCTGCCTATATAGTTAAACTGGGAATTATCAGCGCCTTATCGGAGGGACCACGCGCTGGAGCTGGAGCTGGAGTCGCTCGGCCGCGCAGACGGCCGGGTCATCGGTAACGAGTACCATGTTCGATTGTTCCCGCTGTACCACGGAGTCCACGACTAATGAACCTAACAAACCCCCCCGACCTACGCTGGAGCTTGGTCACCACCAGCGGTCATCGGTACGCACCTAACCGCGCCTGCTGCCTACCTGCTCCACTTCGCTACATATCCTTGCAAGCCCCCCCCCCCCGCTCCCTCTCTCCCTCCTCCCTCCCTCCCTCCCGTGTCAGCTGCTCGCGCCTCTGCCAGCTCACCCTCGCCGCTGCAGATGAACACGTGGTCGCTGTCCAGCAGCGTGATGCAGGCGGCGGGGGCGTTCCACACGCGGCACACCACCTGCGTTGGGCGTGCGGTGCGGTGCGGCGCGGTGCGTTTGGGGGTGGGGGTGGGCGGGTCAGCAAATTCGCGCAGCGGCACCGTTGGACGCTCCGAGCAGCGGTGGCCACACTCCACATCCCCGTTGCAATTCCTTTGGGTGCGCGCAAAATTTCCGACATAACTCGGAGCCGGCTTTCTCCTTCAATAGAACAGTTGCAAGCACCCACATCCTGCAATGCACACCCGCCCGCGCCCAACCACCTTGCAAATGAGGTCGAGCTCGGGGCACTCGGTGATCTGCATGTTGCGCAGCGCGCGCACGGTGGCCATGCGCCCCTCCTCGTTGGCGGGCCGCGGCGCCCCGTATCTGCACGTGCATGCGCGCATGTGCACATAGGGGCATGTGCACATAGGGGCAAGTGCGCGTGTTCATGAGCGCCGAGCCATGGCAGGGTTGGAGGCCGACACAAGGGCACACATAAGCACAGCAGTGTTCGCGACAATGGCGAGTGCGCCGCGGCCCCGCCCCGCCTGGCTTTCGCCGACCGCGGCCCCCCCCCCCGCAGTCCGGCGCCGTTTGTTGACATCGTCTCAACTGGAAAAGACCCATGCCGACGCGTGGCATGCAGACTGCCGTAACTACTCACCTGCCTCCAGCGCCCTCTCGAGGCTGGAGGCAGGTGGGTACCGGTAGCTACGGCCCCGCGCTGCCCGCGATGCCCTCCCCCCGCCCGTCCATTAGTCAGCACACGCCAGGTCGTACTCACAGCACGACGTCGTGTGGCATGCCGTCGCGCCCCCGCTCAAGCGCCTCGTCATCGAATTTGCAATTAGAAAGCCTCAACTCCTTGCGAGCTACGGGACCACAGCAGCCGCCCTGCTCAGGGAGGGGACGGGGGCACACCAACAGGCCATTGGGTTTGTCAGCAGAGTATGAGCACCCCGCTTCGTCAGCACTGGTGTACGCGCGTGTGGCGTAGGCACGCAAGGTACCGGTATGTGGCAAAGAGCCGCATGGCAGGGAGCTCGGCGGCGGCGGCGGCGGCGGCGGCTGGGGAGCGGGGCTCTCCGTGGGTATCAACGTGTATCATCCATCATCCGTTCGAGTATCACCATGTCAAAGTCTGACAGCTCCCACCCCGGGCCCTGAGCGCCAACGCTGCCACCTGCACGCACGCGCTGTGTAGCCTTGCCCACGCCGACGCACGTATAATACTGAGCCCAGACACAACTTCCTGCAACACTTCGCGCACGGCCTGCGCCGCATGTGCGTCTAAGCAAAACTGCAACCCCCTGTCCGCAACGACCAGTCGCCACACCACCACGTTGGTGGTCCAACCCTTCGCCTTCCCCTTCCCCGCCCCCGGCGCTGGCCACTGTCCCGCAACACCCAGCGCCGCACCTGGTAGCACACGATCTCCTCCGCCCCCTCGTCGTTGTCCACCTCCCGGTACAGCGCCTTTGACTCCGAGGCGCTGCCTGACTGATGAGGCTGCGGCGTCACCTTGACACAGGTGTTGAGCGTGGTGAGCGATGGCACCACTTGAGCCGCAGGCGCGGCGTCCGCTGGCAGCGCAGGCAATTCCGTCGGCCGCGCCAGCTGTCGGGGTACCTCCGAGGTGAGCGATTCGCCTGATAGCGCATTGGACTTGGCCGAACGCCCCGGCGTAACGTTGCTGTCCACGGTTGTAAACGGGCCCGCCGCGCTCGGCTGAGTGGAAGTCGCATCCGATATGCTGCTGCTCTGAAATGCAGAGAAAAACTCTTTATCGGAAGACGCCTTCTGCTCCGCCTGCTTCGGAGCCTTAAGTTTCGTCTCCACAGGCTTCACCTCCACCTCCTTGGGCGTTTTCGCTATCTCCGCTTCCACCGCGGCATATTTAGCCTGTAATCCGGTTATATTACGTGAGCGACGCTGTTCCACGGTGACGGCTGACCGAGTTGCGACCATTCGCGCACTCACCGCAACTCCCTTCGGTGCCTGCTGCTGCTTAGCGCCGCCATCTCCACTGAGACAGTTGCCCATTGTAATCCACCGCGCCCGAGGGCTCAGCAACGTAATAGTATGAGGCTCGAGTGCATTTTAGCCCTTCTTGTTTCCATAAGACATAAAACCCGGCAGTATACTGATCAACAGGGCCAGAGGTGGTCTAGCAGCGCGGCGCAGCTCTGACGGACAATTCCTCTAGTCGAGCTGGAGGGTTGAGCCGGGAAATAATTGCGGCGTATTGCTTGAGACTTTCATGCGGTTGTCAGCAGTAGGTCCGGTTCCTCGAATGCACTGTTCGGACTCGGGAGGTGCCGCATGAGGCGAGCGCCCCATCCCCAGGCCTATTGGGTTTCGACCGCCTGCCCGCCGTCGCCCCGCTTTGACGACCTGTACTCCCCGTGCGTCGCCTCGAACTGACTGCATGTGTGTTTCACTTGGCAGCCAATCCGGCTGACTGCGACCATCGCTATATGGCACCCACAGGTGCTATGGGGACTGGGGGAAGCAGCGTAATGAGCAGGACCCATCACGCCTCAGCGCGGCATGTATGCTACCCTGTCACACACATACCTCTTCTTGCGCAAGATTTAACTTACCACCCCATGTCAGCAGACCTCCCATTGCATTCGGAGGTTTAAATGCCATGTGGGGGGAGGCGTGCAGGGTACAGCCACATGGCAGCTTCCCGTGCGCCGCCACGCCGATCACACCCATCATGGGCGTCGTCCACGACACCACAACAAGGCCATCCCCACATCCCGTCACCCCCCGCTCAGTGCGGCACCGTGGAAGTTCAAGCAAAGGGTTACACGCGAAATATCGTGCGCACCTCCCCGCAACCACCTTATCACAATACACCCAGTGTGGGTTCCTGGGGGAGGCCCGCCATACACTCCTGTGACTAGACTGCAGGCCCCAGGTTCCAGTTGGTTTTGCCCATTCGCTTGGGCTTTAATGTAATCACAAACATCTATTAGGCTGCACCCGCGGCGCCCGCGCTGCTGCTGCTGCTGCTGCTGCTGCCGCCCCTGCTGTCCAGCAGCTGCTCTACCAGCACCTCAGCCTGAGCCAGGCCGCGCGTCTTGGCACGCCAGGCCGAGGGAATGGAGCCCAGACCGCCCTGTCATCATAACCACACACACACACACACAATCACAAAATGGCAAAAGGGCAGGCTGTCAACAGGATCGTGTTTGCATGCAAAGCAGCTTGCAGGTGCGACAGCCAGCTGCGGTTGAGCTAGCTCGCCTGGATTGGAGGGTGTACACCTGACCAAGCAATGGCTAAGCAACGACCTCCGCCCCAACCCACCTCCGCGGCCAGCAGCGCTCCCAGCAGCACGCCACGGCTGCAGTTGTCGCCCCCCAGCTGCGCGTTGGAGCGCACGCCGCGAGCGAACGCGCTGTCCGCTCTCCCGGCGGCGCCGCCGCCGGTGCTAGCGGCGGCTTTGGCCCGACCGCCTCGGGCGGGCTGGCCCGAAGCCTATAGAACACAAACGCACACACAACGCGCAACCGCAGGCCGCACCGCAGTACCGCATCGTGACATGGCGCATGTCACACATGGAGTGGTCCCGGACACGCAGCAGGCCCACTCGCACCGCCACACAGACTTGCTGGCAGGAGCACGCATGTGCTTCCCCGTGGCTTGCTAACTGGTTCTGGAGTAAACTAGACCCTACCCCACCCACCCGTACATACCTGCACGGCCCCTAGCAACGCCCCTTTGAGCGCTCCCGGGTTTGCGCAGGAGGGTCCCCACTCTCCGGGCTTGGTGGCTGCATGGGGCCGCCGCGTTGTTGCAACATGATTAGAAACTCGGACGTGGGCAATTGAATGCGAGCTTTGTGGCACCATGTACAAGGTGGGTGGGTGGACGGGTGAGGTCCTGATGTAACCGGCAGGGTGCCAGCCTGGAGCAGCAGCGGGAGGCAGCTGCTGTGTCAGTGACCCTCACGGGTGTTGGTTAGGGGGGTCCATAAGGTCTGACTGGGGGAGCTTTTGACCTCCACGCTATCCTGCGGAAAACACTGCACGACCATCGCGTACGGTATCAGCAAGACTCAAAGACACGAGGACTTCCAAACTAGGCCCAGGTTGAGCCGCGCACGGCCTCACCCGAACCCGGCGCATACAGCAAGTCTCGGAGCGCGGTGCTGCTGCGCCGGCGCTCCACAACGGCTCCCAGCGCTGCAAGCGGTTGCGTGGGCAGTGTGTGTGAGGGACACACACAGATACACATGATACGCGTGATGCGGACAGCCGACACAATGCTGCTGGGGCGGGCAGCAGCCATAGGGCGGCGGAGGCGCATGCAGCCTCAAGGCAGTGGCCAACGGTCCGCGCCCCGTCCACGCCCTTCCCAAGTCATGAAGCCTTGCGCACAACTCACCTTGCAATGAGGACTTGGACACAGGCCGGCGACTGCCAGGGGCGCCGCCTGCCACCCACTCAAGTGCAGCCGCAATGCTGTGCCCCTGCGAAGCGACGTGACGCGCGCTCAGTAGCGGCAGGCGCGGGCGGGTGCATGCTGATAACGGAGGCGTACTCTCATGACGCCTGTGCGTCCTGGGCCCGGGGCTTCCATACTCGCCGTCAGCCCGACTCGCGCAGCTGAGTACAGCTGCTCTCCATGCAAAGGGGCGCACAACCCCCGCCGGCGCCTACGCTTTCATGCGCACTTACCCCCTTCTCCCGTATTAGGCCACGCTCACCTCCTCGCTCTTATGCATTGGGTTTGGTTTAGTTTGGGCTGGTAACCACAAACCCCCCACCCATGCACTCACCAGCACAACCTGCTCCAGCACCAGCGCCGCCGCCCACGCCAGCTCAACTGCCTCATCGTTGTTCTGTTGGGTGGCGCACATGCAGCAACATGCATTACGCAACATGTGGACCTGTCACCGCGTCGTCCTCTCACACAACTGGAGGACACAACTCGACACGCCGGCAACAATGCGGAGCATATTACATTGTAAGGAAGGTTTTGCTTACGTCTTCTGCACCGGTCGTGCTTGCCAGGACCGTACCCACCTGCTGAGCGCGAACGGCGGCGTCCACCGCCTGCACCAGGCCCGGCCGCCCTGCGTAGCGCGCAACAACGGGGATGACCTGCGGCACCAGGAAACAAAAGCATGGAAAGCGAGCGAGAATAGAGCTCAACGCAACACCATCGCAAGCATGACCAGGTAGTCAGGTGCGCCGGGCGCCTCGCTGGCTTCCCAACTTCGCTGTACAAGGGCCTGCGTCCAGCGCGTTCTTGCACTCCACTCCACTCCATTCCACTCCACTCCACTCCACTCCACTCCACTCCACTCCACTCCACTCCACTCCACTCCACTCCACTCCACTTCACTGCACTCCACTCCACACCTTGACAAAGTTGTTGGCTTGGGTGTCACGCGGATCGCCACACTCCGGCCACTTCCGCCCGCCCTGCAACAGCGCAGCAGGCGTCACCAGGCCCAGTGTATCGCAGTTCCCATAGCAGGCAGGCGGGCAGGCAGGCAGGCAGCAGGCGACATACTCGTGGACTGGCGTGCGTGCACCACCATCACCACCGCCATGTGTTGCGGCAGCGGGCAGGGCAGTGGGCAGGGCAGTAGGCAGGGTGGGGTAGGGCCGTTCCATGCCGTGTGCATGTTCGCGCGGGTTTTGGACTTAGACTGCCCCTGCTCACCGACTGCCGTGCATGCCCGTCGACGCACGACCATTCACCCCATTAGCCAGCCAGCTGGCTGCTCATGGCAAAGTAAGCGCCAGCAGCTACCCCCCCCCCCCAGCGCTACCCCCCCCCCCCAGCGCTACCCCCCCCCCCCCCCCCGCTACCTGCAGCACTGCCTCCATCATGGCCCGACTGCTTTTGTTGAGGCGGCCGGTGTAGTTGCGGTAGTAAGCTGCCAGGTACTGAGGCAGGCAGGCAGGTGGGTGGGGAGGGCGCGCGCAGCGGAGAGGCGGCGCAGGGAGGCGGCAGGCGGGTTGTGGAGGCCGGTTAACTTGGTGCCGTTTCGTAAGCCAAACCAGCCGAGGCACGGACCCAAAACGAAGTCCAAATGGGGCCTATAACATCAGGAAGAGCCACACACGCGGTTCGGAGGTTCTTAAGCCTAGGGCCCGTCGCACCTCGGCGAAGCCGGGGCCATCCATGATACCGCGCTCCTGCTCGGCCATGTACTGCGAGTCGATGTGGTGTGCGGGAGCAGACCCGTTGATGCTAGCCTGGGCTTTTGGAGAGGCGCACAGGCGGCTACCAGCGCGTCGCGTGCAGGAGGCGGCACGTACGCCAACACCCAACAACGCACACCCACATCATGGTCGCCACGGCTACAGAACCACCGCCTGCGCACCAATCAACCAACCGACCAACCGAGTAACCGACCTGCAATACGGGTAACAATTCGTCGCCGTACGGTGAAAAGGATCCACTGTCGTATTCGTAGTACGGACAGGAGGGCGGCTCAAAGAATGCCGGCTCGTCCCGGCGGCCGTGGCGGGACAGCAAGTCCTGGATCTTGTCCATGTCGTAGATCCACTGTGTCAGCGTTGTTAGATTGGGTTTGGATTTACACAGCAGAAGACCTGGAGATGTGCAAATAAGCTGGGTAGTCCAGCCGAGCAATGTGAAACTGCACGTGAGCGGGTGCAACCCCAGTCATAGCCGGGTGGCAAGTTGGCGCGCGGCATCGGTCGCACGCTTGCGGGGGTCGTTTGACCCGCAACGACTCCGGCAGCGCAATACGCTTGGCAGACCTGAGCACGGCCTCGGCATTGCACTGCTTCGGCCCAGGCAAATCATCGAGCCGCGTAGTAGTTACTCACGTGGAGCCCCATGGTCGCTGCATCCGCGACGAGTGCCCCCAGCACGGCGGCCGTGGCTCGCTGGCGAATGCGGCCCTCGTCCGTGTCGCTTGCCCCGGGCAACCACGCCGCACGGGTGCCCGAGACCTGCAGCCGGCAGGTATGAATGTACGTATAGCGCACAGAGCTGACGACTGGCAGGCCTTGTTGGGGGTGGGCGTGAGGTAAGTCGAGGGGCGGGGAGGGTGCGGAGCGGCGAAGCCCGGCATGGGCCCCACCCCAACCCCTCCCCCATTAGCCAAACAACGTGTCCTCCTGAGCCCGCTGGCCTTTATCTCCAAGCAAGTTTCCATACATTCGTTTGCAGTGCGTCACGACGCGACACCGACCAGGGGGGGGCGTGAACAACGCGATCCCCATGTTCACTGTACCCTACCTGCCGGCCCGAGGAAACGGTGCCACGCCATGTTGTCAGGACCAGCAGCAGCCCAACCACCGCTAAGCCGACAAGCTGCAGTATTCGTGATGAAAGAACCGATTGCAGCAAACCGTTCTCTGTGTTGCCGCGCATTGCGTTGTGGGACTGGCCCGGCGCCGAGCTCGGTATTGCTGTGAGTGGTCCGCGCTTGTGCAGTGCTCCAGCCCAGTTAGTGGGAGCCATGTGTTATATGAACATCAGTTTGTATAAATGTCATTATCTAGGTTAAATCGCTGCAGGTTGCCTCGAGTCGGGCTGCCGCAAAACGACCCGGATGTGACTGCCGGTCCGATCAGTGCTTTCCGATGCCCGTTTTGCACAGTGAGCAAGGGTACCGCCCGGGCCTTGCGGCTTTGTAACATAGCACCGCAGCCGATGGTAACAGTTGTGGAAGTTCGAGAAGCACGTCCAGAAGACACGGCGGGGGGGGGGGCAGTGCGGCACGCATGGCGGCATGGTGCTGCTCGCAAACCTCCACCACGGCACAAGGGCAGGTGATGGAGAGCCTCCGGAGTTCCGGTCAGCTCCACCGGCTGTGTGTGCGGTAGGCGATGGGGGCCGTTTGCGTATCCCGCTTTGACAAGTTGTGCGCCGGCCCTCGACAGTGAAAAGCAAGCAGCCGCGTTACAAAGACCGCGGAAGTGCGTCAGAACGCCTGCTGATGCATACTGCCCTTGAGTGATTAGGCCCCGCCGCACAGCCATAAGAGGTTGGCTCTGCCAGATTCTACAGTACCCGCGCGCCACTCGAGTCATGTGAGTCGTACTACTCCTGTGTTCTTGCCCTGCACCAGCTGGCAAGCCCCTCAGCGAATTACGCGCAGGGGTCCTGCCACAGCGGTTGCAACAAAGAATTAGCTCGTCACCCCCGTACATTTTAGTACTGCGGCACCGAACGAAGGCAGACCGCGCACAGCCTGCCGCACCAACGCTTTGCCGCCTGACACCGTTGATCACAAACGGCGCCATTGATTCCTACTTGATGCTACTCCCGCGCCCTGAACAACTGTAACAAGCGGGTCCCGGCGATTCGTCCAAATCACTGTCACTGGTCGTCAAAGCCCCCGTAAAAGAACTTGCAAACAACAATTATTTTGCTATCGAGCACCCACACACGGCGCACCGCAGTCCCGGTCATGTCTGTGCTTCTGTCGCCGAAAGCGTCTTGTCACCTACCCGCTAACACCCCCTGCGCCGAGCATGCCTCCGCGGCAGAGCGCCTTGCCACCTCCAACCCCGCTCGCCCGCCCTACTTGCTCCTGCTCCTCCTCCTTTTGCTCCAACGACCGCCGTGCGCACGCCGTGCGCGCGCATCCTCCTCCTCCCTCTCCTCCCACGGCTGCTGCTGCTGCCGCTGCTGCTGCCGCCCGCTTACTTGCGGTGCGCCTCGGCCCACTCGCGCGCGTTCTGGAACAGCTTGAGCCAGGGGCCGGCGCCCTTGGGCTCCAGGCCCAGCTCCTTGGGCACGTAGGGCAGCTGCCAGGTGAGGAAGCAGCGCTCGGGGTGAGGCATCATGGCCAGGTGGCGGCCGTTCTCGGAGCACATGCCGGCAATGCCCATGGGAGAGCCGTTGGGGTTGGCGGGGTAGACCTCGGTGGGGTGGGCGTCCGCGTCCACGTACCTGTCCGTCCGAGGGGGAAGGCGGCGCGAGGGAGCGGGGACGGGGTAAGGCTTGAGACAAGGGGGGGGGCCGGCAGCGCGCATTGGGGGCCTTACGCACCGCGGCCCGCGCTTCGGCGCCGGCTTCCCACCCGCAATCACTCGGCGCCAGTCCCATTCTAACTAAACAGCCGAGCAGCAGCCAAAACCTCCACAACCGATGGTCCCGGACCCGCCAACCCATGAAGAATCAAGCAAGCCCGCAGCCTTCCTTCATCGAAACACAACGACTCACTTGACGGGGATGAGGTTCTTGGCCAGCACGTCGGCCTTGATGGCGTCGTCGGGGAACAGCGCCTTGCCCTCGCCGTGCGCCGCCCACACGCCCGCCACCATGCCCTCCATGCCCTTCAGCAGCACCGCCGGGCTCTTCTCGATCCGGACCTGCACCCAGCGGCTCTCGAAGCGGCCCGACTCGTTGTGCACAAAGCGCGGCTGCTTGACGTCCGCGATCTGCACCGCGCCCGGCGCCGGCACCCAGCCCAGCAGCGCCATCAGCTGGCAGCCGTTGCAGATGCCCAGCGACCAGGTGTCGGGGCGGTTGTAGAAGGCCTTGAACTGCGACAGCAGTCGGTCGTTGAAGCGGATGGTGCCCGCCCAGCCCTTGGCCGAGTCCAGCGTGTCGGCGTAGGAGAAGCCGCCCACGAAGATGATGCCCTGTGGTTGTGGTTATGGTGGTGGTTGTGGTGGTGGTTTATGTGGTGGTGTGTGTCATGAGTGAATGGGACCAGCAGGTACAGACCCGGCGGTAGTGCGGCGCCGCGCAACGCAGCATGTTGCAAGAGCAGCTGGTGCTGCTTCCAGGAGAGCAGCAGCAACCGCCTGGGCGGCGGCGCGCGCATCGCGGGTCGGGCAGCGCCGCCCCGGCTGCGTTCCGTTCCGGGCCGCGCTTTCCGTCGTTGCTGCCCAACCCACCGCACCGTACACAATTCGATTCATGTTCAACAGGGTCGCATGTCCCTGCTCGCCCCGTCCCAATAAACCCCTTAAACAGCACACAAACCCACCTGGAAGGTGTCCAGGGTGGCGCGGCCGTTGATGAGGTCGGACATTGTGATGTCCCACGGCTCCATGCCGGAGGCGAAGGCGGCCGCCGCCATCTCGCGGTCGCCGTTGGAGCCCTCCTCGCGCAGGATGCACACGCGCACCTGTGTGGGGCGTGGTGGTGGCAGTGATGGTGGTGGTGGTGGTGAGGTGAGGTGGCGCACGCAGTGGCTGGGTGTGGGTGTGCATCAGTTGAACATCACAAGCCGCACATCGATACTTGGCACCCGACCGTATGGGCTGGTAACGCGCCCGCGGCCCGCAGCCCGGCCCCCCTGCCGCTGCCTTCAACGACCACGCCCTCGCCGCCCGCCACCCCGCTCTTGCCTTGTCAGTGGCCGTGAGCTTGTCGGCGGGGGTGAAGGCGGGCTTGAAGGGCAGGTGCCACTTGGGCGCCTTGGCGTCCTTGAGGCCAGCCTGCTCCTGCGCCACGCACTCCTCCGCGCACTGCATCCGCTCCAGCACGAACGAGGTCTCCTCCCACACGTCGCGCAGCGCCGCCACGTCGCCGGAGACGGCCGGCGCGCCCGCCACCTTGACCTCGACGCCCTTGCCCGACGACACCTTGCCGATCAACGACGCGGCCACGCCGTGCTTCTTGTAGGTGTCGATGACCGTCTGTGCGGGTAGGTAGGTGGGTGGGGCACGTCGTGGCAGCGGACTCAACAACGTGTCTGATGTCAGGCCAACAGCGACCCCGCCAGGCGGTTTTTTCCCACTCAAGGAACCCCCGCACGACACACCACAAGCAGACTACACGGCCCGCCCTCCCCCCCCTCCAGGCGCCCTCCCCCCTCCAGGCGCCCCCCCCTTCCACCACCCACCACCCACCTGCGCCTTGCCCGCCTCCACTTCCAGCACCAGGCCCAGCTCCTCCGAGAACAGCGAGCCCATGGCGCCGTGCGCCTTGTCGGCGGCGTGGGCGGGCAGCGGCAGGTCCACCGCGATGCCGCAGTTGCCGGCGACTGTCAGGGCGGGCGGGCGGGCAGGATAAGGGAGGGGAGGGGTAAGGGGACAGGGGCAGAGGAGGGTGAGCGAAGAGGGTATGCAAGATGTGTGCAAGGCGCCCGCACGCGCTGCAGTGTGTGCGCGGGGCTGTGATATGCCTGGGGTGCCGGCGTATGGAGCGGGCACAGCACAGCATGCGGATGCGGACTGGAGACGCAGCATGAGAATGCGAACAATATATCAAAGTGTTTTAACAGCGACAGTGGCGGCGGCGGCGGCCCCCACAGGCGGTACTCACAGGCCATCTCCAGCAGCGAGGTGACGATGCCGCCGTCGCTGACGTCGTGGCCGGCGGACAGGTGGCCGGCGGCCAGCAGCGACTGGGTGGCCTCCCACATGCCGCGCAGGGTGGCGGAGGTCACGTCGGGGCAGTCGTTGCCCAGCTGGTTGTAGGCCTGTGGTGGTTGGGGGTTGGTGGTTAGGGGTTGGGGTTGCATGAGTAATCAGTCAAGTGGTGGGACAGGCGACCAGCAGACGAAGATGGGCGGCCGCTGCCGCCCCCGGGTTCTCGGGTTCTCTTGGTCGTTTTGCTTCTGGTTTCTGGAATGAACTACCCCCGGCCCCCACCCCCTTCGCGGCGTCTCCCCCGCCGCCACCCTAACAGCAGGACGCACCTGCGCCAGGGCGCTGCCGCCCATGCGGCGGCGGCCGTCGGCCAGGTCGACGTGGATGAGCACACCCTTGTCACCCAGCTTGAGGTCGGGCGTGACCACCTGCAGGCAGGCGTGCATGGCAGTAGCATTAGTAGTGAGGCAGTAGTAGTGCGGCAAGTAGGCTCGCCGAAGCCAGCGCACAAGAGCCGCACACAGCCCCAGCCAGCCCCCTTCTCCAGACCCACCGCCACTGCCTACCGCCTCTGCCCAAATCCCATGCGCCCTGCCCCCGCCCCGCTCTCTGACCTGCCCCCGCTCTCTCTGACCCGCCCCCGCTCTCTGACCCGCCCCCCCAACCACCCGCCCCCGCCCCCGCCCCGCCCACGCACCTGGGTGATGTCGGGGCAGCCCACGTAGGCGGACACCACCAGGTTGCCGGGCGCCATGACGGTCTCGCCGCCCGCCGCCGCCGCCATGGACAGAGAGTCCTTGCCGCCGTCGCACGCCACGCCCAGGTCCAGCTGGTAGAAGAGTGGGAGTGAGAGCGAGAGCGAGAGAGCGGCGCAAAAGGGGGGGAGGAGGAGGGTGGTGTTGTGGTTGGGAGGGTGAAGGCAGTGACGATCGTGTGAAGGGCGGTAATCAAGCGGCGGAGACTTGCACCTGCCCGTCACCTCCACAGCGCCACAACCCAGCGGGCCGCAACCCACCACAGCCAACCACCCAGCAACCAACAAACCAACGCTAACCAACCGCCCAACGGCCAACCCACCATAGCGTCGCGCAGCGACACGGCGGCATCCCACATGGCGGCGCCCTCGCTCTTCATCTTGGCGGCGTACATCCAGTTGACCGACGCGCGGATGTCCTGTGCAGGAGCAGGTGGCAGGAGGTAGGGGGAGGTTGGGGAGTTGCTCAAGGGTTGTTTGAGGGGTTGGGGAGGGAGGGAGGGTCGTAGGGGTAAATGGGGTTGGCATGAGAGGTCAGGTGAGGTTGGGGGGTCGTGCGGGGGGCCACTGTGAGTGGTGGGTGTGGGTGCTGCAGTTCCCGTTCGGGGTGGCATGCGCAGCGCGCGGTCCTGATACCCTGACACCCGCTGGTAGCGCCACGGACAGCGCCACGGACAGCGCCACGGACAGCACTTGTTCCCGCCCCCGCCTTCCTTCGCGTATTCCTCCTCTCAGCCCACCCAGAGAGAACCCGCTGCCTCACCCCATACGGTACGCACACTACACACCACCCACACGCACACGACGCACCAACCTCCAACGCAACCCCCAGCGCACCAACGCACCTGCAGCGCGGTGGCGCGCGCCCACACCAGGTTGGTCAGCGCCTCGCCCAGCGCCAGGCGGGCCATGGCGGCGGAGCTGCAGGCGGGCGGGGCGGTGGGGTGGGTGGGTGGGGAGTTGTTGAGACGGGCAGCGAGCAAGGCAGTGCCAACTACGGGAAGAGCACACGCCACATTTCACGCCACATATCCCACGCCACATCCCTCTTCTGCCGCCCGCCCCGCTGCCGCCCCCCCGCCCTCCTCGGCCTGGCCGCCGCGGCCCACTCACTCGATGAGGCCCTTGATGGGCTGCTCGCCGATGGAGGTGGCCAGGCCGGTGGTGTTCTGGTGGCTCTGCGCGAACACGGCCACGTCGGACAGCGGCAGCTGCAGCGGGCCCACGCACTGCTGCTGCGCCACCAGGCCCGTCACGTGGCGGTCCACCTGCGTGGGGCACGTGATAGTGTGGCATGTGGAGTGCGTGTTACACGGGAGAGAGGGCTATGAACGATTTGTGCATGCGAAGGTACAGCAGCGCCAAGCAGGGAATGTGTGCGCACGCAAGCACGCATGCACGCACGCACCTTGTTGGTGAGGAAGCGCTTGGAGCAGACGGACGGCAGGCGCAGCACGCGGTGCAGCGCGGACATGGCGCTCTCGCCGGCGGGCAGCGCCAGCGGCTTCAGGGCCTTGTCGCCGCTGGCGCGGGTGAAGTGGAAGGTCTTGTCGGGCATGGAGCCCAGCACCTGCACGCGGCAGTCAGTCAGTCAGTCAGCCAGTCAGTCAGTCGCTCAGTCAGCCAGTCAGTCACGTGCCTCCTCCCAAGTCCTCCTTCGCCGCCCTCCTCCGTCCTCCGCCCCAGGCCCCAGCCCCAGCGCCTCCTCCCCAGCCCCCCCCCCCTCCTCAGTCGCCCATCCCTCCTCACCCCCCCCCACACACACCTTCTCCAGGTCCAGGTCCACGGCGGGCGGGGCGTCGGCGGGCGCGTTCTTGTCCACCAGCGTCACGCGGCCGGAGCCGTCGATGGTGCCGATGACCTGCATGAAGCAGCGCTCGCGGTCGCACACGGACTGCAGCAGGTCGCGGTGCTCGGGCTTGATCAGCAGGCAGTCGTTCTCCTGCGGGGGGGGTAGCCATCCATCGGATGGTGTTTATCAAATGGTTGGGGGGGGGAAGTGGTGGGGGTTGGGGGATTGGGGGTTGTGGTTACTGGCCCGCAAACCCAATGCATAAGAGCGGGGCGGGGGGAGGAGTTCATCCCGGGGGGCCGGGGATTGGGGAGGGAGGAGGAGGGGGAGGGGCAGTTCATTCCAGAAACCAGAAGCGAAACGACCAAGAGAAGGGGCGGTAAGGGTGTGGCGCGCGCTTGGGAGGGGGAGGCGGTGCTCGATGGGGGAGAGGAGCGAGCGGGCAATGGCGAGCGGGTGACGAGGTAATAGGTGGGAGGTCCGGGAGGGAGAGGGGGTGATGCCGTGCGCGTGTCATCCTGGACCATCCTGTGCCACGCCCTCACGCCCCCGCACCCGCACCCACCTGGTACTCGGCGCCCCAGATCTCCAGCACCGACAGCGTCTCGTCGCCGACCTTGACCGCGCGCACGTCGATCTTGGCGCCCAGCGGGTAGATGATCTCCTTGACCACGTTGCAGTTGCCGCCCGCGCCCTGGTCGTGGATCTGTGTGCGTGTGCGTGTGTGGGGAGGGGGAGGAGGGTGTGGTTACCAGCGGGGGGGGGGGGGTGGCGGTGGATGTGGATGTGAGGGGTGGGGTGGGTAGAGGGGCAACATCAACCACCTATGATACCGGGAAAGGTGTTGGTGGACAAGCCGGGCGGCGCGACGCAGTGCCCTGCTCCCCACTGCCGTGCCTCCCGGCCCTGCCCCCCCCGCCCAACGCCCTCCTTCCTCCACCCACCCGCGCTGCCATCACGCCCTCTTCACCCTGGCCCTCTTGCCGACACCCATGCCCACTCACGCACCCACCCACCCACCCACCCAAACCAGCCCCAGCCCTGACCCACCCACTCGGCCGCCTGCCCACCCACCTGCACGATGGGGTTCTTGTCGCCCAGCTCCACGCAGCTGCGCACCACGCGCCACAGCTTCTGGCTGTACTCGGCATCACCGCGCTGCGTTGCAGGGGTGTGTGTGGAAGTGAAGGGTGGGGTGTAAGTGAAGGATGGGGTGCGTGCGTGTGTGCGTGTGGAGGAGGTACTTCATTCCAGAAACCAAAGCGAAACGACTGGGGGGTAGTTCATTCCAAACCCAAGCAAGCAAGGGGGGGTAGCCATCCATCGGATGGTGTTAATCAAATGGTTGTGAAGTGCCGATGGGGGTGGCGTCGTGGGAGTGATGGTGGGGGGCAACGAGGGTGAGGGTGAGGGTGAGGGAGGCGGAAAGGGCAGGGCGCGAGTGGCAACGCAGCAGCAGCCAAGCAGCCAAGGCAGGCCAGGCCAGTGCAGTGCAGTGCAGTGCCAAAATCCAGCCATGAGCGCGCTGCTGCGGCGGGTGCTTATAACGGCCATCTTGCCGATCCCCGACCAATTCATCCCATCCTATCGCCCCTCCTTCTCACAACCACGACACGCCCGCGCGCCCTCTCGCACACGCCCCGCCCTCACACGCCCGCCCTCACACGCACCCAAGCCGCACACGCACCTGCACGGCGTTGAAGTCCAGCTCGGCCTTGTTGGAGCCGGAGGGCACGGAGGAGGCGGCGCCGCCGCCCATGCCGATGCGGTAGGCGGGGCCGCCGATCTTCACCACCAGCATGCCCACCTGCGCGCGAGAAAAGACAAGAGACATTGCTTAGATTTTAGAAGCTGCACTGACGTGGTTTGCTGGTGCTGATGCTGATCCTAGTGCCCATAATCCTCCTCCTCCTCCCGCTTTCCCCCTGGGCCGCTATTCCTGGCCCCTCCCACTCTCTCGCGCACTTGCACCTGCACCCGTACCCGCACCCGCATTCGCCCAGGCACGCACGCACGCACCTGCGGCGGGTTCTTCTCCAGGTGGCGGTGGTCGATCTGGCCCACGCCGCCGGAGAACATGATGGGCTTCAGCCACTCGCGCCGCTCGCCGTTGGGCAGGCGCTGGCCGTAGGTGCGCGTGTAGCCGGCAATCAGCGGCTCACCGAACTGGGGGGGGGGGGGTCGAGAGGGGTGTGTGTGGAGGTGGAGGTGTGTGGAGGCGGAGGCGGGAGATTAGAGACTGGTTTGTCAGGGTGCGGGGTGTGTGCGCCACCCCAGGGAGTTAATGCTGCTGCCTGGCAGCCGTCCCGCAGCCTCCGGTCGTCATCCCGCTCGTCCGAGCGTCGACACCCCAATGCGCCTCGTGATGCGCCTGTGCTCCGCACACGGAACCCAAGGCCCCCCTCCCCCAGTCCACGTGGCCCCAAACCACCCGTCCTTTTGCTCTCCCCCCCCCCCCCCCGCATCCTTCCATCCTCCCTCCCTCACCCTCCCAACCCGAACCCCAGGCCCCCCTCCCGCCGCTCCCCCCCTTGCCGCACCCCCCGCACCCACCCGGACCTCCCGCACCCACCTTGTTGCCGTAGTCGGAGGCGCCGTTGGAGGCGTCGATGAGGATCTGCTGCGGGCTGGCCAGGTTGTCCGGGTACACGAAGCTGCTGTCCTCGTAGGGCTGAGCGTGTGCGTGCGTGCGTGCGCGTGTGTGTGGGGGGGGGGGGGGAGGAGGTAAGGGGGGTAGCCATCCATAGGATGGTGGGGAGGGGCCAAGATGGATTCAGGAGGGGGCCTGTCGTGGCGGGTGACGAGCCTCGGGCGTGCAATGTACTCACGCACACGCCACGTTGTATCCTCGCATCAACCTCTCCAGCGTATCCCGTTTGTTGTCGAGCCCCTCCAAGCCCCATTCCCTCACCAGCGGCCCTCTCCAACCTACGCCCCCCCCCCATGAGTATATGGTATGACGGTATCCCTCTCCTCCGCGCTGCTTGGGTCCAGGGTTTAGATCTGGGGCTTCACCCCCGCACTCACCAGCCTGCACCGCTCCTCCTTCCCGCCCTCTCGCACCCACCACCCCACCCCAACCCACACACACGCACCCGCGTTGGGTACTCCCGCTTTCGTTGTGTCAACACCCACGCCCATACCCTCCACGCCCCCACACCCTCCACGCCCCCACACCCTCCACGCCCCCACACCCTCCACGCCCCTCCACACCCCCTTACCTGCACGTAGCCGTCCAGGCGCAGGTTGCCGGTGCAGTAGCCGGCCGTGCCGGCGCCCATGATGGAGCCGGTGCCGGTGGCGTGCGTGTCGCGCATGCGGCCGCCCGCGCCCGTCTCGGCGCCGGGGAAGGGCGCCACGGCGCAGGGGAAGTTGTGCGTCTCGGCGGTCAGCAGCAGGTCCCAGTCGCGCTGCTGGGGCGCCAGGGGGGAGGGGGCGCCGGGCTGCGGGGGGGTGGGGGGTAGCCATCCATCGGTGGGGGGCGGGCAGGGTAGTTCGTGTCAGAAACCAAAGCGACCATTGCAACCCAAACGGGGGCAGGGAGGGGCAGAAGGCGGAGGCGGGGCAGTGGAAGGAGGAGGACGAGGGGGTAGCCATCCATAGGATGGTGTTTATCAAATGTTTGTGAAGTAGGGGGGGGGAGGTAAGCTGCAGGGCGGTGGCGCGGTGCAACCCACCAATTCACCGCAGGACGCCGTGCCAATCGGCGTTCCCCGGCCGCTGTTGGCAGCGCCTGCCCCCCCCAAAGCGCCCAGTCGCGAACCGCCATCCAACCGCCAACCGCCAACCCGCAAGCCCCGGCCTCGGCCCCGGCCCTCCTCACCTGCACGGGCAGCAGCGGCTGCACCTCGAAGCCGCGGATGGCGCTGCTGTTGTCCTTGAAGGCCACCACCGAGTTGTTGGGGTTCTTCTTCCAGGGCGTCTTGACCAGGTTGAACAGCGTGTCGTCCATCTGGGTTGGGTTTGGGTTGTTGGGTTGGTTGGGTTTGGTTGGGGCAGGTGGGCGGTGGGCGTGCTGGTGGGTGGGGTTGCGTGCATCGAGGAAGACTACGTCCACTCCGCCCCTGCCTCCGTCTCCTCCTCCCTGCCGCTTCTCCCCCCAGCCACCCCCCCAGCCCCCAACAAAAGCCCCCAACAAAGCCCCCCAAGGCCCCCCACCTTGACGCCGTCGATGACGATCTCGCCGCGGAAGAACCAGTGGCGGGAGTGCTCGCTGTTGGACTGCGCGATGTCGAACAGCTCCACGTTGGTGGGGTCGCGCTTCATGTCGTCGCGGAACAGGGCGGTGTAGTAGTCCAGGTCCCACTCGTCAAAGGCCAGGCCCATCTCCTGTGGGTGGTTAGGGTGGTTGGTTGGTTGGTTAGGGTGGTTGGGCTGGGTGGTTGTGGTGGTTGGTTGGGGGTGCAGGGGGGGGCAGGGAGATGAGGTGTCGTCGTGTCGATGTTCCTGACGCCAGTTCTACCGAGGCATCCCCCTTCATGAATGACCAGACCACGCCCCGTGCCCGCTGTACCCCATGCCCCCCCTGGTCCTGTCCCTCCTGGGCTGTCCTCTCTTTCTTGTTGTGCCCGGCCGCCCGCATTCCTCTCTACCTGCCCCCACCCCTCCCCACCCCACCCCCGCGTCACACCGCTTGTGTCGCGCACTGCTGACCCACCCTCCCTGCCTAGCTGCCTTGCCTTCGATCCCTTCCCTCCCCATCCATCCCTTTCGTCTACCCTTTGCTCCTTGTTCGCTTTCAAACGAAGCCCACTACTCCTCTCCTTACTCCCCCCTACAACCACCGGACGCGATCCCCTATTTCCCGTCCTTGCCCCCACGTCCGCATCCGCGTCCCCACCAACCCAGTGGCCGGCCAGCCAGCCAGCCAACCAGCCAGCCAGCCAGCCAGCCAGACAACGCACACACGCCCCAACACACGCACGCACACATACACACGCGGACACGCACGGACCCGCACCTTGTTGATCTTCTCCAGCGCGGCGCGGCCCTCCTTCATGACGGGGATGGTGAAGGTGGGCGCGGGCGCCTGCAGCCCCTCCGTGAAGCTCTTGACCGGCGCCTTGTACACCTCCTCCGTCATGCGGTCGTGCACCAGCGCCGCGAAGTGCGCCTTCTCCGCGTCCGTCAGCGGCCGGGTGCTGTGCAGCACGAAGCGGCGGCTGCGCTCCAGGCGGTTCACCTGGGTCAGGCCCACGGAGCTGAGGGAGGGGAGGGGAAGGGGAAGGTAAGGGCGGGGGCGCGAGAGGGATGCGAGAAAGCGAGGGAGGGACGGTGCACACAGGTCAGTTGGCCAGTCGGTCAGTTGGAGCGCAGGGTCAGTCAAGTGAGTCACACACACAGACACACAAAGACACACACACACACGCACCTGCAGATGGAGACGGCGTTGGTGGAGAAGGCGGTGGCGAAGGCGGCGCGGGGGCCCACCTCGACGACCGTCACGTTGCCGGCGGAGGCGGGCAGGTGCGAGGAGGCGGACAGCAGCTCGGGCTCGAAAGTCTCACGCAGCAGCCTGCAGACAGATATGATTGGGTGTGTGCATTACGAGTAGTGTTGGGTGTGCGTGTGTGTGCAAAGGGTGGCTCGTTGGCATGGTGCATATGCGAGGACTGCGGTGCATGCCGGCCCCGCTGCTGCCCCTCGTGCGTGCGCACGCCACGCTGCGACTCCTCTGCCACCCATTCACCACCCCGCACTCGCTGCTTACAGTTACATGTAGATGGAAAACGGAACACAACGAAACTCAAAAGCGCAAGCTAAAGCTCAAGGATGCACGCACAAGGACGCACCAGGCCATGGTCTCTGCCTCAGCGGCGGACAGCGGCTTGGTGAGGGAGACGTTGTAGCACTGCTCGCCATCGATCTTGGTGATGGCGTCAGTAACCTTCTCGTGAGCCTGTTTGTTGTGGTGATGCAGCCAGCAGCATGTGTGACACAAGAAACATGTGTGGTGTGTGTGGTGTGACTTTGGCTGGTGTGTGGGAGGAGGCGGAGCGGGGTGCGGGGTGGCTTGGGCGGCGGGGAAGGGGATTGGGGGGGGGGGCAGGCGCACGGGGCAGCGCGGCCCTTGGACAGCGCCGCGCATGAGCTGGCTGCAATCAAGGACGAGGTTCCCAGGCCGCGGCTATCATGCAGACGCGCACACGCGCTGCTGGCATGCATGCAGCACAGGGTGCGCAGCTGCCGCGCAGCAGCCGCGCTCCTCGTGACACAGGGGTCCCAACCGACATGCGCTGGCGCTGCCGCTTCCCATTACCCCCGCCCCGGCCACGCCCAACGCTGCACGCCGCATACGCTCCGCCCGGCCGGCCCGCAAGAGCTACAACTCATACTCAAGAGCTCCCACCCAGCAGTCATGTGGGCACGCAGGGTGCGCGCACGGACCTTGCGCAGGAGCGTGTGGATGGTGGACTCGCTGAGGCCGGGGTAGCGGTAGACCTGGACCACCTGGCCGGCCTTAGCCGCGGTCAGGTGCTTGGCGACGCCCGAACCAACAGCCTGTATAGCACATAATGTTATGAAAGGCACTGCGTGAGCCCCAAACCGCTGCAGATGTGACAGTCGGCGGTCCGCATTTAGCGTTTTTTAAGCGCTCACCGGCTCCTGCAGCACAGCCTTGACAGCCACAACCGAGCGACGGTTACGGTAGACGCTCAGAGAGGCTGCATGAGGGAAATTGAGGCATGTTAGTCGACAAGGGTTGCGCGCAGCCGCGGGAATGGCGTTCTTTCACCGCTCGAGGCTTACCCTGCTGCAGCAGGGCCTTTGAGCTTGCATGGCCCACTGGCACACGTGAGACAGCGCTGCGGAGCCAAAGAAAACATGTTTAGAGCACCGGCCCGAAAAATGTTGCAACACACGTGAGACGACTTTCGGCGCTCGCTCACCGCGGCAGCGCCGGCGACTGGCTGCTCGTGCTCAGCTGCGCCTTACGCGCAGCCGAGGACACGGGCGCACGGAGCTGCATGGTGGCGGCCCTTCAATCGTGTCGGAGAGCCTGACAACGAAGCCCAGACGCTAACCAAACGAGCAGGCTTGTTATAGTAAATCGAAGTGTCTGACGTAGCTGCCCGTGCGAGGCGCTAACATAACAGGGGCTTCGCGGCGCTCGGTGGCGTTTGTGCACCATCGGGCGTGTCGCCCGATGCAAGGCACCACGCCTTGCCGTGGAGTGCGGGCGTGACGGTGTGTAGTGTGGGGCAAGTCGGTGTGCTGTACCCAGACTATTAGTATTTGATATAATACTTTGAGGGACACTGCGGGGGCTGTGCGCGGCCGCACACAGCGACAGCGCTAAAACGTGGGCACCTCGCGCACGCGACGGTTCGACGCACCGGCACCAAACAGCAGTCGGATTGCGCTCCATGGCAATAATGCACGTATGTATAACTATTTGATTCGAAGGCAGCTGATAGAAACATGTGCTGCAGTGGCGACTCGCTCGCTTCGCGCGTCCGTTGTGCATGCGTACTTGCAAACAGGAACCCTTGTAACTTGTTCACCATAGCTATATACCACCGATGCTCACCAGCATTCGCATATGTCACAGAGGACTCTAGCGCAGATGCGCATGTGGCATTCGGCACACCACACCACATCACGAGCCGCAAGACGACTGGGCGTCCAGCATTTTTTTAGGAGTTTTGGAAGAATCTTGTGCCTCGGTGGCCAAGCCCACTAGGAGTTTGTGCAGGGTTCCACAGGCCGTGTTCCACAGGCTGTCAAGGTACCATGTGGAGGGTGTGTAACTTACACGGGGAGCCCCACGGGGGAGCCCCTGCGATTATCTGCTCGCGACACCAACACGACATGTGCTGCACAGCTACCCTCAACGCGGCCGAACAATCAATACAATGTAGGGACCTGGGATAGCCCACGGTCATATGCGTGTCGATATAATCCCTAAGGTGTAAAAAAGGAAGAGAATGAACCATCATGGCGGAAAGAAGGTTACCGCGGCTACCGTGTACTGTCCCCAGCGACTAACATGAGTACTTTTCGCACGTTGAACAAAGCACCATTGGAGGCACTCCCATGTAAGGACCATGCGCCTTTCCAAGTCATACTGCGACAGCGGCAGCCCATTTGTCAAGTCTACTGCCCAAACCGCAAACTAGCTTCAACGCCGCATGCATCCCCATCCTGCTCTCTCTCATTCGCACGCGCCGAGAGCCCTCAATGCGTTAAAACGTACTTCGACATATGCCCGTGCGGGCCGCATTTATGGAACGCCTATCACAGGCGTGTGCATGTAACCCAAGCGTGTGTGTTAGTCAAACGTGTGCATGTACAGGTGTTGTGCAGGTCTCAAAAGGCTCGGCTCATCCTGCTCTAGCAGACTCTTTGCAGGGCCGAGTCCGGGGGCTTACCGTATAAGCGCCCTGGCCCCTGGTTTCAGCCGCTGGCCGCCCCAGCCCGCCTCTCGGCAGCCACGGCAGCCAGCACTCAGGCCCCATCACATCATATCTCAATAACACTTGGTCCGCAAGACAACGTCTTGTAACGCACGCGTCGTACGACTGCGTGCTCGCGCGCGTGCCGCCAAGAGGGCGCTGCTGCGCGCAGCCCCGCTCGCTCGCGGCACAGCACTCCGCGGAACGTTTGAATACGGTTTAGCCGTGCATGAGCAACACTGTCCATGAGTCCAAGCTCTGCGTAGGGCGTTAACCTCCCCGTGTCAGACCCATATACACACACACACATACGTATCCTTGCATGGCACACACAAGCACAACACGGCTTCACGTGACACTCGCGGACACACAAACCAAGTAGGCATATCTACACACGCTTATAAACACACACACACACACACACACACACACACACACACACACACACACACACACACACAGCACACACGGCGCCGCGTGCATTACACGGCCGTGCCGGTCACCTGCGGCCCTCCGGCCGCGCCGCCTGCCGGCGCCAGCTGCGCTGTGACCAATCCCGCCGGCGGCGGCGATTGCGGCCGCACATCGTGTACAGGCGCCACGCCCGCTTGGTGCTCGGGGTCCGCGACCGCGCCGCTGACGTTGTAGGCGGAACGGCGCTCGTCCGCCGCCCTCTTCTTGTAGTACACGCCAGCGCCGACACCGCCCACCACCAGCAGGCCCAGACCCAGGCCCAGACCCAGGCCCAGGCCCAGCGCGAGGTTGTTGTTGTCATCTCCGCCGCTGCCGTCCGACGGCGGCGGCGGCGGCGCGCTGCCGCCGCCGCTCTGGCCGGTGTTGTTGTAGGGCTTGTAGTCGCCGGGCACGGTGGTGGTGGCCACCTGCTGCGACAGCGCGGCGGTCGAGGTGGCGGTGGAGAACGAGTTGAGCGCGGCCGCGGCGGCGGTGGCGTTGGCAGCGGCGAGCGACGCAATCTGCGCCGACAGGTAGTCCTGTGCCACCAGGCTGGAGCTGAGCAGCGTCTGCAGGCTGGTGGCGTTGGCGCCGATGGCGAGCATCTGGCTGACCGAGTTGACGGTGGCGTTGATACGCGCCGTGTCGTTGAGCGCGGCGGGGTTGTAGCTGCCCGCGGGCAGCTTGTCCGCCTGCGCCGCCACGGCAGCCAGCAGCGCCGCCAGCGTGGCCGGGTCCGCCAGGTTCAGCTGCCCGCCCAGCGAGTCCGACAGCAGCAGGCTGCCGCCGCCAGAGGCGGTGGCGGTGCTGTTGCCGCCGGCGGCTGCCGGGGAGGGTGTGTTGCCGCTGTTGCCCTGCAGCAGCGCGCGGCCATGGGCGCGCGCGGCCAGCACGCGGCTTCGCCGCGAGGTGGTGGCCAGCACGCGCGCCGCCACCTGCTGCAGCATCAGGCGCGCGCAGGACGGCAGGTCCTTGAGCGCGGGCGTCACGTAGGCGCACAGCGTGGTGACGGAGGCCATTATCTGTGAGCGGTTGGGGTTGGGGTTGGGGTCGGGGTTGCGGGAAGGGGGAGAGGGAGGGCAGGAGCGAGGCCAGGGTGGTCAGCGCGCGGTCGCACGGGCGGTGTGTGCCGGTACCGTACAAAGCAGCTGCAACAATGCGGGCAAGCACACAACCACATCCCCCCCCCCCACACACAGGACGAACCACACGGTGCCCACCACCACCACCACCACCACCACCACCACCACCACCACCACCTCATCCTCCTCCCTCCCGCCCGCCCCTCGACCCCACCCCGGGCGCCGGGCTCACCGCCTGCTCCTGCGCATACAGGCGGCCGCCGGGCGACAGCAGGTCCACCAGCGCGTCGCTGGTGGCGTCGTACTCGCACAGCGGCGGCGTGGTGGAGCGGTTCAGACCCAGCGCGCCCACCAGCCGCTGCCGCAGCGCCGCCACCGTGAACTGGCCGCCCGTGAGCAGGTCCATCTCCGTCAGCACCGTCGACAGGGGCGTGATGACGGGCGTGGAGCAGGAGCCGGGCACCGCCAGCGGCACCGCCAGCTTGGTGAGCGTGGCCACGTCGTAGCAGTCGCGGCCGTCCGAGGTGCGGTTGCCGTCGGCCAGGTTGGCGGCGGGCAGCAGCCGGATGTGGCGGCGCGCCAGCAGCGGCGTGAGTGAGGCGTTGTAGGAGATGGTCCAGCCCGAGTAGGCGGCGCTGCGGTCGTACACGGTGCGGCTGCTGGGCTCGTTGTCGTTGAGCTGCGTGTCGTTGGAGAGGTCGAGGAAGACGGTGCAGCCCGACAGGTAGCCGTCGTAGGCCTGGCCGAAGACCGTCTTGGCGCCGGGCGCGGGCGGCGGCGGGCTGGGCGGGCGCGGGCTGGGCGGCGGGCTGGGCGGCGCGGGCGAGGGCGGCGGCGGCGGCGGCGAAGACACAACCGGCACGGGGCTGGGGCTGGGGCTGGGGCTCGGCGACGGCGAAGGGCTGGGCGAGGGACTGGGAGACGGGGACGGCGAGGGGCTGGGGCTGTCGCTCGGCGACGGCGAAGGGCTGGGCGAGGCACTGGGAGACGGGGACGGCGAGGGGCTGGGGCTGTCGCTCGGCGACGGCGAAGGGCTGGGCGAGGGACTGGGAGACGGGGACGGCGAAGGGCTGGGGCTGTCGCTCGGCGACGGCGACGGCGACGGCGAGGGAGAAGGCGACGGTGAAGTCGCGTTGCTCGGGCTGGGGCTGGGGCTGGGGCTGGGGCTCGGCGACGGCGAGGGGCTCGGCGACGGCGACACGCTTGGCGAGGGCGTGGGGGCGGGGCTGGGGTTGGGCAGCACATCTGTCGAGGTGACGCCGTACTGGGTGGTGAACTCCTGCGTCCATAGCGTGTCGCGCGCCGCCTTGATGCTGATCTCGGTCGACAGCTGCGCCGCGCTGACGCCGGGCGTGGTCACCAGGTCGAAGGTGGCAATGACGGAGCCAGCCGTGGCCGACACCAGCCTGCACTCCGACGTGGCGGTGGTCTCCTGCGAAGCAAACACACGCACACACGCACACACGCACACAGACAGAGCAAGGGCGTATGCGTCAGGGAGTGGGGGGCAGCGCTTTGCCCCGAAAAACGGCACGGCACGCGTGGGCGTGGCCCCTACGGGCGGCCCCTCCACCCCGCAGTCGTACAAGGTGAATGGTACACGAGCATGCGCAGTCGTACAAGGTGACGTGTACACGAGCATGCGCAGTCGTACAAGGTGACTTGTACACGAGCATGCGCAGTCGTACAAGGTGACGTGTACACGAGCATGCGCAAACACCGTGAAACACGGCATATGCACACAAGGCGCTACAGTTGGGGAGCTGGTTGAAGCGCTCACCACCAGCGACATGCAGGAGGCGGACTCAAAGGCGGCCAGGGAGTCCTCCGAGCCGCTGATGATGCCGTAGTCCGCGCCCACCAGGCGCAGAGTGGTGGTCAGGCTCTCGCCCACAGGCTCCGGGCTGGGAGAGGGCGAGGGCGAGGGCTGCGGGCTGGGGCTAGGGCTGGGGGTCGGGACCGGCGCTGGGGTGGGCGACGGCTCCGGGCTAGGCGTGGGCGACGGCTTCGGCACAGGGGAAGGTGAGGGAATGGGCGAGGGTGAGGGAGACACCAAGGGGGAGGGGGAGGGCGAAGGCGACGGCGCTGGAGACGGCGGGTACACGGGCGAAGGCGATGGGGGGTAGGAAGGTGCCGGCGAGGAGGAGGGCGAGGGCGAGGGAGAGTAGGTGGGGGAAGGCGCCGGCGGTGGGGGCGAGACAGGGTGGCCGGGCGAGGGCGAGGGGGAATAGGAGGGAGAAGGCGCCGGGGGCGTGGGCGAGGCGGGGTGGCTGGGCGAAGGCGTGGGGCTGTAAGCCGGCACGGGTGCGGGCGGCGGCGAGACCACCGGCATGCTGGGGCTGGGGCTGGGGCTGGGCGACGGCGAGGGTGGCGAAGGTGAGGGCGGCACAGGCGGCGAGGGCGGCGGCGGCGGGATGTAGACGTACTCGTTCTTCACCCACGTGCCGGGGCTGCGAGGGAAGGGGCAGCACAGCAGGGTTGAGTGACGTGAAGCTCAGGACCTTAGGCACTGCCACACGCGGCCCGTGGCAGCGTCAATGCATGCACCCCCGTCATCACCCCGACCCGGCCCACCGCATTCGCGCCGCTCGCGCGCGCCCCCACTCACCAGTCGCCAGGCAGGCCCACTGCAGGCTCGGGGTAGGCCGTGAAGCGGCCGCCGGCGGGGTGCGCCAGCACGGCGCCGGTCGAGTCGAAGGCGCCGCAATCCGCGGGCGTGTAGTGGTCGTCTTCAGGCCCGTAGTTGCAGTTGTACTCGGCATCTCCGGGCGAGTCGTTCCAGATCTCGAGCACCACGCAAGACGACGGCGAGGAGGATGCCGAGGATGCAGCGGCCACGGCGCAGTCGTAGGCGGCGTTGGGGTAGAAGGTGTACCCGTCGCGCTCGCACACGGGCGGCGGCGACGGCGCGGGGCTGGGCGGCGCGGGGCTGGGCGGCGGCGGGCTGGGCGGGCGTGGCGAGGGTGGAGGCGACAGGGGCGGCGAGGGGGGGTCGTAGACCTGAGTCACGTTGGCTCCCAGCTTGGAGCCGAGCAGGTTCAGGTTGACTGGCGGCGGGGGCGAGGGGCGCGGAGGAGGTGGGTAAATGGGCGGCGGCGGCGGCGGGCTGGGCGGCAGCGGCATCGCCGGCGGCGAGGGCGGCGGCGCAAACTGGCCGGGCTGCAGCGGCGGCTGGGGCGGCGAGGGCGGCGCGGGCGAGGGTGGCAGCGGCGAGGGCGGCGGCGATGGCATCTCCACAATCTGGGCGATGATCACCTCCACAGCAAAGGTGCTGGAGGACTGCGACAGCAGGCGACCGCGGCGGCGCAGGCGAGCACCGGCAAAGGCGGCCGCCGCCACACGGTCCTGCGTGTAGGGGGCACAAGGAGAAGGCACGAGGAGGAGGAGGAGGAGCCAACCGGACCTTCAGAAGTAGGACTCAGTCAGGCAAGGCTACTGCAAAGCACACAGCCTTGGCTCAAACAAAATAGCCACCGCCACCGCCACCCGCCCCCCGCCACACCCGCCACGACCCCATACCCACCATGTTCCAGTGCCGCTCCGAAGCAAAGCGGCGGCTGACCAGCACGAGCCCCACGAGCTTGTCCACCGAGGCAGCCACGGCCGAGTCAGGTCCTAGCAACTCCGTAAGCTGCTCGCTGCTCCACTCCTGCGATGACAAAGCAGGTTACAGGTTACAGCGCGTGCGAGCGCGGCGCGCTGTTGTGCGAGGTCTATATCTGGGAGCATCCGAAGCATCTGTGCACACAACCTGTTTGTGGTCACAACGCGCACAGACGCGCCTTTCCTTTCATACACGCCCACATTTAAAAACCCATATTGGAAGCTAAATTCCGCACACATTGAAACGACTAATACGCGGAATCCGCATGTGTGGACCCCAGTCTAGCGTTGTGAACTGCATCTTTCGTGGCGTCGTAGCAGTAGGGAGGTAGCTAGGTACGGACGCTTCAGACCGACCCCGGCTATGTCCGGGCGATGAGGTAGTTCGGCCTCAGACAGTGGAGGGCTGAGCCCCTTTTCCCTGACACAGGGGAACACTTGTCTTTCATACACGCGCTACACACTGCCTGCAGGGTAACTCGCGTCCGTCCGTCACTGCACCGCACGCATTGTCGTATGTCTCCCTTGTGATCTCCGACACATGCCTACACACGCGCAAGTGCCCTACCTTGAGCGGGGTGCCCGAGTGGCCCAGCTCAACCATGCGACGGCGGTTGGAGGGGCCGGATGACACCAGGTACGCCGAGCAGCTGGGGATGATCACCTGTGGTTGTTGTTGTAGCGTGACAAAACATGCCGGGGGAAGCTCGTCAGGCTTGGCCATAAGTCCTCTTTGGCACAGCCACTCATGGATAGGCAGCTGCGAACTTACAAGCTCCCATGTCCAGGAGCAATTCATCAGTCATAACCTGACGCAGTGTTCGTGCATCGCATGTGAGGTCCTAACACACGCACCTGCTCTGCCGGCACGCCGAAAGCCGCTGCCATTTCGTCCTGGATGCTCTTGCACAGGTCCGTCATCTCCTCGGCCGTCATGTTGCTGGTCTGGAAGAACAGCTCGTACTTGGAGATCCTGTGAATTGAATGGTTAGAAGGAGATGCTGGTTAGCGAAATTATATATATATAATAGCTAATTTATGCAATGTACACGAGGGCCAGGAGTCCCTGTTTGCGACACGCATCATATCGGCCAGCGTGCAACCCCATGGACAGCCAACAGCACGCACTCACTCGACACCCAGGCCCTCAGGCAGGGGAGGAGGAGGCGGGGGAGGTGACGGGGGAGCCGGCGGCGAAGGAGGCGAGGGTGGCTCGGGGCTTGGAGGTGGCGGGCTGGGGGCCGGGCTAGGAGGCGATGGAGGCCTGCGCATTGGCCGTGGAGGAGCCGGCGGGCGCGGGCTGGGCGGCTCCGGGCTGGGCGGAGGAGGAGAAGGCGGATCCGGACTGGGAGGCCGTGGGCTTGGAGGGGCCGGGCTGGGGGGCCGCGGGCTGGGAGGGGCGGGGCTAGGTGGCGAGGGGCTGGGCGAGGGCGAGGGGCTGGGCGAGGGAGAGGGGCTGGGCGAGGGAGAGGGGCTGGGCGAGGGAGAGGGGCTGGGCGAGGGAGAGGGAGAGGCCGCAGGGCTGGGCGAGGGTGAAACCTCAGGGCTGGGCGAGGGTGAAACCTCAGGGCTGGGCGAAGGCGAAACCTCAGGGCTGGGCGAGGGTGAAACCTCAGGGCTGGGTGAAGGCGAAACCTCAGGGCTGGGCGAAGGCGAAACCTCAGGGCTGGGTGAAGGCGAAACCTCAGGGCTTGGCGACGGCGAAACCTCAGGGCTGGGCGAAGGCGAAACCTCAGGGCTAGGCGACGGCGAAACCTCAGGGCTGGGCGAAGGCGAAACCTCAGGGCTAGGCGAGGGTGAAACCTCAGGGCTGGGCGAGGGTGAAACCTCAGGGCTGGGCGAAGGCGAAACCTCAGGGCTGGGCGAGGGCGACAACTCAGGGCTGGGCGAGGGCGACACCTCAGGGCTGGGCGAGGGCGACACCTCAGGGCTGGGCGAAGGCGAAACCTCAGGGCTGGGCGACGGCGAAACCTCAGGGCTGGGCGACGGTGAAACCTCAGGGCTGGGCGAGGGTGAAACCTCAGGGCTGGGCGAAGGCGAAACCTCAGGGCTGGGCGAAGGCGAAACCTCAGGGCTGGGTGAAGGCGACACCTCAGGGCTGGGCGAGGGTGAAACCTCAGGGCTGGGTGAAGGCGACACCTCAGGGCTGGGCGAGGGTGAAACCTCAGGGCTGGGCGAGGGTGAAACCTCAGGGCTGGGCGACGGTGAAACCTCAGGGCTGGGCGAAGGCGAAACCTCAGGGCTGGGCGAAGTCGACACCTCAGGGCTGGGCGAAGGCGAAACCTCAGGGCTGGGCGAAGGCGACACCTCAGGGCTGGGCGAGGGCGACACCTCAGGGCTGGGCGAAGGCGACACCTCAGGGCTGGGCGAAGGCGACACCTCAGGGCTGGGTGAAGGCGACACCTCAGGGCTGGGCGACGGCGAAACCTCAGGGCTGGGCGACGGTGAAACCTCAGGGCTGGGCGACGGCTCCAGCACAGGTGAAGGGCTGGGCGAGGGAGAGGGGCTTCCATACGCCGGTACCGGTGAAGGGCTGGGAGAGGGAGAGGGACTGCCGTAGGTGGATGGCGAGGGTGAGGGCGAGTACGTGGGCACCGGGGCCGGGGGTGATGGTGCCACCGGGTGGCCGGGGCTTGGCGAGGGGCTCGGGGACGGCGGCGCTGGCGAAGGAGGTGCAGGCGAGGGAGGTGCAGGCGAGGGCGGCTCCGGGGATGGCGGAGTTGGCGGCGAGGGGGGCGGGGGCGGGAAGTACCGGTACTCGTTCTTCACGTACACACCAGCGCTGCAAGGACAGAAGTGGGCAGGAACAAATAGGCGCGCGGAGCGTCAGCAGTGCGCCCAGCGTCGCGGGGGCTCAACTCAGTCAAAACCCAGTCAAAATGCCTGGTCGCACTGCTTGCCTAGATACAAGGCCACATAATGGCCTAGATACAAGACCACATAATGGCCTAGATGCAAGACCACATAATGAACTAACTACTGCTTGGAGCTCAACCGCGAACTCACCACTGTCCGCTGAGGTCGGTCACGTCCACCGGATCGGCCGGGTAGGGCGAGGAGCCCTCCTGATAGGTCGACAGGACGTTTCCATCGCTGTCGAAGGCGCCGCACTTGGCCGCGTCTACGGTGTCGCTGCCGAACTCGCAGGTGAAGGCCGCGAGCTCCTCAGCAGCCGGGTCGCCGTTGAATGACGTGTAAATGGTGCAGAAGGTGCCTTCGCAGACGTAGTTCTGCATGGGATAGAACTTGAAGCCGTCGTAGATGTCGCACATGGGCGGCGGCGAGGGCGCGGGCGACGGCGGCTCGGGAGAAGGAGGCGCCGGCGAAGGAGGTGAGGGAGGGCGAGGGGAGGGCGGCGGCGGCGACGGAGGGCGAGGCGATGGAGGTGCCGGCGACGGAGGGCGCGGCGAGGGGGGTGCCGGCGACGGCGGGCGCGGAGACGGCGGCACCGGCGACGGGGGCGGCGAGGGCGGCACCGGGGACGGCGGCATCGGCGGCGGGAACTGCAGCACCTCTGCGCTTGTCGCGCCGAGCGCGTCGGTCAGGGGTGCCTTGGGAGGGGAGGGCGGGAAAGTGGGAGGGCTGGGAGGAGGAGACGGCGGCTCCGGCGACGGCGGTTCGGGGGAAGGTGGAACAGGAGGAGAGGGGGGGCTGGGGGGCGGCGCAAACTGCCCTGGCTGCAGCGGCGGCTCCGGCGACGGCGGCTCTGTAAGATGGGATGGGCCAGGTTTCAGTAATGCATGGGTACCTAAAACGACCAGGCCCCTTTCTTCCCCGTTTCCTCTCCTGCTTGCTCGAGGAGATGGCATCAGGCGCGGTGGCCGGCCCTTGCCCTGCCGCAACCCGCATGCCGCCGCACAGCCTCCGCCGCTCCAACTCGCAGCCGTACGCCCCGGTCACCTTTCTACACTGCTCTGTACCCAACCCCAACCCAACCCAGCTCACCCGGCGACGGCGGCAGCGGGGGCGAGGGCGGCGAAGGCGGGGGCGAGGGGGCTACGGAGATGGAGCCCACCACGAAACCCAGCGTGTAGCCGCCAGAGCTCTGCAGCAGCTGGCGGCGGCGGCGGGCGCCCGCCAGCTGCTCACCAGTCATGGCCGCCATGGCTGCCCGCATCTGTGCCGGCGGTGCGGGGATGAGGCGGGGGGAGGACGTTCGTCAACACCAGCCCAATGCGCATGCCAGCACAATCGGCGTTGCGCAGTCGTGTCCGCCGCCTCTTGTGTCGGGGCCGTGAGAGCAGCACGGGGCCATGGCCGCTAGCATCCGGGGCGTGCATTCACGCATCCATTGGGGTGCAGCTCAGCGGGAAGCCCCTCCCCCGCAGCGCAACCGCATGCGTGGCTTCGACCATGCGCACTCCACGCAATTCCGTCTGCAATCTCTGCACCCAAGCTGCGCGCCAGCCTGCCCGGCAGCTTGGGTCCCTGTTGGGTCCCTGTGGCCATCATGGCCACCCCACCCCACCCCTCCACCCCCAGCCGCCTGTTCTGCAGTAGCTGAGCCCCGCCCACACACCTCGCCCGTCCCGCAACAGCTCCAAATCCGTATGCCTATTCGCGCGCCCCTACCCGTCCTGCCCGGCATCCGGTCTGTCCGGCGTCTGCTCTCGCCGGCCCTTGCCCTGCCTCCATCAACGTCTCACCGACCCTGTCCCCGGGCCCGTGAATCCCACTCCTTGCCCTGCCTCCTTCAACGTCTCACCGACCCTGTCCCCGGGCCCGCGAATCCCACTCCTTGCCCTGCCCTCCTTCCCCTTCTCACTGCCCCTAGCCCCCGCCCCCCAAATCCCTCACCCCCGCCCCACTTGCCCTGCCCAAGCCCCCCGTCCCGCAACTCCACGGCCACAGCACCGCCCGTAGCCCTCTGCTTGCTCCATACACAGGTCCCACAGCCGCGCAGCCCCGCCCACCCCAGCCCCCGCACCCGCCCCCTTACGAGACCCACCATCTGGAACTCGCGCGAGCTCATCTCCAGCTTGCCCACCAGCTTCATCCCCGTGCATGCATGGCCCTCGCGCACATCGAACGCGCCGCCCAGCTGCTCGCGGCCGTACACAGCCAGCGGCGTGTCGTCGCCGCCGCTGATCAAGCGACGGCGGCTGCCGGCAGAGGAGGCGCCCATGTCGAAAATCACCTGCATGACCACGTGGCGCGTGGTGGCAAGCTTAGGTACACGATGCGTGTATTATATGACATCCCAAAACCACACGACGTGCAGGTGGTTAAGGCCAAAGCAGGCAAGGGCAGGGGTGTGGGGACATAGCCAGATCTCTCACCAGCTCAATGGGAATGCCGTAGAAGTCGGCAATCTGCTTGCGCAGTTTGTAGATGTCCGTCGCGTTCAGATCGCTGGCATTGCCCGCAAAAGTCAGCTTCAGCAGCGACAGGTCCAGGCTCACACCCGGAGGGAAAGGAGGCGGAGGTGGGGGCGGGCTGGGCGGCTGAGGCGGCGAAGGCGCAGGTGAGGGCGGTACCGGCGGGCTGGGGCTGGGCGGCTCCGGGCTGGGTGGCTCAGGGCTAGGCGGCTCGGGGCTGGGAGGCTCGGGGGCCGGCGGCTCCGGGCTGGGCGGAGACGGAGACGGCGGTGCGGGGCTGGGCGGCGCTGGGGAGGGGGGCGCCGGCGAAGGAGGAGGCGGGCTGGGCGGGGTAGGCGGCGGCGGGCGAGGAGGCCTGCGCCAGGGAACATACATTTTAGTTGATGGTTATAATGCTTCCGATTTGCTTTGCGGCAAATTTATGTAATGGAATCCAAAGGGTACGCGCAGGTGGATTGCCCACTTACCGAGGCGGCGGACGAGGCGGCCGAGGCGGAGGAGGGCTGGGAGGCTCTGGGCTGGGTGGCTCCGGGCTCGGCGGGGCCGGGCTGGGAGGCGGCGGGCTGGGAGGAGCCGGGCTGGGAGGCCGAGGGCTGGGGGGAGCCGGGCTAGGTGGCCGAGGGCTGGGAGGAGCAGGGCTGGGAGGCGCCGGGCTCGGAGGCGGCGGGCTGGGAGGAGCCGGGCTCGGAGGCCGCGGGCTGGGAGGAGCCGGGCTTGGAGGCCGAGGGCTGGGCGGCGCTGGGCTGGGAGGCACCGGGCTGGGGGGAGCAGGGCTGGGGGGAGCAGGGCTCGGCGGGCTGGGGCTGGGGGATGGGCTCTGCTCTGGGCTAGGCTCCGGGCTTGGCGAGGGGCTCTCATCGGCCGGGCTGGGCGACGGCTCAGGCGCCGGGCTCTGCTCAGGGCTGGGAAACGGCTCAGGCGCCGGGCTCTCATCGGCCGGGCTGGGCGACGGCTCAGGCGCCGGGCTCTCCTCAGGGCTGGGAGACGGCTCAGGCGCCGGGCTCACCTCAGGGCTGGGAGACGGCTCAGGCGTCGGGCTCACCTCAGGGCTGGGAGACGGCTCAGGCGTCGGGCTCACCTCAGGGCTGGGAGACGGCTCAGGCGTCGGGCTCACCTCAGGGCTGGGAGACGGCTCAGGCACCGGGCTCACCTCAGGGCTGGGAGACGGCTCAGGCGCCGGGCTCACCTCAGGGCTGGGCGACGGCTCAGGCGCCGGGCTCTGCTCAGGACTGGGAGACGGCTCAGGCGCCGGGCTCACCTCAGGACTGGGAGACGGCTCAGGCGCCGGGCTCTCCACAGGGCTGGGCGAAGGGCTTTCCACCACCGGACTGGGAGACGGGCTGGGCTTCGGGCTGGGAGAAGGCTCAGTCTCAGGCTCAGGCTCCGGGCTGGGCTCCGGGGTCGGTGATGGGCTGGGCTTAGGGGCAAAGCTGGGGCTCGGCTGAGGGCTGGGAACTGGGCTTGACTCCGGGACAGGGCTGGGAACCGGAGCCGGAGATGGTGATGGAGACGGAGACGGAGACGGGCTAGGTGAAGGATGAGGCGCGGGGCTCTCCTCAGGGCTGGGCTCAGGGCTGGGAGCGGGGCTCTCCTCAACACTGGGGCTGGGAGATGGCGATACAGCAGGGCTCGGAGACGCCTCCGGGCTGGGCTCAGGGCTGGGAGCGGGGCTCTCCTCAGGGCTGGGCTCAGGGCTGGGAGCGGGGCTCTCCTCAACACTGGGGCTGGGAGAAGGCGACACAGCAGGGCTCGGAGACGCCTCCGGGCTGGGTTCAGGGCTGGGAGCGGGGCTCTCCTCAGGGCTGGGCTCAGGGCTGGGAGCGGGGCTCTCCTCAACACTGGGGCTGGGAGATGGCGATACAGCAGGGCTCGGAGACGCCTCCGGGCTGGGCTCCGGGCTGGGCGCGGGGCTCTCCTCAGGGCTGGGAGAGGGCTCAGGCGCGGGGCTCTCCTCAACACTGGGGCTGGGAGAAGGCGACACAGCAGGGCTCGGAGACGCCTCAGGGCTGGGAGAGGGCTCAGGCGCGGGGCTCTCCTCAACACTGGGGCTGGGAGAAGGCGACACAGCAGGGCTCGGAGACGCCTCAGGGCCGGGCTCCGGGCTGGGCGCGGGGCTCTCCTCAGGGCTGGGAGAGGGCTCAGGCGCGGGGCTCTCCTCAACACTGGGGCTGGGAGAAGGCGACACAGCAGGGCTCGGAGACGCCTCAGGGCTGGGAGAGGGCTCAGGCGCGGGGCTCTCCTCAACACTGGGGCTGGGAGAAGGCGACACAGCAGGGCTCGGAGACGCCTCAGGGCCGGGCTCCGGGCTGGGCGCGGGGCTCTCCTCAGGGCTGGGAGAGGGCTCAGGCGCGGGGCTCTCCTCAACACTGGGGCTGGGAGAAGGCGATACAGCAGGGCTCGGAGACGCCTCCGGGCTGGGTTCAGGGCTGGGAGCGGGGCTCTCCTCAGGGCTGGGCTCAGGGCTGGGAGCGGGGCTCTCCTCAACACTGGGGCTGGGAGATGGCGATACAGGAGACGCCTCCGGGCTGGGCTCAGGGCTGGGAGCGGGGCTCTCCTCAGGGCTGGGCTCAGGGCTGGGAGCGGGGCTCTCCTCAACACTGGGGCTGGGAGAAGGCGACACAGCAGGGCTCGGAGACGCCTCCGGGCTGGGAGAGGGCTCAGGCGCGGGGCTCTCCTCAACACTGGGGCTGGGAGAAGGCGACACAGCAGGGCTCGGAGACGCCTCAGGGCCGGGCTCCGGGCTGGGCGCGGGGCTCTCCTCAGGGCTGGGAGAGGGCTCAGGCGCGGGGCTCTCCTCAACACTGGGGCTGGGAGATGGCGATACAGCAGGGCTCGGAGACGCCTCCGGGCTGGGTTCAGGGCTGGGAGCGGGGCTCTCCTCAGGGCTGGGCTCAGGGCTGGGAGCGGGGCTCTCCTCAACACTGGGGCTGGGAGAAGGCGACACAGCAGGGCTCGGAGACGCCTCCGGGCTGGGCTCAGGGCTGGGAGCGGGGCTCTCCTCAGGGCTAGGCTCAGGGCTGGGAGCGGGGCTCTCCTCAGGGCTAGGCTCAGGGCTGGGAGCGGGGCTCTCCTGAACACTTGGGCTGGGCAAGGGGCTGGAAGCGGGGCTGGGGGAGATGGAAGGAGAGGGGGAGGGGCTGCCGTAGGATGGTGATGGGGAGGGGCTGCCGTACGGGGAGGGCGAGGGCGAGCCGTAGGGCGAGGGCGACGGTGCGCCGTAGGGCGAGGGCGACGGTGAGCCGTACGGCCCATACGCCGGGGAAGGAGAAGGCGTGGGCGAGTAGGTGGGAGTGATGGAGTCCAGGGCACGTCGGTGTTCCGCGACGCCGTGGGCAGCCGCCATTACGCCTTGGATTCCGACCTGGGATTCGGGGACGAGGTGAAACATGGAGGCGAAACACAGAGGTGTGAGCGGTAGCATAGGGCATGCGAAAGGTTGGAGCTGCGGCAGCTGCGCCTGCAATGGCCTTGTGCGCGGCTAGCGGCACGGCATCACTGCGGCGCGGTGCAACCTTCTGCTGCTTGTTTCGCTGGTCTGTTTACCTATGTCTCTGGCCCGCGCACCCCTCTCCTCTAACCCCAGCTAGCCCCGGCTGTTGGCACGCTTGGGCACGCACAGCAACACAGCACAGCACGCACAGCAACACACACCTGGAGGACAAGCAACTACAGCAAGCCCCTGTCGCGGAACTCTCGGGTTGTCCACGCACCTGCTCGAAGGACGTGTACGCCATGGATGAGCGGCCCTTGCCGTCGCGGGCAACGACCACCACCGACGTCACAGACTCCGCCTCCACCGAGACGCTTTCGAAGAGAACCGCCTTGCCCACGCAGGAGCCCTCGCATTCCACCGAGCGCGACATGCGCAACGTGCCGACATCCAGGTCGATGTCAACGCGAGGGCCTGCAAATTGCGCGGTGCGGACGCAGAAAGCGTGCAAATTGGGCGCCCGCAATCCATCAACCCCAAGCCCTCAAGGGGTCCGGTTACAGGCAGTGCTCACTGTCATTCATTGGAATCGGCACCTACATACATTTCGCAGCAATCATTACCCCCGTGCGGTTGTCGGGAGCGCAAGAGCGGGCGGCAAGCGCAGTCCGACTAGGAGCCAGACCAAGAACACGGTATGCATACCTTCTCCCGACAAGATGAAAGCCACATCGATGTGTTGCACAACATCACCAGCACGGTCTCGGGCAGTAGTGGTCAGACGGGTGATAGACGGTCCCGATGTGAGCGCTGTTGCGAACGGAACTAGTGTCACAATCAACACTGCCAAGCAGATGTGTTGAATCTGCATTTGTCTGGGCCTGCGAGGGGCCGCGGGGCCCCCGCAGGGTACTAGCACCATCCACCAAAACGCGTCACGGGACGTAAGCTGGCGTCAGAAGAAGTGCTGCACTGATTTGAAGAGCAATTATCGTAACTTGACCGAGGTCTCGCGTGTTGAGCCTAAGAGGCAAGTCGCGGTAGGTAAAGCTGGACAACGCCGGGCACAAAACAGTGGCGCACAGCTCCCCAATCGTCACAGTAGCAGCTATCACCTCTTAAACTCAAGCCGCAGTCCTGGAAAGCAGTTCTAGGTGCCTGTGGCGGCCGTCCCGACTCGATAGTGGTATTCGAGTGCTCACTCCGCCGGTCTAAAGGCCCTACAGGCCACCAGGTCCGATTTTGTGGAGCCCGGTATGTTAGTGGTAAGCTACTAACCAGTTCCGTTGCCCTCACACGCGAAATGGACCACGATTGACGCCCGCCACCTTCGCTGTACGATCCCCATGGCAGCGCCAGCCACGGAGTCCCTGGCCCCTTGCAGAGAATGAAAGACACACCAAACGACGCGGCCTGCCTGGCTGGAAATATGACCTAAAAGCTACGTGCCAGCAATGGACGGCATATCGCTCCTGACACGCACTCGCGCCCAAACAACACTACAAAGCGTTAAAGCTACATAGACAATAGTTTATGATGGCGCATGCATTGCAAAAAGCTTTGGTAATGGTCGCGGGCCAACCACTCTAGCTGAGCGCAAGCAGCTTGCCTGGTCAGATATTGATCTTGAGGCCTTGCTGTAAGAATTGGATACACTCATTGGTATTCATGATCGCGTCCGAGTGAGAGAGCACTCTAGCTCAGCAGCATTTTCCTCAAGAGACGAATCAATAAACGCACTTACGCATGTTGAGCCTATCGTAGCTACAATCATGTTAAGATTATTACAGTGCATACCATAGTTCGCCCTAAAAGAAGCGTGAAGAGGAAGATTTGGCCTTTTTGAGAGCTCGTTTGCGGGCCAGGGGCAGCGCAACTCTAGACAAGCTGCTACTAAATTAGGCATCGCTTCCTGCTTAGATCGTGTTACTCGCGGTGCAGCGGCCTCAGGCACATGAACGTTTTCTGCGCATAACGTGGCAGTGTAACCTCTGTGGGGCGCTGCGATAGGTGCCAACTTAAACCATGTGATGATTCCCGCAAACACTGGCACTAGCTGCTGAACAGAGGACGGAGCTGGTTTCTGCCTAGAGCGGTCGATGGGAGTGACCCTGCACATCGACGCCGCCTTGCGTGGGCCAGGGAACCGATGAGCAGAGATCCTGCTTAGTGTCGACATCTTACGTCAAGTACAACGTGGAGGCTGCTATGGAAGTGCAACCGGTTTTGCGCGGTTACTTGCGTGCGTGGCTTGCGTTTGCGTAGGGGTTTCGGCGTGGGGTTTCGGCCACGCACTGACCGTATGTTGTGTTACAGCTGCGGGAAGACTCCTGACCCGGGCCCGAAACACGGCCGCTTCAGCCTACCAGTTTCTTTGGACTGGCGAGAGCGCCGATACCTGACAGGCGCACACAAACCGAGCCTACGGCGGTCGAAATGCACACGACGCTTGACGGACATGCTCTAAATTGCGAAACGACGCTTGACCGCTGTAAACACAAGGCGCCAGACCGGCTCCGGGCCTTCCTGCCCATCCCTACCGCTCCCAGCGCCTGCAAACATAAGACATCCATTACAACTCCGCGGCACTTTTGCGCGCGTGCATCATGGTCACCTCCTGACCTCTGTGGCAATTATGTGAAACCTGTGTCCTCCGTGCCCCCGTGCAAATCCTGCACCCCGTGAACTTTGAAAACCGTGTAACCCTCCTTTCGAGCGACCCCCTGTATAGACATTCTTTGGACACGGTCTCACAGAGTAGCCCGCAAGGTGCATGCCCGTTGTGGTCCCGTTCCGCAGGCTGGCCGGCAGATTGCATTGCCCTGGTCTCCGTTGTGCCCCGTGACCTCTGGCTAATGCGTCCGCATGGCGTTCAGGGTTCGTGCTCCCACTAACATAGGCGGCATCGCTCGTGAGTCGTGACGCGCACTGGCGCCAATGCATACCGTGCACTACTTCACGGTGGTAAAGCGTTGGCGCGTCACGGTGTCTAGGAGCGTGGAATTGCCAAGGGTCACGGAGCGCGGGCCCACTGGACCTAAGATTGCGGTGTTAGGGGGGTTTCACACGTGACATGCGAAGCCGGCTTCGACCCCGAAGCCAGGTCGAAACCGACCCCGAAGCCGACCTCGAAGCCGACTCCCCCCCGATTCGGCCTCGAAGTCGGCTTCGCGACTCGGCTTCGCGACTCGGCTTCGCGACTCGGCTTCGCGACTCGGCTTCGCAAGTCGGCTTCGCCCATAACATCTCATTTAGTGTTCGGCGGTCTCTGCCTTGGATTACTTATGATATGATGTTATAGATATGCGATTGCCTGCAGCGTATGCTCGCTCTATTGCGCACCACGGTACCAAAGTAACGCGGAAAGGAGCACGCGGTCGCCTAAAATCCACTCAATTAGGATACCATACATGACCTGACCATGTATAGCTACCGGCCCTGCGAAACGAGTCGGCTTCGCTGCCTTCGTGCATGTGAAAGGGACTCGGCCCCAAAGCCGACTTGACCCCAGTAGTCGGAGGCCGCGTGGCGCGTGACTTCGCGCACAGCGAGCCCCAGCCAAGCCATCTCATGTTACAGCTGTGGGGAGACTTCTGACCCGGGCCCGAAACACGGCCGCTGCAGCCTACCAGCCTCTTTGGACTGGCGAGAGCGCCGACAACCTGAACGGCGCACACAAACCAAGCCTACGGCGGTCGAAACGCACACGACGCTTGACCTCCGTGAAACGCAGTGCGTCTGCCTCCATTCGTCAGACGTAAGAAAAGGAAGGCAGCTCGCCCGCATCACCCGCACACAAGACAGCACTCACACACAGCAAGAAAGAGAAAACCTTGATCAACCCCCAGGAGCCACCGCCTGTCCACCCACCACCGTTCAGCTAAAACCTATTTCCCAAGCCGGCGAAAACGCAAAAAGCCACCGCACACGGGACAGGACAAGCTGAATACTTCTCAAAACAGCAAACAAGCCAGGCCCCTAGAAGCAAAGAAAGGCATCCCCCTCGCTCTCTGCCCGAACAGAACTCATTGCTAGCATCGTGTACAGCATCGTGCACATCGTGCACATCGTGTACAGCATCGTGTACAGCATCGTGCACACACAAAAAACACCCCGCTTTTTCCAGCGGTTGCGAGCTGCGTCAAACCGTCCGAGCGCACAAGTAGCGGCTGCACACCTTGTCTCGAGTTCCGCCCTGCTATTCTCCAGGCTGGCGTACCCTGATGCGGCCAGCCTGCACCGCTAGCAAAGGATGCCCGACGCCCACTTCCCGCCACCCTTTCCGCGGTAGCCCTAGGCCTGCAAATTCGTGCAGCCGCCTCCAAAAACCTGTGACGGCCTCTGCCTTCGCCACCTCTAGCGGGCTGGGAGCGCCCTCTTCAACCTCGTCATTGGTGCCGCCTTGCTGTTGCGCCGCTCTAGTCCCCGCCCTCAGCCGTCTCCTCGCATGCTCCACGGCTGACAGGGCGGCCAGCACCACCACATCCCACACCACTTGCTGCACCCCCTCCGGCGGTTCTGCTAGCCACAGCTGGCGACGGGTGATGGATGTCGGCACCGCGCTGTCAATCTGCTCCCTCACTGCTTGGGCCACGGCGCACTCCCAGAAATGGTGGGCTCGCGGCGAGCAGGGTGCTCCGTGCGCTCCTCCGAAGGTGCCACAACCGCATGCCTCCAAGCCATGGCCCGCCAGATCCATAAGGGGCCCAGGGCATTGGCACAGGTGGGCAGTCAGCGCACATGGGCCCATTGTCGGCGGCTCGGCGCAGCCCGGCGCCCCGTGCACACCACCCAGCCAAGGCATTGTTATATTCCTTTCCCTAACTCCATGCCTCTGCCTGCTTTCCTGCTAGCCTTACGGCCCCCGTTTCCCACCCCTGATACGGACATGCTCTAAATTGCGAAACGAAAACGTAAGCACGCCACCAGACGTGGAAGTCGTGTCTCGCAAGCAGCAGGAGACGGGGGTGAGCGGTAAAGCGAAATGCGCGGCCACATTACCTCCGAGAGACGGTAACCGCTGATATGAGCCGGCCCAAGACCGCCAGGAGGCTGTAAGCTATACTGTTTGAACTGCTGGGCTGACGGCGCGCTGGGCTGGCGCAGCCTGGCTCGAGGTGTGACCAACCTGAAAATCGCCAGCGCCACCGGTGTCCAGCACGACATGCGAGGGAGGAGAAGAGAGAAATAAGCGTAAAAGAAAAACCATGGAAGCCATGAAGCAGCAGGCAAGGCAGCAAAGCACGCAAAGACAGGCGAGGAACCCGCGAGACGGTGCGGTGCTGGGCTGAGGCTGTGCTGCGGGACGGCGGGTGCTGACCTAGAACTAAGGCAAGGCACTGAGAGAGCAATCATGCAAGAAAGTAACAAAGTACTGACACGGGGCGGCCAACAGAAAAAGAGCAACGCGCGCGTTGCATGGCGCAATCCCGGTCGTACGGCATGCGGCATGGGCGATGCGACTGCGGAGCCGTGCAAGGACGGGCACAATGGACAGGAAGCAATTGCAGGACAGCGACGGGTGCGGACCGCATTGCGGTTCCCCACACCCGTCAGGAACCGGCGGCCGCACAGGGAGGCAGCGCCGGCCGGGTGGGGGTTACGTGCATGCAAGCAAGGTGAGGGAATGCAAGCCCCAGGATCGGCCGGATACCGGTGTCATCATCTCCGGGGGGGGGGGGGCGGCGTGAGGGGGTTGGGGGCTGGCCGGCGCACACGCTCGCAAGTACTCCCTTTGTTTGTTTGCGGGTGTGCGGCCGGCCAGGCGTGCCGCCGCGGGGGCGACGGCGTGTAGACACAGCGTGCCGCCGCGGGGGCGACGGCGCGTAGACACAGCGTGCCGCCGCGGGGGCGACGGCGCGCAGACACAGCGTGCCGCCGCGGGGGCGACGGCGCGTAGACACAGTGTGCCGTCGCGGGGGCGACGGCGCGTAGCCCAGCATGCCGCCGCGGGGGCGGCAGCACCAACCGGTGAGCGCGGCCACGGTGGCGGCGGCGCGCAGGCGTAGAGCACCGCCGCAGGGGGCGGCCGTGGGGCTGACCCCTGGCTGTCTCCGTTTTCCATCTATTTCGCATCGCGACTTTCCCCAGGGGTGCCCCTGACTCAGGGCTTGTATCTTAATATCCATGGATATAAATGGGCCATTTTGGCTGTTTTACACAGTTTCCAAGTGGGGGTCCAGCCGCACCGCTAGAGAAACCGGACTGCATGTGAGTGTGCGCTATATCTACCCCCTTGCGTTATATAGTGGGTTGGATGTGCAGGCAAATGCAAAGTCCTTTGAGATTTTTTGAGGATTACAGGAGACTTGGGCGAGAAAGTTGGGCAAGTTGCATGTTCGATTCCTGATGCCGTTTTGGCCTTGTTGGCCTTCACTCAATTCCAAGCGAGATGTTCTCAATCTCAACCAGCAAGGCCAGGGGCTTGAGTGTGCTTATCCGCGGTCTTCTCGGTACACACAAAGTAGATAGGGTCGATAGGGATTCAGAGTGGGGACATGAACTGAGAACCGTACAATCCACCCTGAGTACAATTCTGATGCTGGCTCACCGGCGGAAATCTTACCCTCTAACGAGGGTAAGCACCAGCAAGGCCAGGGGGCTGAGTGTGCTTATCCTCTTCCCTCCCGTAGACGGGGGGCCCCCGTAAGTAGTGGAATGCCCCCCGAGGTGCGTGCCGCAGGCGGCCCTTTCAGTTTTGGGGGAACAGCCACGCCGGCGGAGGCAAAAGGTCGGGGGAGGCAGTAGTGGAATGAACCCTGAGGTGCGTGCCGCGGGCGGCCCTTTCAGTTTTGGGGGAACAGCCACGCCGGCGGATGCAAAAGGGTGGGGAGGCAGTAGTGGAATGACCCCTGAGGTGCGTGCCGCGGGCGGCCCTTTCAGTTTTGGGGGAACAGCCATGCCAGCGGAGGCAAAAGGGTGGGGAGGCAGTAGTGGAATGAACCCTGAGGTGCGTGCCGCAGGCGGCCCTTTCAGTTTTGGGGGAACAGCCACGCCGGCGGAGGCAAAAGGTCGGGGGAGGCAGTAGTGGAATGAACCCTGAGGTGCGTGCCGCGGGCGGCCCTTTCAGTTTTGGGGGAACAGCCACGCCGGCGGATGCAAAAGGGTGGGGAGGCAGTAGTGGAATGACCCCTGAGGTGCGTGCCGCGGGCGGCCCTTTCAGTTTTGGGGGAACAGCCATGCCAGCGGAGGCAAAAGGGTGGGGAGGCAGTAGTGGAATGAACCCTGAGGTGCGTGCCGCAGGCGGCCCTTTCAGTTTTGGGGGAACAGCCATGCCAGCGGGGGCAGAAGGTTGGGGAGGCAGTAGTGGAATGACCCCTGAGGTGCGTGCCGAGGGCGGCCCTTTCAGTTTTGGGGGAACAGCCATGCCAGCGGGGGCAAAAGGGTGGGGAGGCAGTAGTGGAATGAACCCTGAGGTGCGTGCCGCAGGCGGCCCTTTCAGTTTTGGGGGAACAGCCATGCCAGCGGGGGCAGAAGGTTGGGGAGGCAGTAGTGGAATGAACCCTGAGGTGCGTGCCGCAGGCGGCCCTTTCAGTTTTGGGGGAACAGCCATGCCAGCGGGGGCAGAAGGTTGGGGAGGCAGTAGTGGAATGAACCCTGAGGTGCGTGCCGAGGGCGGCCCTTTCAGTTTTGGGGGAACAGCCATGCCAGCGGGGGCAAAAGGTTGGGGAGGCAGTAGTGGAATGACCCCTGAGGTGCGTGTCGCGGGCGGCCCTTTCAGTTTTGGGGGAACAGCCATGCCAGCGGATGCAATGGCCCTGCCTGCCATTTCGCACCACACACACGCGCGCCGCCCTGCCTGCCGCCCTGCCTGCCGTGTCGCACCACACACACGCGCGCCGCCCTGCCTGCCACCCTGCCTGCCGTGTCGCACCACACACACGCGCGCCGTCCTGCCTGCCGCCCTGCCTGCCGTGTCGCACCACACACACGCGCGCCGTCCTGCCTGCTGCCCTGCCTGCCGTGTCGCACCACACACACGCGCGCCGCCTTGCCTGCCACCCTGCCTGCCATTTTGCACCACACACACGCGCGCCGTCCTGCCTGCCGCCCTGCCTGCCGTGTCGCACCACACACACGTGCGCCGCCCTGCCTGCTGCCCTGCCTGCCATGTTGCACCACACACACGTGCGCCGTCCTGCCTGCCGCCATGCCTGCTGTGTCGCACCACACACACGTCGGCCACCGTGCCTGCCGTTTCGCACGACATACACGCGGGCCATCACGTGGCCACGCGCAAACCCCGCTAACCAGGTCACTGCTTGGCCGCCGCTGCTGCCGTTGCCAGTACCGAAGACAGCTTTACCTCCTTTCACGGCAGCGACTGCGCGAGCCACCGCTGGTGCCACCTGGCATACAGCGGCTGGTTAAAAGGGCACACGTCCGACCCCTTGGACTTCAGCTCCCCTAGCTCCGCATGCAGGGCGTCCCGCAGGAGCGGCACGGCTGCTGAGGCCTCCTCCAGCACGACTTCCTCCGGCAGCATAAGATCCCGCGCGCGCTGCGCCACCAGCAGCGGCACCCGGTTATCCACCGACTGCAGAATCATCTTGGTGCGGTCCCGCTGCAGCTCCCACAGCTCGTGAAGGCTGCCGCGCCCGCCGCCATGCTGGCGATGTACTGCACGTACCGCGGGCGAATGAAGTGGGAGAACCCGAAGCGGGCTGGGCCATTCGCCTGAAACGCGCTTGGCGCGAGGGGTGCGCACGCTGCGGAGCCCGGCACATGCCTCGCGCGACCAGCTTCGTCGACAGTCTCCACGGGCAGCGTCCCGCGCGCCACTGTCCCCGCCGCCAGCACGGCGATGGTCAGGCCGGTGGGAATCACCTGCACACGCACAACAGAGGTAAACAACATGGTCGTGCAACACCAAAGTCCACACGTGGCGCCAACCAACACGCAAGCGTTCAGCATACCTTGAGGCCCACGTCACCGTCACCAACCTCCATGCCGGCGTCAATGCGCAGTACAACGTGGCCGTATTTTCCAACCTGGCCACCGCCACTACCAGCCGCTGCATCCTAGACTAGATGTGCATGCATGAGGTTGATGTATTGACGTCAAGAGCTGTTCAAACCCACAAACCCGCACATACCGCCAAATGAAACAAGGTGCTGGGAAGCACCATGCGGGCGTGAGACACAGACGCGGGCACCGCACACCTTGCATTGAGTGCAGGAGCACCACGAACGGTTTCCACTCCGCCTCTTCGGCCACTCCCCTGACCCTCCCACCTGCCGGTTTGCTGCTAGCCGAGAATTGATCTCCACGCTGTAGAATGCTGCGTTTGGGCGACGCTACGGAGGGCGTAGTTGATAGCAAGCCCAAGCGAGGTGGGGTGGCGGAAGCGGTGCGTGAAGGCAACCGCGCACGTTGGAGGGGGGCGCGGCCCGCGAGGACGCAAACATTGCCCGATGCCACCGGCGCCATAGTAGTTGGGCAAAATGCAGTCGCCGATAAAGGCGCACAAGCGAGCCTCGCCAGCGGTTGTTGGTTTGTCGGCAAACGCGACGGGTGGAGCGATTTAGGAAGCGCAAAATATTGAAACGCAGGAATGCAAATTCCATGAGGAGGACGTCGGCGTCATGGCTCATTGCGCATCCAGGCTCGGGAGCATCGCGTACCATCGCCCCGTTTGTTGTTCACAACACATAACCTTTCCAGCAATCACAATGGCAGACATGCAAGCGGCCGCGACCGGCGAGGACGAAGTCGCCCTCGGGGGCCCTCGGGGGCCACATTGCGTAGACGCCTCTTACGGGCACGCACCCAATTCCGCTGCATCGATGGCGATCCCTGGCGCCGAGTTGACCTTGGTCGAGGCGCCGCCGCGCTGCCCCGAGCCGGACGGCCGCAGCTCCGTGCGCTGCCCCGTCCCCACCCGCATGACCACGTCGCTAAATTGCGAAAACGAAAGCGAAAGCACGCCACCCGACGTTAATGTCGTGCCTCGCAAGCAGCATGAGAAGGGGGTGAGCGGTAAGGCGTGGTGCGCGGCCACATTACCGAGAGACGGTAACCGCTGACGTGAGCCGGCCGAATACCGCCAGGAGGCTGTAAGCTATACGTAGGTGGGGGCGGCGTGCATGCGTAAACGAGGAAGTAGAGGCGAGGCTGACTAAGCTTGACCCCATGAGTTAAATCCGAGCCCTGGGGACGGGAAAACTCTGCCCCTTGAGTTAAATCCGAGCTTTGGGGACGGGAAAACTCCGCCCCGCTGGGTTTGCCCCCTTGAGTTAAATCCGGGCCCTGAGGACGGGAAAACTCTGCCCCCTTGAGTTAAATCCGGGCTTCGGGGACGCTGGCCTGGAGTTGGCTTGCCCCTTCCCCCGAAGGGGGAGGGGCGGAAGCCCTTGCGGTCACCTCGATCGACTCCGGGGCGGGGCCCTCGGTTATGACAGTTTTTCACAGTTTTGTCGAAGGGTTACTTCCCCGGACGACGCGGAAAATCCGTCGCTAAAGATAAAATGGAAAGGAGCCATGCATGTAATACGCACCAGGGTTAGCTACATGGAAAGCAGCGGACTGAGTGGAACATAGTTTCGAGATGTGCATGTGGAACATCGGAGCCAATTGCACCAGGCGATTATTGCGTCTTGAACCCTGTTTACAGCTGTGGGCTCACCCACGGCCTATAAAACTTGTTGTACCTCTGTCATGTCCGTCAAGCAATATTACAAGCAATGCGCGTTGTCGCCGTTCTCGAAAGCAGGACGGCGTTGCGCTTAAAAACCACCAACACTGAGCGCACTAGGCGCTAATAGGAAGCATAGGTAGCTGAGGCGGTTCTCGCAAGGGTCAGCAGCCCTTGCAGCAACCTTGTATCGCTTTGTTGATATCGCCTGTATCGCGTATATCGCTTGTATCACTTATATATGAATATCAGGACAGCACCTGATCTCTGTCGTGAAGCCGAGGAAACGATCGACATTTCTGTCAGCGAACTTTACTCTTATTGCTGAATGAATTGCGCGTGCGAAGCATTTGTATATAAAAGCTGGAGATACAGCCTATGATCACGACGCCATCCACGCGCACTTCAAACGCGCACTTCTTCGCTCGGCCCCCTCGCCCCCTCGCCCCCCTCGCCCCCTCATCCCATAGTCCCAAAAGGGGCAAGCCGTGGTACTGCGTAGCGGTAGGTGTTTCCCCCCAAAATAAGATAAAAGGCCTGCCCTGACTTTCCCGGTTTACCCTCCCCCCCCCGGGGTAACCACAACCCTCCCCCGGCCATGCATGCGTGCCTTGTCTGTGTCTGGCCGCCGAGCTCGGGTGGCATTTCTGGTCGCCGGCGCACCCAACACGTCTTCTTTGACTACGGTACTTCAACCTAACAAGTATTTTGTTGTATCGCCTTGCCTGCATTACTTGACTCCGCTTCCTTTAGCTTGGTTTAGTTTGGGCTGGTAACCACAACCCCCCCCCCCCCGGGGCCCCGATAAACACCATCCTATGGATGGCTACCCCCCCGGGCCTCCACTGTGATCGCCCTGATTGCCCAGACTATCCACCATGCGCTCGGCGCGGCTGCAGGCGTGCAGGCTCCGAGAAGCCATTACAGTCGTGTCCTGTTGGCATCCCGTGCCTTCCCGTTGGTTAGCACTGACGCACCATGCACGCCGCCCGGTACCACACCTCCCCATGTATCGCACTGGTCGCAGCGTCTTGCAGCTGCATCTGCAATCGTACGCTTCCCTCTCCCTGGCGTCACGTACAGCCAGCTTGGTGCATTGCACAAGCGCCGCAACCGGCTGCTCTTCAGCATACGTACCAGACATCCCCAACAGACCAAGTAAAGGCTCCAATCGCGCGCTCTTGAATGAGACACATGGTGTAAGACCCGTACAGCCCCAAGCGGCTTGGCCTGACGCGCGACCGGCGCCCGACCTACTTGCGCACTGACATGACACGGCTGCCGAGTAACACAGGCGGAGGCACAAATGCAAACACACACACACACACACACACACACACACGCACGCACGCACACACGAGGTGTCGACCCTTCCTCTCCTTGTGCTTTTCTAGCACACACGAGGGTAGCTAGCGTCCATGCTATATGCCACATTGAGCTGCTGAGCTCCGTGCGAACATTACCAAATGCAGGTACTAGTGCAGGGGCCAAGTGCACTGCTTTGGCCACTCCCGTGCCGAGGGGCGTGCTGTGTCCTGTCGTGCCGTGCTCAGCTGCCGTGCTGGTGTTGTGCTGACGACGTGCCGTGTGTCGTGCGTCGTGCTGGAAACTACTAGCATGCCGTGCTATGCAGCATTGTGGCGCGTGCGGGAGTGCCCGTTGTGCGCTGCACATGTGCTGGCGTGTGCTCGCAATGCGTTGGCGATGCATGCGTGTGTGTGCCTGCGGTGGTGTGCAGCAGAAGCCCGAAGTAGAGGCGGTGATGCAGGTGCGCCATGCAGGCAGGCAGCGGGAGCGCTTCCATAACTGGCCGTCCCTGCCCCCGCACAGCTGCCGCGCTCCAACCAGGGGAGGATTCGGGACTACAGGGTTCTGCGCAGCTGGTTCCGCCACTGCTGGTGTTGGCTCTGGTCGGCTTACCTGCTCCTGCCGCGGCCTTACCTATCCACTCAGCCTGCCTACGGGTGCGCGGGACCCCAGCTACCACCCACCGCTGCCACGCCCTATGCTTTCCGCAGCAGCGCCGACAACGTTGGGCGCCGTCTAGGGAACGGGCTGCGCCTACAGGGCTGCGCCTGGGCCGGGGGAGGGCTGCATCCACCACGCCGCCGCCATCGTGCCCAACGAACCGCGCCGCTTCGCAGGCTTAGGCCCGAGCGCACCTGCAATGCCGCACAACGCCCAGCCCTCAAGCGCCCAGCCGCCTGCTCACTGCGGCCCGCCCTGTCCGGAGTAGTCGCCCGAGGGAGCGCCGCCCACGCCCGCGACCGAGTAGGGCGCCGAGCCTGGGTTGTTGCCGGTGGCGGGCACGATGCCCTCCCGCTGGTTGGGCGTCTCAATCACCCTGCGCGCGTGCAGCGGCACACCGTGTGTGGATGTGGATGTGGTTGTGGCGCAACACCGGTACGGTACCCAGGTTTGCGGATGAGCGCGGTGCACCACACGGCCGTGTGCGTTCGGACGGTCACATCGGGCAGCCCGCAGCCTCGGATTGGGCCGGCAACGCACAAGCCCCGGAGCGGGCCCCACGTCAAGCAGGCAGCAGCGCAGCAGATGCCCTGCCTGCAGATGTCGTGCACCCGACGCCCGTTCACGCAACGCACGTCACAGCAGTTCCGCACTCCCGCTCACACACGACGGCGCACCTGCCGTCGATGTCCCGCTTGCGGCCGAAGGGGTTCTTTGAGAACTGCACGCGGATGGGCCCGCGGTCGCTGTGGATGGGCGCGCGGCAAGGCAGGAAAGGCAGCGTGGAAGGGAAGGGCTCTCAAGAAAGCGGCCACCAGCCCGTTACAGCAAGTTTCTCAGTCACTTGGGGTCCGGTGGTTGCACCACGTCATGCCTCTGTGCAACGCCGCCGCCTGGCCTCACAAACAACAGGCTGCACCTACACCCGCATGCGGGGCGCGCGGCGCCGTGTACCCGGCGGCTTGCCCCCACGTCCCAAACCCGGGCCTGCTTTCCCCCTGCTTTCCCCCGGCCGCGCCACCTGGATCCCGGCCCTGCCGGCTCCCACAGTCCCCCCCCCTCGCGTGCTGCCTCATGCCCTAGCATGGCGGCCCCTGCCCCCTGCCCCGCCCGGCCCCGCCCGGCCCCTGCCCCCTGCCCCCCGCCCGGCCCCGCCCGGCCCCGCCCGGCCCCTGCCCCCTGCCCCCCGCCCGGCCCCGCCCGGCCCCTGCCCCCTGCCCCGCCCGGCCCCGCCCGGCCCCGCGCTCACCTGGATATGAGCACGGCATTCTGCTGCGCCGAGTGCGCCGTGATAGCGGACGCGGTGTCGTCGAACTCCACAAAGCCCAGCGTGGCCTTGGGGCCGCGCATCAGCTTGAGCTGGCGGAAGCCCTGTGCGGGGGGTGGAAGCGGAGGCGTGTGTGTGTGTGGGGGGGGGGGGGTAGTTCATTCCAGAAACCAGAAGCAAAACGACCAAGAGAACCCGAACCGGCCCGGGGGGGGGGCGGGTGGAAGCGGAGGCGTAAGTCGGGGAGGGTTGGCGGTCAAGCGGCGCACGCCGGTCGAAGCGCAGGACCACGGCACGGTGCCGTTGCCGGAGGTGGCGGGTGGCAGAGGCATTGAGCGGCCGGGTTGTCTGCAGGCGCGCAGATTCCACACACCACACGTCCGGAGCAGCTGCCCGCATAGCCCCATCGTTTCACGCAAACACATTGGGGCCGGCAAGCCGGCTAGCCGATCGGCCGGTCCCCCAGCCCCGGCCCCGCCTCGCCAGCGCGAGGCAACGAAACCCCTTGCTCGCCCCGCCCGCTCCCCCCCATTTGATAAACACCGTCCTATGGATGGGTACCCCCTTCGCCTTGCCTGCATTGCTTGACCGCTTCCTTTAGCTTGGTTTGATTTGGGCTGGTAACCACAACCCCCCCCCGCCACCCCGCCCGCCCCGCTGTCTGGCGCTCACCGGCGAGCCCGAGAACAGCGACCTCAGCTCGTTCTCGTCCACGCTGTCCGCCAGGTTGCCCACAAACAACGTGTTGCAGGGCGGGTTGTCGTCACGCGCCGCGGCGGCGGCAGCGGCGGCGGCGCCGCCGCCACCCGGCCCGCCAAAAGACCCCGGGCGGCTGTAGCTGCCTGCGCCGCAAGCAGCGCACACACGGTCATGCCGGTCCACAAGTGCATCAGCGGGCAGGGACCCGACGTTGCACGCCTGTGATGCCGCTGCTCTTGGACTTCCTTCGTTCTACACGCGTGCCTGCGCAGTATCCACGAGGCTTTCCCCACGGCCCCCAACGCCATCCGCTGCCACACCCAGCGCCGGAGCCCCACATCCCAGCCGCGCTGGCGCCCCTCGCGCCCACTGACCTCCGCCACCGCCACCGCCGCCGCCGCCGCCCATACCACCGCCGCCGCCGCCGCCCGGCCCGCCGGTGGGCGGCACGCCGTACCCGCCCGTGACCACCATGCCGCTGGCGGGCCGCGCGCGCTTGGCGTTGGGCTCCATGTCTTTGATGTACATGTTCTTGCGCGCCATCTCAGCACGCAGCGTGCTGTTCTCGTCAAACCTGGGAGCGGGGTCCCGGGGGGAGGGTGGCTGGTCAACGCAGGAGGCCGCGGGCGGCGGCAAGGGGCAGCTACGGGGGTGCCAGGCCAGGCAAGCGGTGCTGCGCGACTGCCGTTGCACTCGGCACACCCGTGGCATCCGTCCTCCCATTTTTGGGCTACGTTTTCACATACACGAGGGCGGGGCAGCGGCTCGGCAGCACTGCCCCCAGACGCCTGAACTGGCTCTCACCTCACGTGCTGCAGCTGGTCACACGCCGCGCGTGCGAGAGCGCCCGAGGTAAACAGTGCAAAGCCCTGCGCTGAACCCTTGCCGTAATTCATTTGCGACGCCTGTGGGGAATGGGCACGAGGTGGATCGCGGGTCGGGTGGGAAGCAGGAAGCGGTGGGGGCCCAGTGCTATATCCGGGCGCAATGCCACCTCCTACGACACACACCCGTCCAGCTGCCCCAACTGCTGCTCGAATATCTTAGACACAGGCTGGACCCCAGCCTGGAGCCGTTTGTGGCTGGGTGCCGCAGGTGATCTACGCATGTCTGACCCGAATTGCGGGAAAACTCCATGACTCGTGCACCAATCGCCCGTGCATCATCCCCGACGTTGTTTGTCATTTACCTCGTAACCCGGCAGGAAGCGCATAAGGTTGTTCAGCTCGCGCTCCTTCACGTCCACGGGGAACCCAGTCACGAAGACCGTCCGAACCTCGTCCGTGGTACTCATCCCTCCCGTGAACGGCGGAGGCGCACTAGCGTAAGCTGGTGGAGCATAGCTGTAGGTTGGTGGCGCGAGCGAGGGCGCGTAACCAGCGTAGCTGGGCGGCGCCCCATAGGGGTCCGGCGGAGCGCCAGTGGGCTGGTAGCCCCCAGCGTATGGAGGCGGAGGCTCGTAGGACATGATACCCCAACAATTAAGATGGAAAGCGAATGGAGATTCGACAGGGCCAAGCTGTTCGGTCGCGCCAAGTACCAAAGTCGAGCAGCACCGTTACTATTTCTGTTTTAAGGGAGCCACAGATTGCAGGTAATTTGAGCAAGTCGGAAGCATGAATCATGCAAGCAGGCGAAAATTGCAATGTCATGTTACGCCATGCAGAAGCTATACTCTGCCGACGCAACAGTTGTCGGCGCTGTTTATGCAAACACAAATCGCAAGAATGCTCCAGCGCACTGTTCTCCGAGGCCGCCCGTTCTGCGGGGCCTCACCTCGGCTCTCTGCCTTCGCTCGCTCGCCCCTCGCGCACGCTAGCACAGATGGCGCCACCACCGCAAAGCCCAATATTGCGGACCTGGCGAAAATGGCGCAAATCACTGTAACAGAGCAAGAGGTCAGTTTCCTTGCTTGCAAATTTTGCGAGGCGCTGGCCGCGACGCCGCTTTTCACGTTGCGTGCAGGCTGCGGATTGGGCTCCCAAAATCAACAGCGTGCTGGACTGGTGCGGGGCGTGGACGCGGGGGCCTGGAGTTGGGAACGGGCGGTGCTTGTGGGGGGGGGCCACAACACCGCACGCACACACGCACACACACTCCAGCACCCGGGGTCCCACCTACCATGCACCCGGCATACGCACTCCTCCTGCTTGGTCTGTGGGTCTCACACGAGTAGGTGCACGCGCTTGCGCTGCCCCGGGGACGCAGGTTCGGACAGCTTCAGTCCGTGGACGTGAAGGGCGTCACCCCCGCGATCCACGCCTACTCCGAGGGCAACCGCCTGCGCCCGGATGAGGCCGCGGCATACGAAGCGCGGTAAGAGCGCCCGCGTACTGCTGGGGATGTACCGCAGTGCGGTGGTTGGCGGCTGGCGCAGGGGTGACGGGTATAAGGGGGGCGGGTGACGGGTATTATGAGGGCTGCGGTGAATGGTACCGGGTACCGCAGCCTCCATGCCGGACAGCGCAGGCGGTGCACTCGGGTTGGGCGGCGAGAGGTCGGTGCAGATGGTGGCCGTTGACTGCTTAATGTGTTTGTTCTTGCTATCTATTGCACCAGCTGACGAGGTCCAAACACAAGGGCCAGTGTGTGACCATGGCTGGTCCGCACTTCCATCGCCAAGGTGTAGGCAATGTCAACTTTGACGTGTGGCTCACATTTGCCCTTGCTGTGACGGTGTGTGGGCGGGGATGGCTCTACAGGGCGCAGCTGTTGGCGCAGGCGCCGCAGACCGAGAACACCTACATCCGGGTGCCCAAGACGGCCGGTGGCGGCGACGGCGAGGCAGCGGCGGCAGCCAAGCCTGCCGCCGCTGCGGCCGCTGCGGCCGCTGCGGCGCCCGCGGCGGCTGCGGGCGCCACGGCAGCGCCAGCGGCGGCTGGCGCCGGCGCTGCCGCGCCGCCGGCGGCGCCCGAGGTGCCGATCGAGGCTGTGCACGCCCTGGACATCCGAGTGGGCCGCATTGTGAGCTGCGAGCGGCACCCGGACGCCGAGAGGTGAGCAGCGGCCTGGGCGGCGATGTACCCCGGTGTGGGCCGGTGTGGGCCGGCGGGCAGACACAACGGGGTTGCGCTTCGTGGTGTCGCAGACAGGGACAGGAGTGCGGGTGCCATGCGTGCGCTCCTCTCAATGAGCACGTCTGCGCCCCACTCCATGTGCAACTCCCGTTGTCAGCACGACCCCCTCACAACTCCTGCTGTCACGTTTCGCCGTCCCCCGGAACCAGCTCGCCCGCCCTCATACCGCCACCACCCCCACCCACCGCGGCCCCGCATCTCCCACCCTTCCTCCTCCACCGCAACGCAACAGCCTGTATGTGGAGAAGATCGACGTGGGCGACGCCGAGCCGCGCACCATCGTGTCGGGCCTTGTCAAGTATGTCCCCCTGGAGGCGATGCAGGTGCGTGGGGCGTGGCGGTTTGGTGTGGGAAGTCTGGTTGATATGGGAGGTCTATATGGAATGGCGGGGCAGCCTGGGCTGGGTGGGGTGGAACGTGCTGGTGAACTGGCAGCAATCATCATCATCATCTCCTTTAAAGCTGCAATAATCACCGCCCTAAAAAAACCTAAAACACCGCGAAACCCCTCCTAAAACCCCCCAGGACCGCATGGTGATGGTCATCTGCAACCTCAAGCCCCGCAACATGCGCGGCATCAAGTCGCACGGCATGCTGCTGGCCGCCAGCGACGAGCCGCACCTGGTGGTGGAGCCGCTGGCGCCGCCGCCGGGCGCGCGCGCGGGCGAGCGCGTGTGGTTCGGGGACAAGCCCGAGCAGGTATGCATGGTCATTCCTTTGTGTGTGAAGGAGGTTGAGGCGGGAGCGGGAGCGTGTGTGAGTGCGGACGCCCGTGTGGCAGGTTGTGTTAGGGATCACAACACTTGTGGCAGGTTGTGTGTGTGTGTTCAAACGCGGGCACTAAAACCTCGCATCGGTTAGCACATGGGTACGGCAGGTACCGGATCGGGACCCTGGTAGCTCAATCCTCTGCCGCACCCTTCCCCCGCGCCTCACACGCCCGCCCCTGCCCCGTGATCGCCTCCCATGCATGCACATGCACACGCCGTGCCGCGCCGCGCCGCAACACAGCCCGCCGCCGCGGATGCCAAGGTGGTGGACAAGAAGAAGTACTGGGACGCGGTGCAGCCGGCACTGCGGACCGACGGCGGCGCGGTGGCCACGCTGGCGCTGGGCGGGCAGCGCCTTGCCATGAACACCAGCGCCGGGCCGGTCAAGGCGCCCTCGCTCACAGGCGCGCGCATCGCGTAGGCGGCTGGCTGGCGGGTACGGCAGCGGTTGGCGGTTGCTTGGCAGTCAGCGGCTGGGCGGTTGTTGCCGCAGTTTTGTGGGGTTTGCGTGTAACAGTGTGGGGTTTGTGTGGCAGCTGCGGGCCTGCTGCAGGGAATGGAAGCGACGGGGATGAGGATGGGGATGGCGGTGAGGTGTTCTGCGATGATGACTGCGGTGTGTGTGCTGGCAAGTGTGCTGGTAGACCTGGAGCTCCGCAGTTGCGTGTCAGGGCCGCTTGAGCTAGGGAAGGGTGTAAGGTCGTGGTGTAAGGTCCACTAACTCCGTTGATTTGTAACGTCAGTTAATGTCGGTTTGCCGGACCGGCCTTCTAGCGGGTGTATGAACTGCTCGCGAGACTACTGCTCGCGACCCGGGTCACCAGGTCCTTCTTGTAACCATGCATTCTATTGCGCAGGAACTGAAACCCTGGCATGCCGCCATGCCCTCAGGGGGGGGGGAATCCTTCAGACAGATTCACGAACGCATTTACGACAATCTTACCGGCCAAATAACGTATTCAGCCCCGCAACTCCTAGAGTCCTTCCCGAGGCATACAGCTGATTGCTATGTACGTACGCAATGCCGGCGCACCTGCAGCCATATCATGAAGGGCCAAGCGCGCACCACAGACTCATTGCTTCCCACCAAGGGTATGGGGCTTCCATCTCGTGGGCTCCCAAAGTTTAGATATACCACATACGGTACGTGTACTTATACACACAGGCCCTCGCGCCGTTGCGCGAGACCAAGGCAGGTACGAAGGCGACACACTCAGTGTGACCCACACCGTGTCCATCAATAAGAATCACCGTGCAGAACGCGCCCGCTTGCGTGGAGGCCTAAAGGTGCCACGGTAGAGGCGTCATTTGTCTTTTGGGTAACGCATTTGCTCGAACCGCTGCTCCCACACGGACCACGACAACAAAGCAGTTCTTCGCCCGACTAAGGTCACCTACGCGGTGGCAGCAGACTTGTTTTATACCCCCACGCCCCCCTTCTCGCGTTCGATGATCCGCCCAATTGTGAGCCTTCTTCATTTCCACGAGTTGCCATTTAAACTTCCGATTGCCTCGAACTCGAGCCCTTGTAACAGCGCCCCCCCCCAAACACACACACCCGCCTATGATCTTCTTCTTAATCTAAATGCATGGAACCCCCCACATACACATACACCACACATACACCACCACCATCAGTCAGATTTGTTACCACACCGATACCGTGCACGGCATGCGCGTGTCGTACAACGCGTCTTGGTTCCCACGGCTGAGGACCGCACGGCCCGCACGGGCCGCGAGGCCCTTAGCCCTGCAGCGCGGCCGCGCCCGGGTCCCGCATTGCGCTGGGCGCCGGATGGCGCCGGCGGGTGCGCCAGCGGTTGAAGGCGGCGCCCATGACGTCACGCAGCATGGCGAGGCCCCACCTGCATCAGCAGCGGCGGCAGGAACAGCGGCAGGAGCAGCGGCAGGAGCAGCGGAGTGGTCGAGAAGGAGTGGGCGGCGGCAGCGGGAATGCGAGGCTCAGCTAGTACAGGCTGCGGACGACGGATCCGGGTCCCGCAGGCGCAGAGAGACCTTTGCAAGTTGCACGGGTCACGCGCTCTTCGCGGGAGGTGGCGGCGCAGGTGCTGTGCGAGCGCCCAAAACGCTGTAAACGCCAAGCACCATCCACCAGACCACCACCACCACCACCACCACCAGCACAGGACCACCAGACCCAGCACCACCAGACACCCACCATATGAGCATGAACACGGCCAGGGCGATGGGCACCGCGGCATGCATGATGACGGTGGAGGTTTTCTTCCAGTTGAGCGAGTAGCGCCAAGTGCCGCTCACACTCCCGCTGCGGGTTCCGAGGGGGCGCGGGGGGGAGGGGGTTTGCAGAGTTGCAAATGAAAGCGGGTTCCACACGAAGGGACATGCGGGGCAAGGAGCGCATACGGCAGTCGTTGTGGTGTGCTGTGGCCCTTCGCTGTGCCGACCACAACTGCCGTACTTGCAACTTTCCCATAAACCGCACATGCGGTACTCACTAGATCCACAGGAACACTAGGTAGGCGGTGCCGTACGCCAGCGTGGCCTGCATCGCCGTACATGGGTGCGGTACCGCGCAACGTAGAGGCAGTGCATCAGCGCGGGCGGGCAAGGGCCAGAAAGAGAGAGCGAGAGAAGCTTGTGTCGGGACAGCGGCGGCACACGCCGTCCTTTAATTTCCACCATCCCCACCGCTTGCACCGGGTCCGGCTACAAGTGTCGGTCTGTGTATCATATCACACCCGGACATCACCCGTATATCCGTGTACGATATCACACCTGTGCCGCCCTTGCGTGCCAAGCATGCCCTTCGCCCAAAGGATTGCACTTGAGATGCCCATGGTAAATACCACACCAAGGCCTCCGCTACACTCTCGCAAGCCCAACACCCCCGAAACTGGAGTTGGACTACGCATCCTTAAATGGGGTCGTGGCGGTAAGAAGCGCGGCGTTGGGCAGGCTTTTGTTAAATTGCTTTCTTTGATGCACACCTGGAAGTGAACGGACACGATGGGCATGCGCGTGAGGAAGACCTCCAGCGCGGCAATGCCCAGGTTGCCGCCGTGCTTGAGCTGCGTGGCAGGGCCCTCCACCGGGTCACCCTGTCCGGGGTGGGGCATGCGTGGGATGATGTGGGGTAGCTCACCTTCAAACCCAAATTGACCACTGCACCATGGGGGGCCCAAAAACAACAAGACAGACATGGCTTTGGACCAGGAGTGGCCGTTGCTGCTGCAGAGCGGGGCAAGCGATGAAAGGGGGCAGCGGCGGGCGATGTGCGTGGACCAGGGTGCTTCGGACCGGCACGCAGCCAAGCCAGGCAGACCGGAGCCGGTACTGGTACAGGCAGGGGCTCCCACCTGGATCGCAATCAGCACCACCCAGCTGCGACGCGTAGGCACATGCAGAGGCAGAGGCAGCGGCAGAGAAGGCGGGGGGGGGGGTTAGTTCATTGCAATATTCAATTTGACCACAAAGACACTGCGTTGAAACACAGAACCCAGAACCTCAGAGCGTGTAGGGGGACGACGTAACAGGACCATGGGGAAAACCCGTTATGACCAGGGGTCACAAGACGATGTTATTACTACCGGTTTCTGTCAGTAAGGACTGGCCCCACGCAGGAGCTTGCGGCAGGCAGTTGTGCCCCTCTCAAGTAGGAGTCAGATTATATCTTCGCAACCACGTACTCACTAGTAGACGTCTAGAAAGAAGGCTGCGTTGACGGCGGTCTGCATGGTCAGCTGAGAGAAGCACGACAGCCAGTCCCACTGCGGAGGAGCAACATAGCACGCACATACACACCCAGCAACGCACGGTAATCAAACCCTTGCTGGTACATAGCATCGGCGCAGCAGAAGAACGCGCGCAGACCCTCCACGGCAGGGGCAGCCGCGGCAACAGTGCCACAGAGTAGCACGCCCGCCTCCCGACACCCTCTCTTTGCTCGACGACCAATAGTGCACCCACCGTCGCTGCGTCATCCGCCGCGTTGTGCGCCTTCCCGGCCGCCGCCGCCGCCGCCGCGTCCGCCATATGCTTGGGGTGCACGCCACCGCCAGCTTCGCCCAGCTCCTCCGCACCCACGGCCGTGGTCACATTGACGTTGACCAGCGACGGCTCCGGGCTGACCTGCGGCAACAGCTGCGGGAAGCAGCGTCGGGCTGGGTATGCTGACAGCATGAGGAGCATTGCATCAATCACAAGCAACGCGCCCTCGAGAGACCTCACAAGCCGACAGACACAACCTCTTCCAATGCGAAACGCGAGCATAACAAACAAACAGACAAACACACACAAGTGGAGTCCTCCCGGTTTTGTTTTATGTCAACATAGTGAAAATTACTCGTAGGTAGCGGTGGCAATGCCCACTAACCACATTAGGCTGCCCTAGGGCAGCACCGCGCATGGCGGGTGGCCAGCTGGCAGCCGCGACCGGCTGGCAGCAACTCACTCACTCTCGACAGCGATAGCCCAGCCTTCGTGCGCCGCCACATGTATCGGATGTGGTTCAGCATCGCCACGCCGCCCGCGAAGGACAGCAGCACCAGGCTCCAGTGCGTGAAGTAGGTCACCCACTCACCATTGACGGGGCCGTCTGTGGGCGTGTGTGTGTGGACAGGCGGCGTGGTGGCACGGGGGCGTGGTGTTTGAAAGGCGAGAAGGAAGGAGGAGAGCATGGCTGGTATCACATTGCTATGTACGCTCACCCGTGCCTGCTTGCTCTCCACGCATCCCAACAAGGTCACCCGCTGCGCCCAAGTGCCCAACCCAGATCAGCTTTCTGCCGTCCCAACCCAGATCGACTCTCCCGCCACCAGGACTGGACCGCTAGATCACCAGAACCCCAGACACCAGACACCAGACACGAGACCAGACCAGACCAGACCAGTGCCATGCACCAGCGAGCCATGCACCAGCGAGCCATGCACCAGCGAGCCATGCACCAGCGAGCCGTGCGGACCGGCGCCCGCCCGCCGCACTCACTCTTGGTGGCCTCCACGATGAGGCACACCATGAGCCACGTCAGCGTGAGCACGTGCACCACCAGCACCCCCCAGTCGCCCAGGAACCAGGACGTGACCTGCCGCCATGGGGGGTAGCCATCCATGCGGACGGTGGGGGTCAATTGTATATGAAGTGCCGATTGGGGGGGAGGGGCGAGCTGCGTGAAGCGGGGGCAGGGGCGAGGTGACGCCCGCAAACTGAAGGGTTAGTTCCCTGTGCATAGCGCTTTGTCCTCCTGTCTCTGCCCTCTGACCTGCCCTCTGCCCTGCCCTGCCCTGCCCTGCCACGGGCTGCCCCGCCCTGCCCTGCCCTGCCGTACCCTGCCCTCTGCCCTGCCCTGCCCTGTGCCCTGCCCTGCCCTCAGCCCTGCCCTCAGCCCTGCCCTCAGCCCTGCCCTCTGCCCTGCCCTGCTCTGCGACGGGCTGGCTGCCCTGGCCTGTCCGCCTTACCACGGACTTGGGGTCGAGCGCATCGAAGGCCCAAAAAGTGTTTGGCAGGGAGTGCTTCCAACCGCGGCCGCCGCGTGTGTTGGAGGCGAAAAAAGCGGACCGGCCGTGGCGCTTCCACAGCCAACGCCCAAACAGGCCGTTGTCGTTACAGAAGTAGCACAGGAAGTTCGCGAGACAGATGAGGAACACTGTGGTTGGGGTTCGTTGAATGAAGGGAACGTGTATTAGAATGTTGGCGGGCGGGAGAGGTGGAGGGCTGGAATGCACAGGGTGGCTGCACGTGCGTGATGCGAGTGGCAGGGCGGGGCGAGGGCGGGGCGAGCAGCATGTTATCACACTTGCCTGAAACATAGGGCGCCCAGTCGTGATACACGTCGCCGGGGGGAGGCGGCGGGGGCATCGATGAGGGCGGCGGCGACGACATGGTGCCAACTGTAGTTCGCGGAGCAACAGGTCATGGTTTGAGGTGGTTAGGGCAGCGGTATGCGGTCTGTACTTGCTCCCATTCAGGGTGCCCTGCTCCTGCGCCGTATGCGCAGGCAGCTGGCCCGGCCTGCCGTTCACAGTGTCACGGCGCTCTCAGGGCCGACGGGGGCCCGACGCCGTCGTCCACTCTTCGCAGGCCCCTTGCTCGTGGCCTTCCAACTTCCAGTTAGCTGCAGAGCTTGCCATCTCGCTGCCTCAAAACCCAGGACCAATCCGCAAAACACCCGCGCCCGGCACCCGCGCCACGGTCGCCCATGACCACGGTCGCAATTCTGACTGGGGACTCACACCGTGCCTGCGCACCCTGACATAACCCTACGTGTGCAGCGACCGTCCTATATCAGGACGTATCCGCCAAGGGTCCGCGGGAACGGCTCACCCGGCTACAGGAAGACCACTCCTCGAAGCGCACGTCGTTACTTGCTGCGCCTTACGTAACTGATATCCTGCTGCTTAGGCAGTCAACCTCAGACTTGCTTCAATTTGGCAAGCGTTGTGCAGTCGCGCGAGTTTTGGGGCCCCTTCGTTCCAGCTGGTCTGCAGCGGAGCTGAGGTCGGGGATCGCGCTGCGCTGCTGCCGTGTTTATATAATCAGCGGCAGAATCACTGTGCGTGCAAAGCCATCTCAGTCGGACTGTTCAATTCACCCCGCGCGGATTGCCCGTGCGTGCACCCACGGCAATGCACTCGTACAATAAAATGCGCGTCATCCATTTTATTTGGATGCGTCCTGCCAAACCGGCAGTTTGCCGAGACGGACGGGCTCGTGACATCTTCAAAAGCGCCCGCAGCCCAGGGTCCCACCGCCACCGGGTCGGGTTGGCAAAAGTCCTGAGCGATGTGAACCCGAGCGTCAGAAGTGCTCAAAATAAGTAATGATATAGGAAATTCGGGCATTCGCGAGCTAAGTCGCACGTTTGCAACATGTCAAGCTTATGTTCGGGAGGGTCATGTATGCGCTCCGGTCCAGTAATAAGGCCAAACCAAAGAGCAATCACTCGTACCATTTTATATTCAGCAGTTAGAGCAATAGGGCGAGCCTCTAGTGTCTTCTTGATAGAGGGACCACTTTAGAATGCGCCCCAACAAAACATCATTTTAGCCCTGCATAACCCACCCAAACGTGTATCATAGTAATCTAAAGCATAATTTTGACTTGTCTGCTATCTAGAGCTGCGTTCTGAAGCGCCCTGGCCCTATGTGCGCCCTGCCATCGACCACCGCGCGCTGAGGCCAGCTTTTTGGACTCTGATTTTTGCGTCATTTGCAAATGAAGTACTAGGCAGGAGGACTGCGTTGAAATCAGGAACCAGAAAGCTGGCCTCGCTCTGCAATCCACATCGCACACCTCGGGGGTCGATTTTGGGGTCGGTGGTCGGACCCCTGCCCGCAGCCTACTTCGCGCGGACATCCCGCAACATTTACACTTCTTAAGGCCAACCTACCCCTCGACTTCCATTTGAGGTCAGCACAGCGCATTGTGCACTAGGACGCCGGGACTCACCAACCGCCGCTATGCATTGCTACTTTAGCCCGAAGCCCTGCGCGTTCTCTATCGCAGTCAGCAGCTTCGTCTTGAGCTTGGCGCGCGTGCTGTAGTCGGGGAGCAGCAGTATGTTGAAGCAGGTGTGGGCCGTGGGTAGGCGCTCCGAGTCGGGCCTGGGGGATGGAGGCAGGGTGTTGTGAGGGGCAACAGAGGTGGTGCGGGGGTAAGCCTGCACACAGGCACGGGGAACCGACAATGACACCACGTTGCATCCCCAGACCGACCGCCTGCACATGTGACACAGCTGCCTCTACGTCTCTATGGCAGCGGTCGCCAGCCAGGCGCGAACACGCCGTCAGCCCATCACGCCCGCAGCTTCCACCGCTAGCCAGCTCAGGCCCGCTCTCACGACCCCTCACCCGCTCCTCTGGAGTGTGAGGACCAGGGCGCCCAGCCCCGCCACAGGCGCCCGGTCGCAGCCTGCGCGCAGCCGTGATATGCATGGCACGATTCGGACCGTATGACCGTATGAGACCAGTAGCTTCGACCTGCACGCCGCGTGGCTGTGCGCTGTGCTCGGTCAACACAGGATGGGCGCTGCCCGGCCTTGTGTATGCCCATCCCATTCCCCGCACTACCCCAGAGCGTGTGGTAGGAAGGACGACAGCCTCCAACAGAGTAACGCCTGCGGGGGCCATGCCCTCCTCCGGGCACCTACATGCGGCTTCTGCCAACTGCCCCTACCACACAGGTCCCCATCAAAACCATCACACCCATCACTCCCATCACACACGCCTCAACGCCCCACGCCTTTCCACACTTCACAGATATGGCCCCGCCCACCCACCTGTGGTGAAGGCTAGGAACCTGCGCTTCTGGTCCAGGTCCAACTCTGAAAGCACCTGTTGTTGGATAGACATTGCATTGAGACGGTAGAACTACCATAGAAGTGATGGCAATGCCGCAACCGTAAATTGGTACAAGGGAAAACAGTGAACAGGCTGATGTGGGAGGTATTACATGGCACAGGGAGGGGCGGGCACCGAGCTGCATTATGTACATGCGCGCGCACGGCTGCCCCCAAACACACGTCCAAGAAAACTCCTGTCCAAGCACGCACCCGCGGCCCGAAACCTCACTAGATTCACGCGATGTGCGCGCGCACACACGCAAACCGACCTGCCAGAACATGCGCACGGTGGGGTGGTCGGCCGCGTAGCCGCCGTCGTAGCGCGCGTGGGCCTGGCCGGGGTGCGGGCAGGGGAGGAAATGTTGGGACACACACACTGGCCTGATCTCTAACACACTGGCCTGGTGCGCCTCGCTACCGCAGGTTGTCCTGGGTACTCGATTCACGAGAGTCAAGGCGGCAACCATGCAAACAGTAGTTACACACACACACACACACAATCTCCGTTTCCGTTTACCAACACACACACACACACACACACAAATGTCTACTGTTCTCTCCCTTGTGATCTCTTAACACACACACACACACACACAATGGTTGTCTATCGTCTGTCTGCTTACACACCACGGTATCCTTACACATGCAAATGACCTTTGTGGGCGTTTAGCGAACTGAAGGCGCCATTTCACCCATTCACTAGCTCATACAGCGGACCATACAGCGGACCATGCCAGGCCCTCACCAACACGCCTCCCCAGTCCCCGCCCCTCACCTCCAGGGCGCCAAAGTCCAGGTGCGGCAGGCCGCATATGAGCAGCTCCAGCTCCTCGTGCCTGAACAGGCTCAGCGCGGGGCCGCCGCACACCTGTGCGTGAGCGCGTGCGTGCGTGTGTGCGTGCGTGCGTGTTTGTGTGTGTGTAAGTGTTGGTAAACGGAAACGGAGAGGAATCCCCGCAATCGCTCGCAGTTACTGACGGATACGTACCGAATACTTCTTGAACGGTACCGCGTAGCCCCGGTAGTCATACTTACCCGCAGAAATAGCCTGGAACCCGTCGGGCGTTCGCGAAGCAAACCGACCCCGACATGCACCCATATGCTTGTGACATGCGCCTAAAAACGTTTACCCAGCACGCCTAATTCCCTGATTCCCGCCCGCTGTCCGTAGTCTCACCTACAGGCGGCAGACGAAGCACAGGCAAAGGGCGGCAGCGCGAAAGTGTCACGGGCATGGCAAAGAAAAAGAGGCGGCAATGCTAACGGCGTGCAGCAAGCAAGCTAACTAGACACGCAGCCCGCCCAATCCCAACCCAGGAAGCGGCTCTCCTCCCTAGTGGAGGAGAGGACGAGGCAGGGCAGGCGGCGCGCTTAAGACAACGCGGCGGAATGGGGCGCAGTGGCGGGCGCGGTTGCAGACCGGCGTAACGCGCCAAACCCCGTGCGAAACCCCCGGAACCCCCGGTGGCTGGACTGAACCCGAGAAACGGCAGTGACCCCGCTGACTCCGGCTGTGTGTGTGTGTGTGTTAGAGATCACAAGGGAGAGAACAGCAGACATAGGGCAAGTGACAGCATGAGGCTCTGAAGCTTCGCTTTGAAAGATACCACGTGCGGTTAATGCGGTTTGTGGGGGGGGGGGAGCCATCCATGGATGTTGTTTAGTCAATCATGAAGTGCCGATGTCCAGAGGTACAGTGAGAGGTATACGCAGCACCGTTCACACCGTTGGCTCCAGCGAGCTGACCTCCGCGGCTGCTGGCTCCCCACGGGGGGACGTTGTGGTTACCAGCCCAAACTAAACTAAACTAAAGGTCAAGGAAGCCACGGGGGTTGTCTCGGCATAAATATAATCGAGACGGGGGTGTCGTTGTACGTGCACGGTGTACGGTTACCCACACGCCGGACGTTCCGCACACGCTCGCCCCACCAAGACCACACACAGCCGACAACTGACAGCCGATAACTGACAACCGACACACACACGCACATTCCTCTCCGTTTCCGTTTACCAACACACACATTCAACTGACAACCAAGACCACACACAGCCGACAACTGACAACCGATAACTGACAAGTAGCACACACACAAACATTTAACTGACAACCGACACACGCACCCGCCCACCTGGTGGAAGCCGGTGGCAAAGGCCCAGAACTGCGGCTCTATGGACTCGCTCAGCGTCCACTCCGCCAGCCGCGACACGTACCGCTCCACGTTGGCGCCGGTGACGGGCACGTGCCGACCGCCGGGGATAAGCGGCACGGAGCGGCGGGCGCCAAACACCTCCGTCTCCACCTCGAAATTCCTGCGCACGTGGTGGCGGTGGTGGTGGTGGTGGGGATAGCTCATTCCAAAAACCATAGGCGAAACGGGAGTGGTGGGGGTGGGCGCGGAAGGGGTGGCGCAGCAGGGGATGGCAGCGTGGAGAAAAATTGTAAGGATCAGGCCATGGCCCCCGGCACGAAGAGCGATGGAGTGGGCGAGGGAGGAGGGGCGAAGAGGTCAGGACGAGGAAAGTTAGACAGGGCTATGGCGCAATAGGGTGAAATAGAGTGCGTCGCACGGAGCCGGCAAGGCTCTGCTCTGTCCACGTGCGCCGTGCCAGTGGAGGAGCTTGCCCAGACGCAGCAAAGCACCCCCTCCCTCCTGTTCGAGCCCAGGTGAGTATCCTAGCATGGGGATTTAGTCGGTAACGGGGTCCGCGCGCGACTCGCAAGGTTGACATGGCTCAAGACGGCTCTGGACTCCATTGCCCACCTGCCGCTGTCCAAGCCCGCCCGACCAACTACGGTGATGTTCAGTAGCTCGCACAGGCGGCGGCTGCGTTTACCATTGCAGCACAACTATGTCCTTTGCAGTTTGTTTCTCACCGGGACTGTGTACCAGTCCCCCTCCCTCCATGTTTCCATCGGTAACCACAGCCCCTCCCTCCATGCGGCACACACACCACACACACCAAGTCCTCGCACCCACCCACCCACCTGCACAGCGTGTCCTCCACGTCCTCAGGCTCCATCTCCAGCACCGCCACCAGCGACCTGCGGGCCCACCCACCCCCGGGGCGGGGCAGCGGCAGCGGCAGCGGCCAGCAGCACACTGTCCTCAGGGGAGACCCTCAGGTGGCTCAAGTCCTCACCGCACCACCACATTTTTCTTCTTACAACCACGCACACAGGAATGCGGGGACACAGCACACACGTGCGTCGTCCGGCATCGCCGCCCAGTCCTCCAGGCACTGGGAAGCAGCCCCGGCACAGCTCGTGCCCCCCATTGGGAGTTGGAACAAACTACACACACACACACACTTTGGGTTCTGGGATGAACTTTCCCCCCACAACCATTTGATGAACACCATCCGATGGATGGCTACCCCACACACACACCTGATTACGCCTTCTCCTTTCAACTCTAAGGCACGTACCCCCCCCCACACACACACACACCTGCCGAGTGTGGGGAAGGCCTGTGTGAGGTCCGCCAGCCCCAGCGGCCCCTCGCCCAACAGCTTCTTGTACACCACCTGCCATTTTGGGGATTTGGGGTTTTGGAGGTTTTGCCACACAGAGGAAAGGTGACCAAAACACACCATGGCTTGCACACTGCCAACCCCAACCTGTCATGTCGTAATGGAAACACACCCCGCCGCGTGCCTCGCCTCCACTCGCGCCGCCCATGCTAAACATAATGTAAACATGCACCACACCACACCCAGGTCCACACCTCAAATTTCCCTCTCACACCCCTCTCACACATCTCTCACGCCTCACACACCCCTCACACACACCCCTCGCACACCTGGGGGAAGTGCACGTCCAGGATGACTCCGTTGTATATGGCCAGCCCCAGCACCAGCCCCACCTGTTGTGTGTATGTAAAGGCATGAGGCGTGTGTGTTAGAAACCACGAGAAAGGGAACAAACGCAGACCGTGTATGCAAATGATTGAGCGGCCGTGCGCGCGCTCGGGCGTTACCTGATATACTTAGCTTGTATCAGATGAGGGTTGTGTGTGTGGGTATGTTTGTGTGTGTGTGTGTGTTTTAGGAAAAAACGAAACGTGTGTGTGTGTGTGCGCTCACGCCACATTGGCGAGAGAAGATTATGGATCGGGTTGGGGTTACTGGTAAACAGTAACACGACTACGCTGCAGGGTGGGGTGCCCGGGTCCGCTCTCGCCCACAGTGCGCGCCACGCTACCAAGAGAGGGCGAGGAAGGCGACGTGTGTAACGTATCAGCGAGACAACAACCCTGCACAGCCTGCTTCACGGCACCCCCTACTTACCAGCCGGTACTCGGCCAAGCCGCTGTCCACGCCTCCCAGGCCGCCGCCGCCGCCGCCATCCGCGCCCGCCTCCGCCGCCAGCGCCGCCATTGCCGTGTTGAACCAGAACGTGCGTGTCTCCTCGCTGTACGTGAACAGGCCGTACTGGGGCTGGAAGATCTCCGCCACCTGTCGATGGTTGGGGGGGTTGTGGTTACCAGCCCAAACTAAACCAATCTAAATGGATGCGGAGATAGCCAGTGCGGTGCGTGCCATATACACACACACACACACACGTCTTTAGTTTGATGAACTCTAACACACACACAAACACACACACACGCGCGCGCGCGTTATGTTTTTCCCCTCCCCGTGCCCCCTCTCCCCTCCCCGTGCCCCCCCCCCCCCCCCCCGCCCCTCCTCCCTCCCGTGCCTCCCTCCTCACCAGCAACTGGAAGAACTCGCGACTCACGCCGCCCTGGTCCACGCCCTCCTCCGCCACGCCCTGCCGCACCAGCATGCAGGCGTGGCCGCAAACGTGTGTGCACATGCACATCCACATCCACATGCACATGCACATGTACATGTGTTTGTGTGTGTGTGTGCGCACATGCACGTGCACCATGCCGAACAAGCACATACGTGCCAATGGGCGAGGGGGCAGGCTCAAAGAAACAAGTGCAACCGCGCCTCCACTGGGAGAAGGTTCAGCACGCGCTGACTACATCTACCTGCACACGCGCTGAATACATCTACCTGCACACGCGCCGCTCACTCACCTGCGACACGAACGACACCCGCAGCGGGCGCTTGAGCTGGTGCAGCGGCCGACTGGCCAGCTGCTGGGCCGCGTCCTGTGTGGGCGCCGGTGAGCGGGTGAGCGGTTGCGGTTGCGGTTGCGGGTGGGTGCCGCCATTCCAATGCAGATATGGCCGAGCATATGCACCCATGCATGGGCGCAGTGTCACACTCAGTGCACACTCACATGCAGGATGTGCGCCCGCCGCACGGTCACATCCAGGAACACCGCATGTGCCGGGTGGATGCCCTGTGTGTGGGGGCATGGGTGTGGGTGTGGGCATAGGTATGGGTGTGGGGATAGGTATGGGTGTGGGGATGGATAGTAGGGTGGGCGCGTGGCGCGCGTGGCGTGTGCGTGAGGTGTGGGGGGGCGCGTGGTCTGGGCCTGATTGCGTGGTGCTCATCCCATTTCATGTGGCGTGGGACCAGAGCGTGGGACCAGAGGCGGAACGACAAAACCACCGTACATGAAAGACAGGCACACGTCCACGCACAGAGGCACAGAGGCGCACGCACACACACACGCACTTCCCTTGTGCTTTTCTAACACATATATAACACACACACACACACACACACACGCACGCGCATACACGCACCTGCAGCAGTGCCTCCTGCGCACTCGCGCTCATCTCGGCTTCCTTCTGGATGAGCGCCTCGCCCTTGGGGGGTGGGGGTGGGGGGGGGTTCCATGCATGTTAAATTAATGAAGGAGGAGATGTAGACAGACGATGCGACACAGAAGGCGTACCGATGACCAGAAGGTGTAGTCGGCTCCGGCGGACGACGGCGACCCCCGTTTTAATAGGTTTGCTGCCTAAGAAAGTAGTTGCTCAGGTGATCCGTGTATACGTCAAGTCGTAAGTCGTGTAGTGGCTCAGAAAAACGCGAATACCTCGACGCATGTACGTGCCTCGCGCGCGCGCTGCTGGACTTTCCTATACTGAACGCCTTACTCACCTGGCGCCGCATAGAGCAAGCGCCACACCACGCGCCGCGCCGGATCGCATGCGTTAGCAGGGCAGCGAGCAGGGCAGGGCAGGTGTGGCGCAAGGCAGAGGGCAGGGGCAATTCATCTACTCAACCCAAACCAGTGCGAAAGTGCGGGACAGTGTGGGATAACAGTATTGTAGTAGGCTATTGCTTATGCTTGCAAAAAGACTATAGGGACGGGGTGCATACAAAGGGCTTGAAGGCAGCGATGCATGGGAACGGCACCCAGCACGGCAGCGTGCATGGGCGGGGGGTAATGAGTAAGCTAGGGGGCGTGACGGGGCTCCGGAGAGCTCCCGCCGCCACGCCAGCCCCGGGACATGAGCATGCTGTCCCAGAGGCTCCTAGGGGGAGGCAGGCAGGGCACGACGAGGTGGAGGTGGCGGGGGAGGGGGCACGCGTAGGGTTTGGAAGTACGAGACAATGCGGTTTTGCAGGTCCAAGCCCTCTTTGCGTTGAAGCATAAACAATTGGGGCCACCGGGCAAGCTGGTCGCGCAATTTCTGAAGCAGGAAGTGGGTGGGGTACTGCTGGCGCCACAGGGTGTACATAAGTGTGGCGGTCTCACATATGAAAGAGTCCACCTCCAAAATAACGCGCTGTAGCCGACGGAATTGTCCCACGAATATGTTGCGCTTGGCGGCTTCGTTGACGCAAGAGGACGCGTGCACGAAGCGAGACAAGCGAACACCGTGGAAGGCTTCCTGGCAGCGTTTGTCGTACAGGCGTGTGGTAATGCGAGAGCGCCCGGCACGCGTGTAGGACACCAGGAGGATGTCCAGGAAGGGGAGTTCGTTGTCGGGCAAGTTATGGGTTTGCGCGGGTATGTCAAGTTCGGGTGGGTAGATGCCACGGAGGCCGCAGAATTCTTGGGTGGTTTTGAGCAAGCGGGTGATCCAAACGTTGCGGAGGGCGCACAGGTCATCAAGGTAGCGTTTGCTCCACGCAAACGCGGCCAGGATGTTACGTTTGACGCGCAGGGCCACTGGTTCCTCCGGCTCCCGTGCGGTAGGGGCGGCGGGGGTCGGGGGAGCCTGGGCAGGAGGACGGGCAGTACGGGTGCCGGCAGCGCGGGCGGCGGGGGCCGAGGGGGCGGAGGCGGCCGCACGGGCGGTGCGTGCGCGGGTAACGCGGGCAGCTGTACGGTCGTCGTCCGCGGCTCGAGGGGCGGCAGTGGCGGCATCGGGGCTGGCGCGCGGTGGGCGGGGCTGTGGTTTCGGGACTTGACGGAGGAATTGGTACTCATACCAGGCCAGGAACAAATTGGCAATAAACGGCGCAGGGGGAATACCCATGGGAATCCCACATATTTGTTTAACCAATAGCGGCCCGAAGCGGATGACGGATGCGCGCAGCAGGGTGGATAGAAGACAAATGAATTGGTCCAGGGAAAAGTAGTATGTGGTGTTGCGGGAGCGGGATGGTTTGGAGGGGCGGGACGGCTGGGCGCCGGATCCAAACTCGGCGTACGCAGTAGGTTTCGCATCCTCAGAATTAGGGTTGGGGGGACAGACGGTAACAGAGAAGAACGTGCTGCCATGGGAATAGACCAAGCATCGGTCGGCGACTTCGTAGAGGGCATCCCGAATGAGGGCATGAGGCAGGTTGGTGTACAGGCGGGTGAAGTCAAAGGCGCGGGGGTAAGCAAAGGGGGGCGGGGTGTTGGGGGCGCTGGAGGGCTGGTGGGGGTCGGAAGGGCCAGGGGCAGCCGGGTCAGGCACGTCAGCGGGGAATTGGTGGGCGTTGAAGCGGTGCAGCATGGAGATAACAGCGGCAGACTGATCGCACATCCAAATGGGGAACCCAGGGAGGTCACGTTGCCACACACGGTGGAACGTAGAGAAAAGGGCGGTGGCGGCGGGAGGATGTTGAGGGCACAAACAAATGCCGGCAAGGCGCGCGACTTCGCACGTGTGTACGTATTCCTGTACGTGTGTACGTATTCCTGTACGTGTGTACGTATTCCTGTACGTGTGTACGTATTCCTGTACGTGTGTGCACGTACTTCAAGCATCACGGAAGCTGCGCGAGCTCCCAAAGCTCCCACAGAGTTACGCGCTGGTGGTGGCGGGTGCACGGTACATGAGCACCACCGGGAAGGGCGGACCCAGCGGGTAACACTGTCTTTGTGCGTGTGTGTTCACACAAGCAGCCTCACCAAATCACATGGACATGCATCACCAAATCACATGGACATGCATGGAAAACCATGCGGCATATGCTGGCGCACAGCAAGCAGTGTGTGTGTATGTGTGTGCGTATCATGAGTCGGCGCACCTGCAGGATTCGGCTCTTGGCGTCGGGCGTGAGCAGGAAGGGCGTCTGGCACAGCGACACCAGCGGCGTGTGTGGTGGGAGCGCCCAGGCCGGCGGCCGTGGTCGGGTGGCGCCGCCGCAGTTGCTGCCGCTGTGGGCGCCACCGCCACCTGCTGCTGCTGGTGCTGCTGGTGCCCCTGATGATGCGCCGGAGGACAGCGACCAGCCGTTGGGTCCCGACATGGACACGCTCTGCCCGCCGCCCGCCTGCGGTTGGTGTTGCACATACGGTGTGCGAGGAGGGGCACGTGCGTCAGGGCCGTGGGAGGCAGGCCGTGGGAGGACGGCGGGCTGAGGCTTGATGCGTGCCCACCTCCGTCCGGCACGCACCAACATGCACACACAATCACGATGGCGAACTCGCTTGCGGCAAACGCACCACCACCACGACCACCACCACCAGACCCCGCGATACACAGATATATTTGAGCCATACCATCCCATGGATGGCTAACCCCCCAGCCGTACGGCGCGCACGTACCCGCAGCCACGTGATGTACTCCTCCCGCAGGTTGATGCAGCCCGACAGTACGGCGTTGTGGAACTCGGTGTACGGCAGCTTGCCGCCAGCCTGCAGTATACCAGTACGGCAGTACATCATATGTAGCGTATATGCAGCGTATATGTAGCGTATGCAGCAGCAGAACGGACCAACTTTTGCAATCTTAATCATTCCGCATATCTGGAGATCCGTGGGGTCCACCTCACCAGCTCGTTGGCTTCGTACAGCCCAGCGATGACCCGCGCCGCCGCCAGCAGCTCCGCCCGCGCCGCCGCCGCCTGCCGCTGCTGTGGCACCTCGCCGCCGCCGTGGCCCGGCCCCAGCCACTGCCCCTGCCCGCCGTGTGCGCCGTGGCCCAGCGCCGCCGCGGCGGCGGCCGCGGCGGCGGCCGCCTCCGCCGCCCGCTCCGCCGCCTCCGACAGGTGCGCCTGCATCGGGCGCACCACGCGCCCGCCGAACAGCTCCGGCGGCAGTGCGGCCAGCCAGCCGCACAACAGCTGCGGGGCGGGGCGGTTCAGGAACACGGCACATAGCTGGCAGGTAGGTAGAGGACAGAACGCAAAGAGGCGCCGACGTCACGTCGGGTGCAACTGGTAATGTTGGGCAGCAGGCCAGGAGCCTGTGCGGGCCTGCGGCTTGCGGTCGGGGGTCGGGCGCGTCAAGACACGACACACAACCACACACACACACACACACACACACACACACACACACACACACACACACACACACACACACACACCTGCTGCGCCTCGTGCGGCAGGCGGGACGTGATGTCCACCAGGCGGGTGGCCAGGCTGGTTGGTGGCCAGGCGACGCAAGCAGCAGGACACACCGGATACAGCAGCAACAGCAACAACAACAACACAATAACGTCAGCAGCAGGGTGCGAACGGCGGCTCGCGAACGCCCTAGCGAACCCCATACAAAACCTTCTGCCGTCACGGCTCGGCCACCGCCCCAACTGCCGCTTTGTGTGTGTTGGTAAACGGAAACGGAAACTGCCGCTTTGTGTGTGTGTGTGTGGGGGGGGGGGTTGTTAGGTTCAGTAGTCGTGGGGGGGGTAGTTCATTCCAGAAACCAAAAGCGAAACGACCAAGAGAACCCAAACCAGCCAGCCCAACCCAGAGCGCGGAGGTGGTGTGGTCTTAACCTGTGGGTCTCGGGCGCCCTTGACCTCGAATCTTCAGTCTTGTCGTCGGTGTTGTCGGTAGTCATGGATGGCACCCAGGCTCGCGCGCGTACAGACCCACCCCGTTAGCTAATTTGCGCGATTCAATCGCGATACTCACCTGCTTGATACCAGGGCAGTGCCGGCGCCGGCCACGGAGGCGTACATGCGGGAGGGTTGCAGGGCAGTGTTGCGTAAGTAATGGTCAAGAGCGGGAGGAGACTAAATCTAAGTCTAAAGCCTAAAGCCTAAACTAGCGCGCGCGAGCCCGGGTGGAAAGAGGGCTGGCCGGAACGCCAGCCGGGCCTATAAGGGAGCCGTGTCGGCGTTACTTGGGGGCCGGCGGGCGGGGCAGTAGCGGGCGTTAGTTCGCGGTCGGGGGGCGCAGCGCGGCGAAGCACGACACACCCATGAGGCAGGGAGGGAGGTGTTAGTGACGGCGTGAGGGTGTGTTAGGGTGTGTTAGTAACAAGTTGGGCAGGGGGGGGGGGGGGCGGGCGCATAGTTAGTGAGCGGGGAGGGTGAGGGTGGGGCGGTGCCAGGCGCGGGCCGCGGGCGGCTCCCACACGCGCTGGCGCCCCGTGTTGAAGACGAGAGGTGACATGTTCGTCCAGTGTACCTGAAAGAAGGGGCTGGGAGCACAGGTTGATAGCTGTGGACATAATCGAGTAGCTCAACACGGCAAAATCGCGAGGCGACCTACGTTCCCCGTGCGGTAAAAGCGCGCGAGCCTGGGTGCAATAGCGCGTTGCCAATATCGCCGTCTTGCTTGAATCTTCAGTCTTGGCGACGTGGTTGGCCGGCGGTCTTGGCGACGTGGTAGCCCACTTACCCGGGGGGGTTGTGGTTACCAGCTCAAACTAAACCAAGCTAAAGGAAGCGGAGTTAGGTAATGCAGTTAAGGGGGTGCCATAGATATTAATTATATCACGGGGGGGAGTCGGAAACACACTACCGACTAAGAGCTGATGGGTGTGGTGCACGCCCGCAGTCGGCCCGCGGCCTCACGCACCTGCCGCCCACGCCGCTGCTCGCCAGCAACGGGCACTGGAACACCACAAACAACACCCGCAGCAGCGCTCGCAGGCTGCTGCTGGCGGCGGCGGCGGCGGCCGCATCCGCCGAGCCGCCGCCACCGAAGCCTCCGGTGTCTCCTGCTGCGCCGCCACCGCCACCGCCACCGCCACCGCCGCTCGCACTCGCTCCGCCCGGGTGCGCTGCGCCCGCCCCTGCGGCGGCGGCCGACGCCCTGTCACCCTGCCGCCCTGACACCAGCTTGCCTCCCGCGCCTGCGCCTCCTGCTGCTGCTGCTGCGGCTCCTGTTCCCCGCTGCTGCTGCTGCTGCTGCTGCTGTGCTACTGCTGCTACAGCCGCTACTGCCACGTCCAGCAGCCGATGCAGTCCCGAGCTGACGGCTGCTACAACCTCGGGCCGGTACAGCCGCAGCAGCGCCCCGAACAAGCCCTGGATCGTCCCCACGTCCAGCCCGTGACTCTCCCCCTCCCCCTGCCCCTCCTGCTGCTGCCGCTCTTGCCGCTCTTGCCGCTCTTGCCGCTCTTGCCGCTCTTGCCGCTCCTGCCGCTCTTGCCGCTCTTGCCGCTCTTGCCGCTCGTGGCCGTGCGGGAGGGAGACCCTGCCAGAGGGCTCCACACGGCGCGCCGCCATCGGCAAGCCGTCTCCTTGCTTATGGCGCTTGGCGGCCGCCGCCATTGACAGTGCCGCCAGCGTCGGTGAGGAGGCGTTGCCCTTCAGGCCGCCGCCGCCGCCGGCGGCAAAAGCAGAAGCTGCTGCTGCTGCTGCTGCCGCTGCAGTTGGCACTGCAGCCGTCGCCGTCACCCCGCGTGCTGGCGACGCGTGGCGTGGCGACTGCGCAGCCGGCGCACCCCGACTCTCCGGCCGGCTGTTGCTGCTGCTGCTGCTGCTGCTACTGCCATCGCCGTAACCGCAACGGCTGGCAGCGTCAGTTGAGAAAACCGCCAGCACGTACCCTGGGCAGCCCAACACCTCCTCCACGCCCAATACCAGCTCCCGAAGCGCCCGCCCGCCGCTGGCGGCGCCGCCGGCGCCGTCCTTCGAATCGGCAGTAGCAGATGCTGCTGTTGCTGCTGCAGCTGCCGCCAGCTGCCACAGGTCGGGAATGACGTACGGGCGCTCGTATTGCCCGTGGCGGCGGCGGTTGGCGGCGGCAGCGGCGGTGTCTGCGACCATGGCGCCGTCCTGTAGGAGTTGCGGAGCGGTGTGTGGTACCCACAATTGTGTGCAGACGGGTGCACCCCCCAAATTAGCTAACGGGGTGGGTTGGAATGAACTACCCCCCCCCGCGAGGTGCCACCTGCACATGCCGCCTGCCGAGGTGCACAACAGCATTCATCTGAACACTATGCACACATGCACCCGCACCCACACATGCACACATGCACATGCACATGCACACATGCACATCCACATGCACATGCACATGCACATGCACACACATGCGCACCTGCTGCTGCCTCGCCAGCACCATGCTGCAGTCACCGGCTGCCACCACCGCTAGCGGCGTCAGGCCGGGCGGCAGTAGCTCCACCCGCCGCGGCGAGCAGCACACAGCAGCTACTGCCGACCCCTCCTCGTTCCCTCCAGCTTCAGACATGGTGGCGACGCCCACCACCCCGGCTCCGCCGCCATTATTCAACGGACTGCCCGTACCCAGCTGCGAAGTTTGAGGGCGCAACATGTTTCGATCAGGAGAGAGAGCAGCGCCACTGATGCCTAACAACACGGCCAGTCCAAGCGAACCAGCAGCCCGGACCGCCCCTCATCACGAGTCACGCACTGCGCCATCCAGAGCTGCAGCCGACACCGCATCCACACCCCCTCATCACCCACCTCTCCTCCCACCACCCTCGTACGTATGCGCCAAGCCAACCAGCGAGCGCCGCACTGCTGCCCGCAACCACCCAGTCCGTCCACCTGCCCGGTCAGCCCCCACCTGCCCAAAGTCGTTGTTGCCGAACGCAAACACGGCGCCCAAGGCGGTGAGCGCCAGCGAGTGGCGCGCGCCCGCAGACACCTGCGCCACCGCCTCGCCCGCCAGAGCTCCCTGCACCAGGCAGGGCCTGGTGGTGATGGAGGAGCACAGAGGAGACAAACACACACACGTTACATATATACACACACATACATTGATTATTGTGGGCGCAGGGCGCATGGTGCAGCCAGGGAAATGAGATAACAAAGCAGTGAATGTGTGAAAGTGAGGCAGGAACGTGGGAAGCAAGGCCCAGGCGGCGTGAATGAAGCAACAGCCGCCGGGCAGCCGTAAGCATACATGGTTGAGGAAATAAAGGTACATACGTACACGTGGTACACGTGGTACGTACACGTGGTACGTACACGTGGTACGTACACGTGGTACGTACACGTGGTACGTACACGTGGTACGTACACGTGGTACGTACACGTGGTACGTACACGTGGTACGTACACGTGGTACGTACACGTGGTACGTACACGTGGTACGTACACGTGGTACGTACACGTGGTACGTACACGTGGTACGTACACGAGGAGCCTACATCGCTCATCACCGACGGGCGTCGTACGGCCTTGCAAACAGCAGGTTGGTTCATGTGTGGATGTGGCAGAGAGGACGCAAGCAAGCAAGCAAGGGAGGGAGGGGGCCGGTCGGCCGCACACTCGAGTACTCGATCACGAGACTCGTCAGGCCGCCTGTAAACCCGTTGTTACACACACACACACACACACACACACACACACACGCATACCTGCAGGTGTTGTCGGTGGCTCCCAGCCCGGTGGCGCCCCAGGTGCCGCGGCCAAATGCATACAGCACGCCGCCACCACCACCGCGGGCAGCGGCGGCGGCAGCAGCACCTCCGCCTCCCTCCCCACCGGCATGTGAATGCGTTATCACTGACGGGGCATCCGCCGTCGGCGGCAGCGCGGCCCAGGCGAAGGACGATGCTGCTGCTGCTGCTGCTGCTGCTGCTGCCGGCGCCGTAGGCACTACCACCACCAGCGTATGGTCACCGCCGCACGCCAGCTGCGTGGCGTGCCGCCCGCGGAGCGCCGCCACCTCCGCCGGCGCCCCCCGGCTGCCCCAGTCGCCGTGCCCCAGCGCGCCGTACTTGCCGCGCCCCCATGTGAACACGCGACCGCCCGCCGTCAGCGCCGCGCTGTGGTTCTCGCCCGCCGCCACCTGCGGTTAGCCACAGCAGTTGCAGCGGTTGGTGGGTCGCGTGCGGATTCGGTTTGCTTTTAATCAAGGCAACATGATAGCTCGTACCCCTGCGCTTCAAATTTACATATACACAGTGGCCCGCTGCGAAACTAAAGACGCGCGACTTCGCTCCTCCTGCATCGCCCCACCGCCCCATCCACCACCAGGCCGCGTGTACCTGCAGCACCCCCAGCGGCGCAAGGGGGGCGATGGGCACGGGCACGGGCCGGTTCTGGAGCGCTTCGGGGCCCAGGCCTGGCGTGCGATGTGAGCGGCCCGGCGACCAAGGTTGCGTGACAAACACACACGCACGTCATGGCGTTGTGGGGGAGAGACAAGTTAACGGGGGGAGTTCAGGAGGCTTCACGCTCCAAACGAAGATACGTCAACAGCCTGCTTCTGCTTCTCAAACCCTCGCCCATCCAGCAGGGTTCCCGATCGCTCGCCACCCGCACCTCGTCCCCCCCACCCACCCGCCACGTATGGGGGACTCATCAAGACTCACCCAGGGCGCCGAAACTGCCCTGCCCCAGCGCCAGGACGCCGCCGCCGCCCGCCAGCAGCAGCGCGTGGTTTGCTCCCACCGCCAGCCTGCCGCCATCATCGTACACACACACACACACACACAGGGGCCCAGGCCAGCCAGCCATGCATGCATGCATGTAAGGATAGCCGCCGCCTTAATGGGTCGATGCCAACCAAACACAACAGTCACATAAGCCGTCACAATTACATCAAGCCGTTACGCGCCGCATACACACACACCGCGTACACACCAGCGAACTCCCCCCGCCCGCTTTAGTTTGGGCTGACACCTTCACGGCCCCTCCCCGTACACACACACACACACAAACCTCACTCACACGCCACTCATGGCCGCAGCCCACCCACCCACCCACCCACCCACCTGACCACGCGGTGGTGTTGCTGTGGGTGCTCTCCCCCGCCCAGCAGACCCTTGACCGGGCGCGGGTGGGTCACGTCGGCGCCCTCCGCCCCGCAGCCGACCTGCCCGAACTCGTTGCCTCCCCAGGCCAGCAGGCCGCCCTATATATGTGCGGTAATGCGGTTTGGGGAAACTGGTGCTTTAGATGTCTGCTGAGGTCCGATGCCCAACCAGGGAAGCTGCAGCGATCTCAAAGCCGTGATGTGCAGCGGCGATAAAACACGGGCGCGTTCATGGCCAAGTGCGCAGCATGCACGGCCCACCTGATCTGTGAGCGCCAGCGAATGCGTGGCGCCGCACCCCGCCGCCGCCACGGTGTATGCCTCCAGCGCGCGCACCCCACCCGGCCGCCCGTCCACCAGACTGCTACTGCTGCTGCTACTGCCGCTGCCGTCTCCACCACCACCGCCTCCGCCAGCCTCCCCTGTCGCTACCTCTGCGCCTGCTGCCCCTGCAGCTACTGCTGCTGCTGCTGCTGCTGCTACAGCCTGCGGCGGCGCCACGCGGCGGCCCAGCTGGCTGCTGTCGTTGCAGCCGCAGGTCAGCAGCTCGCCGTCGGCGGTGACGAAGGCGGTGTGGAAGGCGCCGCCGGCGACGCCCACTATGTCGCGACCAGACAGCGCCTGCGTATGCATGTGGTGTGGAGCAAGCTATCCTATTCAGCAAGGTGGGTGGGTGGCAGCATGCAGCCCTCGGCGGTAGGTGGCAAGGGAGCGAACGAGTGAAGACAGAAGCGACAATGCTGCCCCCGGACGCATGCTGGCCACCAACTGGCTGATCGATGTAGCCCGTGCCGTACAGTAGGACGGCCGTTGCAGGGGCCGGGGCCGGGGCAAAGGTGTAAACGGACGGGGATGGGGGCACTGATCGCACCCGTGGCTGGAGGGCAGGGCACTGTACATGGATCGGCCAACTGCCTGGATGGCGCGCGTACCTCGACCACTGTGGGAGCAAACACTGCGGGCGGCGGCGGCGGCGGCGGCGGCGCCTGCGCTCCACTGCCACCCGCCAGCAGCCCCACCTGACCCAGGTCGTTTCGACCCCAAGCCAGCACCGTGACCGCGGGCCGGCGCGACAGCGGCAGCGGCGGCGCCCAGGAGTGTTTGCGGGCGAGGGGCCCCGCAACGTCACCGCCGCCGCTGACGACGTCACCGAGGGCGCCGCTGCTGCTGCTGCTGCCGCCACAAACCGCGCCAGCCCCGAGTGCGCCGTGCCCATCCATCACGCTAGCTACCCGCTTCCTGGTGAGAGCCCTCTAGCGGGCCTGTCGCCCGCTGTCAGGGGTTATCCCAGGCGGGCCCTCGCCCTGCTGTGTGTGTGGGCTTGTTGGATGTTACTGCGCGCGTGTTATGGGAGCTGGATACAACAGCCGCAATTATGTTACGGAGGGATTGATGCCAGGCAACGGGCGGGGGGGGGGGGGGGCGGCAAGAGCCTGCGGCATGAGGTAAGGGGTCGGGTCGGGGGTGTCAACGTAAACCGCGAGTTGGGCACTATCGCGACAGCCTCCGAGCGCTCCAAGCTGTCTTTATCGCCCGCAGCCTTTGAGCCTCCGTGCACACGGAGAGCACTCACGCGTTTACGTCAGGCCAGCCTAGCGCCCAGCCGCGGAAAGGTTGCGACGATGCCGGAGCTCCGCGCGGGTGCTGAGCCCCTCCAGTGTCGCGCTAGTATGTGAATATGTATGCCAGTGAAACGCAAGCGTTCAGCGTAGCTCTTCGGAACTACGAATGCCTAGCCAGCAGTTTTCGCTGTCTTCCTTGAGGGTTATTTTGTCGTGCCCTTGCGGCGCTACATGTAGTAAGTTACCAACAGCCATTGAATCAATAACACAATTCTCAGCGCAACAACCCGCCTCCTCAGCGCTCTCTTTTGGAAGCTTCCGCGCGACCGGGCGCCAACGTGGCGTTGGTCTGGCTCTTGAGCCCCCCAGCTTTCGCGTCATCTTCTACATAGGAATGCAAACTAGCTGGATTGCTAGGTTTGACATCGGGTTTTAAGAGCGTGTACGCATTTGAATAGACCCGCAGGGTCCGCGTGCGCACGAATGTCCGGGGCTGGTCCAGTGCTGGTTTGGCGGGCCGAGGCCTTGAAGTCCTCGAGCTCCGCGGCCCCAGGCCCCCGGTCACCCAGCGCCTCGCCTCGCCACCGGCATGTCCATTACTTTCACTATCGTATTCCCATCGCCATTCTTTTTCGTAGCCAGCTGCACCTGCACGGCGCTGGGCGGCCCGCAGCCCGGCGGCTGAAACCCCGGCGGCTGAAACCCATTCGGCGCCTGTTCGGCGAACACAAAAACGCGCAAGGCGATATAGATATGCACGGCAGATTTGCAGCCGCATAACACCATGGCATGGATGATGGGTGTGCCACCCGGTGCCGCTCCTGCCCCACTGCCTCACTGCCCCAACCACCGCTGCCTTGATGCCAACCGCAAACACACACACTGCAACTGCCTGGCGCCGAACTACGGTGCTCACACATTCGACTGCTCAACTCCACGCTCGTCACCCGCACCTAAGGACTGGTCCGCGCCGCGTCAACTACCTATCCATCCATCCATTGACCTACCTACCCATCCAGCTATGGCTATCACAACAGGCTCACGCCGTCCAACAGCCGGACCAACGGCCCGCCGCCGCTGCCGCCGCTGCCGCCGGTGTTGTAGTTGCTGAAGGTGGCCGGCCCCTGCAGTACGAGCACGGCAGCATGATCGCCAGCGGCGGCGGCGGCGGCACACGATGTGGGACAGGTGCAGTTGGGGTCAGCCGAAGTACTCAAAACATCAAGAAGCCTTGGGGGCCCGTGCCCCCTCTAGTGGGCCCCGCTCCCCTTGCCGACCCATGATCGGCGTGTCGCTTATGCTGGAATCGCGCCTGACGCATGGGGCCACACCCGCATCATCACCGCTTCCCTAGCGCCCCAAAAGCCACGCCATGCCATGCCAATGCCGTGCCATGCCGCCACGGAACACGTCATGCCCGCGACACGCCTGCCCGCAACACCGCATTCACGCGAACACAAGTGTGCCCACGTCAGCTACCCGCCCGCCCGCCCCCCCCCCCCAAAGATGCCAACGACGACCTCGTCAGTAATTAAACATGCATGGCACCCCCCCCCAAAACACACACGTCCACGTTCCCAAACCCCACCTGCACCGTGACGATCCCCACGTCGACGTTGTTGCCGCCGCGGCTGCGGTTGAAGCCCGGCCGCACGTCCTCACACGAGATGAGCTTCGCGAGCAGCAGGTTGGCGCACCAGGGCTGTGGGGCGGGTGGGGGGGTTCCATGCATGTTAAATTAATGAAGAAGGAGAAGGAGGAGGGGGGGGCGGGTGTGAGGTGTGGCGCGGGCGTGAGGGGCCGGGTAGGTGGGGAACCAGGTATGTCCACGGTAGCCATGGCGCGAAGACGTGGACAGGGCAGGTCAGTAGTGTATACAGTGGGTGAGGTGTGGAAGTGAGGAGCGAGATGCGGGTTAGTTTGTTTGGTGGGGGTTGCCCTTTCACGCACAGAGGCGTAACCAACCAATTAACACCAAGCAGATGTCGGTTGGCACGGGCACACACACCACACGCGGCACCGCACACCCGCCCAAGCCCCAGCAACACACACGCACCCAAGCACACACCTGCTTGAGCCGGATCTGCACCATGTGATCGGCCGCCGCCGGCGCCGCCCAGCCGTACACGTGACCCACACCTGATGCGCATGCACACGTCAGGTGCACGTCAGGTGCACGTCAGGTGCACGTCAGGTGCACGTCAGGTGCACGTCAGGTGCACGTCAGGTGCACGTCAGGTGTGGGTCAGGTGTGGGTCAGGTGCACATCAGGTGCACATCAGGTGCACGTCAGGTGCACGTCAGGTGCACATCAGGTGCACATCAGGTGCACATCAGGTGCACATCAGGTGCGCAGGTGCAGGTGCACAGTTGCATGGAGGGAGGGGGAGGCAGCATGCGGGGCAGAGCGGGGAGGGGGCAACGTTCAGGGAGGTGGTATTTCGGTGGTTGCTGTGCACGTCAGGACCACGGCAGCAATGGGCGCATGTGTGTCAGGCCTGCGGTGGCTAGCGAGGTGCTGTCTGGCGTGCAAAGGATACGACATACACACGCGCGGCCCCGCATGCCCCCTCACGCCCCAAGACACAAAGGTTAAGGCCATCCCACCTCCTCGCTCTGGGCTGGGTCGGCTGGTTCGGGTTTGCATGGTCGTTTTGGCTTTGGGCTCTGGAATGAACTACCCCCACGCGCCCCCATCCCCCACGCGGAAGCAGACTCACCCGGCGCCAGTGCGGTGAGGTTGGGCGAGATGGGGAAGATGGGCATGGTGGGGGAGATGACCGCCTGTGTGTGTGTGTGTGTGTGTGTGTGTGTGTGTGTTCGAGTTCACAAGGGAGAGAATATGTGTGTGCGTGTGTGTGTGTGTGTGGCGTGCGTATGTGAGCGGCAGGGGGGGCGCAAGGGTGAGATGGGAGGCGGGCGGCGGTAGGCGGGATGGGGGAAGCGGGCGCGGGCGCGCGCGCATGCAAAGCCACCGCGGCCCGGTCATCCGTTGGGCGATCCCATGTTGGCCCATCAGTCAGCGCCGCCGCACCCAGCAGAGCAACCATCCGAGAAGCCACGCAAAGAGGCACGTCGACCCGCCCAGCACTCACCAGCGCCCCGCCCCCCCCGCTTTTGGTTTCTGGAATGAATTACTCCCAATCCTAGCCCCGCAGCCAGCGCACCCGCCGCCCCTCCCCCAACCCACGCCAGCCCACCTGCGCCGCCGGCAGCAGCTCCGCCACATCCGCGTCCGCCGCCACCATGGCCGCCCGCGCCGCATTGCACACCGCTGCCGCCGCCGCCGCAGCCGCCGCCGCCGCCGCCACCGGGCTCGTCCCAGGCCCCCCTGCCCCGCCGCCGCCGCCGCCGCCGCCCAGCCAGCCGCCGTCCATCACACCGTCTTCCCCAAACTCAAAGTCGTCCTCAAACATGTCTTCGTCGTCCTCATCATCTTCTTCATCTTCTTCTTCGTCATCCTGATCTTCCTCCTCCTCGTCCTCATCATCATCACCCTCGTCCCCCTCCTCGCCGTCGTCCTCGTCACTGTGAGGCACATCATCGCCTTGTGCCGCATGCTCCCCCTCGGCTCCCTCGCCATCCTGCTCCATTGGCTGTAGCTGTGCCTCCTCCTGCTGCTGCTGCTGCTGCTGCTGCTGCTGCTGCTGCTGCTGCAGCTGCGCCGCCTGCTGTGGCTGCGCCGCCTGCTGTGGCTGCTGGTCGTCGCCACCCTCCTCCTCCTCCTCCTCCTCCTCCCCCTCCCCCTCGGACGAACAGCGCTCCCAGCCTTCCGCGTCCATGGCGTCCTGATACAAGTCCTCGCTGCCGCCGCTGCAGCCGCTGGCGACCGCGGCTGTAGCGGCTGTAGCGGCTGTAGCGACTGTAGCGGCTGTAGCGGCAGCGGCGGCGGGACCTCCACCGGTGCCTTGCGCGGCGACGCTGGTGCCGGCGCCCCCGCCGGCCCCCGTCGCAGCTGCGAAAGCGGCGGCCGCACCCGCCGTGATGGACGGCCTCCCCGCCTCCTGGCCGCCTGCCTCCTGGCCGCCTGCCGCTGTTGCCCCACTGCCGCCAGCAACCGCACCCGCACCCGCACCAGCGGCGGCTGCGGCTGCGGCGGCGGCATCGCCCGACGTCACCGCCGCCTTGAGCGCCGCCGCCGTGGCCGCCGCCACCAGCGGCGCCGCCGCCTCGCCCAGGGGTGCCGCGAACAGCGTGTGGTCGCCCACCCGAATGCGGACCTCGTCCCCCTCCGCCGCCACCGTCGGCTCCGCGCCCGCCGCCGCGCCAACCTCCACCGCCGCCATCGCCGCCGCCATGGCGGCCGCCAGCGCTCCCAGCGGCCCGCCGCTGCCGCCGCTGCCGCTGCCGCCGGCTTCGCCGGCGGCGGCTGGCGCCGCCGGCGGCTGCGCCGCTGCCGCCGCCGCCGCCAGCCGTTCAACTTCCTGCAGCTCCGCCAGCAGCGCCTCCGCCGCCGCCAGCTGTTCATCAGCTGCCGCCAGCTCCACCTCGGCCTCCGCTGCCGCCAGCGCCGCCGCGGCGGCGGCGCTGCTGACAGGGACAACGGCCGCCGCCGCCGGCGCCGCCGGCGCCGCTGCTGCCTGTGCAGCCGCTGCGCCCGCCGCCGCCGCCGGGGCAGGTGCGGCAGCCGCGGCGGGAGCATCGCCTCCTCCTTCGCCGCCGCCCGCCGCGGCTACCCCGGCATACGCAGCATGGATGCCGTTTCCGTTACCGTTACCGTTGTTTGCGTTGTTGTTCTTGTGATTCGCGTTACTGCTGCGTCGCAGCGCCCTCCGTTCACCGCGGGTGAAGAATCTGCAGCAGGCAACGGCCAGCAGCGTGAGAAACTCTATCTGAACCAAAAAAAATATTCCCTCATAAAAACAAATGAGCTGCGAGGCAAGCAGGGAGAGCAGGGGCTTGCACATACCAGTTCGCAGACAATTGAAGAATCAGGCCCCCGCTCGCACAGCCCCCCCCCACCGGGCTTTGGGTTCCATCGGTTGGTTGGCTTTGGGTTCTGGAATGAACTACCCCCCCTTTAGCTTGGTTTAGTTTGGGCTGGTAACCACAACCCCCCCCCCCCCACACACACACACACACAAAGCCCTGCGCCCGCCCCGCACCGTAGGGAACACACGCACGCACACGCACACGCACGCACACGCACCTGTACCACAGCACGGGCATGACGCACGCGCACACGCCCTGCTCCGGCAGCTCCAGGCACGGCACGCGGTGCAGGCCGCCCGCAGCTGCAGCGGCTGTAGCTGCAGCCCCGGCCCCAGCCCCGGCCCCAGCGGCTGTAGCAGCCCCGGCCGCAGCCGTGCCGCCTTTCCCAGCCGCACCCGGCGTGGGCGGCCCGCTTTCGCCGGCCACCCTCTGACTCCCCGGCTGCTGCTGCTGCTGCTGCTGCTGCTGCTGCAGCTGCTGCTGCATCGCCCGCAGCGCCGCCTGCTCCGCCTGCACCTGCCCGGGCAGGTCCACGTCGCTGCGCCACACCCACGGCGCGACCAGCTCCGCAGCCGCCGCATCCAGTGCGCCGCCGCCGCCGCCGCCGCCGCTGCTGCTGCTACAGCCTGCGCCGCCCCTGCTGCCGCCGCCGCCCCCGTTGCTACAGCCGGAGCTGGCGGACGCGGCTGCAGCCGCCTGTCGCACCGCCACGCCCGGCCGCTCAAACTCCACCCACTCCACCCGGCCGTTGGTGTAGTAGCCTGGGAGCCCATCAGGAGGGGGGGGAGGGGGAGGGGGGCAGCACAAGGCAACAGAGGGTCACACATGACTTCAGCAAGGTGCCGTTGATTGAAGCATTAAAGGAGAAGCCGTCGAGTACTGAACTGTTCGGGCCGCTTCGGGCCGCTTCGACCCGCCTGCTGCTGCTGCTGCTTCCAGCGCCGCGCCGCCGGGGATGGCCCCCAGGCAGACGGCGAACGTGCCAGCCGCCCAGCTGCCCCCCCCCCCCCCCGCACCCACATCATCGGCGACCCCCTTCCTTGAGATTGGTTCAGTTTGGGCTGGTAACCACAACCGCCACATCCCCTCCTCCCCTCCAGCGCGTCCCAGCACTTCCTTCCCCTGCACCCCTGCGCCCTCAGCGCCCCCCCCACCCCACCGCCCTTACCCGCCGGCCGCGGCAGGTGCCCCGCCCGCACGCCCTCCAGCAGCGCACGCACACCCTCCACGTCGTTCACCGCCTGCGCGTGGCGGTGGGAGTGTGTGTGTGTGTGTTAGGAAAGCACATTAAAATGATTGTGTTTGAGTCGTGAACCAAGCAGGTGAAAGCCCGGCCCAACGCTCCGCGTGAATGATTGTGTTCGAGATCACAAGGGAGAGAACAGCAGACACATGACAATGCGTGCGGTGCGGTGAATGATTGTGTGTGTGAGACGCAACGACACCGGCCATGGACGAGATGAGATGTGTGAGATTGTGTGTGCGTCTGTGAACATGCAGACGAGGCCCTTGCATTATGAATCATGCTGCTCGCATGTTGGTATAGAAGCGACCGACCGCGAGCAAAGCACCAACCAGCCAGCCAGCCAGCCAGGCGGCGGCTCCTCACCTTCACGACCGGCATGGAGGCGAGGCCGTTGGACAGCGCCTGAGCCAGCGACGCCGCCGGCGTCTGCGGCCCCGCAGCTGCCGCCGCCGTCGGGCCCCCGCTGCCACCACCCGCAACGAAGCCGCCTCCGCCGCCGCCCCTGCCTGCCACCCCTCCTACTGCTGCTGTTGCCCCTGCTGCCCCTGCTGCCGCCCCAGCTGCTGCCCCTGCCGCTCCTGCTGCTGACGAGGCAGTCGGCGGCGGCGGCTGCTGCTGCCGGCCGGTGCGGTGTGCGGTGGCCGCGAACAGCGCGCCGCACCGCAGCGGGCACGTGACGTTGAGGTGGCGGCTGATGAGCACGCTGTCAAACAGGCCCACGGTTCGTGCCAGCGCCGGCGCCATCGTTCTTGAGGCGCCGTCCAGCTCCCCTGGCAACCCTTGCGCCGCCGCCGCCGCCGCCGCCGCACCAGCCGCCGCCGGCTCCTCCAGCAACGGCTGCAGCGGCGGCTCGCCGTACAGCAGTCGAGGCTGGCGGGCGGCATCAGCCTGCCGTACGTCGTACGGCACGGAGCGCTGGGAGTGCCAGATCTGCCAGGCCTTGGTGTGGATGGTCTGTAGCGCGTCGTCCTGGTCCTGTTTAGGACGTCATCAGCACCGCAAGTCTCAGCAGAAGCGGACTACTTATACCTCTCGTTTTTCCTGGCAACAACAACAGCATTAACAGCAAATGCAGCAGCAGCAGCATCTTTCCAACAGCACGTGGTGAAGAGGCGTGGTGACCGGCGCTACATGTGCGGGTATGTGCTACACCCCCACTGCACATCACCGTAGCGGCTGCAGCCGCCACACACACGCCACGCCTCCTTTGCCAAACCCGCAGGGCTTCCGTTTTTCTCTTTGCTCTGTTTCTACTAAACCCGCAGGGCTTCCGTTTTTCTCTTTGCTCTGTTTCTACTAAGTAGTCTTGCAAGTGCCTTACTGCCCCACGCCCAAGCACGGACACACACCTGCGGCTGCAGTTGTGGCCCCAGGCTGCGAATGAGCAGCCGGCCCCAGGCGCGGCCCTGGGTCATCTGGTTGTAGCAGTGGACGTACAGGTCCTCAAGCACTGAGGCCGCAGCAGCGGCAGTAGCAGAATAGCAGTAGCAGCGCCAGCAACAGCAGTAGCAGTAGCAGAGTAGCAGCAGCAAAGCAGTAGAGACAGCAGCGCATGCGGGGCAGGGGGGGCGACAGGAGGCAGGGGAACGGGATCAAAGAGAAGTGGTTGGCAGCAGTAGCACCAAAGCAGCAGCGTCAGGGCGGCGGACACTGGGAGGTATCGCGGTTGCAGCAGCAACCCATGGAGTAGCTACGGCGGGGGAGGCGGACCTTCCTTCCTTCGCTACCGGACCGGTGCGCGCGCTCACCCTCCGTCGCGCACGCCGCCAGCACGCGCCGTGCGTCCTCCACTGCGCGCGCCGGCAGCGGCGGCAGCGGGTCCGGCGGCGCGTGCAACAGCTGTGCGGCGCCGGCCCCGCCGCCGCCACCGCCGCCGCCGCCGCCACCTCCTTCCGCCTCCCACGCCGCATCCGTCATGATCGCCCGCATCAAGTCGCGATTCAGGTACGCCGCCGGCAGCTGCGTTTGGAACGGGGTGGCCATGCATTTAAGTTAATGACGAGGTAGACGTAGAACAGACGTTGACGTTGGGGTGGCCATTCAGCAATTACAGCAACAACAACAAGTGCTGATGGCGTGCTCGGTGCGCTTGTGAGGGTGCCGTAGCTGCTGCGGCAAAGCGAAACCCAGGCGGCAATACAACAATCGCAGCGGGCCCTGAAAGCCAGGCCATCAAGAAAAAAACTCTTTTGTCCCATCCCTTAAACACACACCAACAAACGAACGCACGAGCGCACCGAGCGCACGAGCACACGCACCTGCAGCCTGTCCAGCAGGAACGTCCGGTGGGCCGCCGCCTCCGCCGCCGCCGCCGCGGCACGCGCGTCCAACCGCCCCGGCGCCGCCGCCGCCGCCCTGGCTCCTGCTGCTGCTGCCCCGGCTTCGGCTGTAGCAGCGCTGGGGTCGGTGTGGCCGGATGGCTGTAGCAGCGCTACGCAGTGGATGTTGGCTGTGAGCGCCTCGGAGGAGTAGAAGGTGCGGGAGGAGGGCGTGAACAGGTGCCCGGCCTGCGGAGGGGAAAAAGAGACAGTAGACGCGCAGGAGGACAAAGACGCTGGGTGCTTGTGAGACGACAAGGCGACAGCGCCGCCACCGCTCTCGCGCATGGTCGCGACCCGCGATTGGTCCGGGTCTGGTCCGGTCTGGTCCGGTCTGGTCCGGCAGGGCCTCGGCCACCAACCCGCGCGCTGCGCAACGCCTCCCGGGCTGCGTACCCCTTGCGCCCTGCAACCCCCCCATGACACCCCAACAACAGCACCCAGGCACGCAAAACCAGGCACGCACACGCACTGGCACAGGCACATCCTCACGCTCACGCGCACTCTCACATCCACACACCCACCCACACACGCACACACACACACGGCCTTTCGTGGGCTTCCGTTTGCTGGCGCCCAAATCGTGGTAAGGCTGCCCGCCGCGCGGCCAGTTGGCGAGTCTTTCCGGCGCGTGCAAGCATCTATACATTTACGTCTATCGCCGACGTATTCTGTTCTTAAACACACGGCCACACACACACATTCGTTTCGTTTCGTAAGACACACCGGCCACACACACGGTCCAGCCAGAGCCCCCACCCACCCACCCACCCACCCACCCACAAACCCACCCAGAAGTCGGCCCAGGGCATGTCGCAGCTGCCGTCCGTGCTCACGCCCTCGAAGGGCAGGAAGGGGCGCACGCAGGTGCCCGCGCTGGGCGCCGCGTACGGGTGCGCGTGCCGCTGATGCGGCTGCGAGCCCGTGATTACATGTTGACTACAGGCAGCAGCTGGCGCTAGCAGCCCACTGGGACTGGTGCATTCCGAGCCAGGCTGAGAGGCGCCGGCGCTGGACCCACTGCCGCCGCCGCCGCCGCCACGCGCTGCTCCGCTGCCGTGCGCGTGGCCGTGTGCGCCGTATCCGCCGTACGCCACGCGCCGCAGCGCGTCGTACTGCTGCTTCAACCTGACGCCCTGCACGTCACCGGTTCGTACACGAGGGGCGGGGCGCAGTACCGTGTGTTGCCGACTCAGGGTTTGCTTCTGGCAGGCGCATGAGCGGCGGCATTGGCTGACGAGCCGGAGGGGGGGGGGAAGGGCCCAGAGCATGCCAATGGGTTTCGTGCAGCGTTTTGTCGCGCAGTGCCGTACTAGAACGGCTGCTATACCGCGCACCTGTACCACCACACACACACACAAACACACACACACACACACACACACCTGTACGGTCAGGCCGAAGTCCGCCAGGATGCGCCGCTGCCAGGCGGGGTTGGCTGCAGCAGGGGGCGGGGGTGGGGTGGGGGGCTGGGAGGAGCATGCAGAGGAGGGCGCTTCAGGGGGCCCTGTGCGCTGGCCGGCTGCCATCAGAACATCCGTGCCGCTAACCCGGCTTGAACGTCCTGGTAAGCCAGCCTTACCCGAATCCACAATGGCTCGAAGCCGCCGGCAGGTGCCGGCTAGGCCGAGCAGCTCCTGTGCGAGGAAGGGTCAGCGCCTGTCACCACAGCAAAACCCTCGAGCTCTCCCCGCGCACTTAGCAGGGTTCTCCCGCCAGCTCTAGATCTCTCCTCGCCCTCCGCTTTTTTGCATTCTGTTGCAACATATATTCTTTTGAGCGCTGGCGAGAGCTGTGCATATGCTGCGCAGCGTGTCGGAACGTCCCAGGTCCCAGGACAACACCAGGACCCGACGAAAAAGTCCATATGTCACCTACTCGCACAGAGTCCGTGCACGACGCGATGTGCTGCAGGGATAAGTTGTCGAGCGCGTCCAAACTGGAGCTGCACGCCCCATCCTCGTCTGCCTCCATGGCTCTTGTATATTGATTTCGCTTAATCTGACATGTAAAAATGTGGGCACGATGGTTGAAGGGACGCTGGTTTACGCGTGCATCGAACCTTTCGACGATTGTCCATCCACCATACCCGGGCCCTAGCTGATGGCCCACCGCCATAGTGCAGCATCGATAGTCAAGAAACGTTTGGACGTGGTCGCATAACTATACACCGACGCTTGAGGGCAAGCCGCCGAGCTTTTTCTTTGCGCTCACCCAATACCCGAATCCAGCATAGTCTGGTTTATAAAGCTACGTCCCAAATCGTTTGCTGTTCCAGTCCCCCTGATCGGGTCGTCGATCGTCAAGCAAAATGGTCTGCATCCGCCCAGCAACGATTGACGACCTAATGCAGATGCAGCGGTGCAATCTGCTGTGGTGAGGATGGGTTGGGTCGGCCGGGCGGAGGCGCCGTGTGGGTGGGGGGGCTGACACGCTAGCCGGCGTCCTTCGCGCCGGCGCACCGTTCGCCCCCCGGCCCCTTGACACGTGGCCCCCTCCTTCCTGTGCTCTCCCGCTGTCCGCATCACGCAGTCTTCCGGAGAACTACCAGCTAAAGGTGAGGCTGCGGCTGCATTGGTGAAGGGGCTGCTGCGGACCTGGCGTGGCCGATTGTGCTGCATCGCCAACTGCAGCTCTTAGCCATGGCTTTGAGGATGTGAGGTGTACCAGCGATGTGGCAAGCTGCGCGATGTCGCAGCAGCGAAGCCGGCCGGGCCGGGATGGGGGACCATAGGAGTGCTCATGTCAGGCATGCGACGCCAGTTTGGGCCAAGCTAATCGCGCACAACAGCGGCCTGCGCATGCGGCTAGGGAGTGTGTGTTTTTGGGGGGGGGGGCGGGGAGGGGGCGGCCGGGGCAGGGGGCTGGAAGCAGGTGCGTGGCGGTCGGGAAGCGGAAAGGGGCTAAGGGGCTCAAGGGTTGCGTGACCTCTATTGCCCTCACAGCCCCCCTCACCCCAAAAGTCAGGACTTCCTGCGCAGGCATTGACGCGGCGCACACGGCACGTGACACGCCGCATGCGCCTCGCTGCGAGCGAGACGGAACCTCCCCCCGCCCCCCCCCCGCTGACGCCGTGCCACACGCTTGCCGCTGCCCTCTTTCCATCTCGCGCCCGCAGTACTACCTGTACCACATCCTGTCCTGGCCCCAGCTGCTGCAAGTGGCGGAGGACTACGACGGCAAGATCGTGGGCTACGTGCTGGCCAAGATGTGAGCGGTGGTGGGAGTGGCGGTAGTGATGAGGCCGGCACGGGTGTGTGTGGCGCGACATCGGGGGCGGCACCACGGCACCGCACCCCGCGCGTGTGTGTGTGGGGAGGGGGGGCAAGCTGCCGATGTGCGGGGTTATTGACATGGCACATGCGAGGGCAGGGCCAGCAAGGCAAAGGCAGTGGAGTACGGTCGGGGCTCGCGACGGCCAAGGCAACGGGTGCTTTTGGGTGGGATGTGGGGGTAGTTCATTCCAGAAACCAAAAGCGAAACGACCGGGGGCTAGCTAACACGGCATGGTCGACGGTAGGCAGGGCTGGTCGCGCTGCCTAGCTACCCGTCGTGCGGCCCCGACCCCATGCGTGATGGCAGCCGCCCACGCCCCCGCTGCCTCGCTGCGGCCCCGACCGCGCTGTGCGTGTGTGTTAGAGATTACAAGGGAGAGTACTATGAAAGACTTGTGCGTGCGAAGGGACAGGAACGCCAAGCAGAGCACGCGACGCAACGCATACGCGCTGTGTGTGTGTGTGTGTGTGTGTGTGTGTGTGTGTGTGTGTGTGTGTGTGCGTGTGCGCGCGCTGCCACCCGTAGCACCGCCTCCTGCAGCAGCAACACCCTGCCCCCACGTTACCACCCCCACGCCCCCACCCCACGTGGCCCCAGTCAGTACCACCGTGCTGACACGCATACACACACGTTCTCCCTTTTTGTTTTGTTCTCGTTCACACACTCGCACCGCCACGCACGGTCCCCGCAGGGAGGAGGAGGCGAGCGAGCAGCACGGGCACATCACCTCGGTGGCGGTGGCGCGCACGCACCGCAAGCTGGGCCTGGCGACCAAGCTCATGAGCGCCACGCGTGAGTGGGCCGGGGGCAGGCGCAGGGGCAGGGGCAGGCGCAGGGGCAGACGCAGGCGCAGGGGCAAACGCAGGGACAGGCGCAGGCGCAGGGGCAGGGGCAGGCGCAGGCGCAGGGGCAGGGGCAGGCGCAGGGGCAGGGGCAGGGGCAGGCGCAGGCGCAGGCGCAGGCGCAGGCGCAGGCGCAGGCGCAGGCGCAGGCGCAGGCGCAGGCGCAGGCGCAGGGCCGGTGGCAGGGGCAGGCGCAGGCGCAGGCGCAGGGGCAGGCGCAGGGGCAGGGGCAGGGGCAGGGGCAGGGGCAGGCGCAGGGGCAGGCGCAGGGCCAGGGGCAGGGGCAGGGGCAGGCGCAGGGCCAGGGGCAGGGGCAGGCAGGTGCAGAAATGCGGCAGGAGGGGGGGCCAAGGCGGCAGGGGGCTCTTGGCTGGGATTGGGGTGGATACAGAAACAAGCGTCATAGTGAGAAACCCAGCGCACTTGTCCTATCTGCATGGCATTGTCATACCCAAGCATGCTCCCTGCACTGAGCCTCTACCTCCTGCACACGTTTCTTTCCACACACCATCTACCGCAATACACCCCACCAACTACCACACACTTCACACCCCCACCACCCCACCCCTTCCTGAACCCCACCCCACACCCACCCACCCCACCCCACACAGACAAGGCCATGGAGGAGGTGTTTGGCGCCAAGTACGTGTCTCTTCACGTGCGCGTCACCAACAAGGTGGCCGTGCACCTGTACACGCAGACGCTGGGCTACCAGTGAGTGGGGGGCGCGGGAGGGCTGGGCGGGGGGTTGCGGGGGCGGGGGCAGTTTATTCCAGGACTACCGGGGGGGGGGGCGGCGGGCAGATCGTGCTTATTCCGCTTCGACCAAGGGGGACCGTGGCCATGCATGCGGACGGTTTGGCGTCAAAGCATGAAGAATGAAGTGCCGGCGACCGGGAGCGGGAGGCAGGGAGGGAGGGAGGGAGGGGGGGCGGCTGGCGGAGGTCTTTGAGACGGTCTGGAGGAGCGTTGCTGGTAAACAGCCTGGAGGAGGGCTGGGGGATGGCCGGAAAGACGAGGGCTGGAAGAGGGACTGAGGGGTTTCGGGGGGGGGCTGGCCGTACACAGCACCCGTGGTATGCATGCAAGGCAGTTTGGCCGCGCAGCGCCCCAAGATTCAAGTCCGTGCATCCCCCGGACTCCCAAATCGCTCGGTACCCCGGATCCTGGCCAATACATGTTTCTCCCCTGCAAACCTGAATTCAGGATCCACGACATCGAGGGCAAATACTACGCGGACGGCGAGGACGCGTACGAGATGCGCAAGTACTTCGGGCCGGTGCCGCCCGCGCTGGCGAAGAAGGCCGCCGCGCTGACGGCGCAGGCGACCGGCCTGCCTGCGCCCGCCGCCAGTAGCTGAGCAGCTGAGGGTCTGAGGAGCGAAGCGGTGTTGAGTGGGGGAGTTAGGATTGGGGCGGGGTGGGTGTGAGTGTAGCGCAGCATGGGGTGGCGGCGGCGAGCGGCGGCGGCGCGCAGGGTGGGTACGCGGAGGGAGGGAGCGGGTGGCGGAGGCGCGGGCTGTGCTGGAACAGCAGCAGGAGCGGAGCGGCGCAACCAGTTGGCTGTGTGCTGAGGCATGGAGTGGCGTGGAATGCATGGGCTGGAGAGATAGGGTGAAGGAGCTGGGTTTATATTCGGTTCGGAAGGACCGGTCTCGAGTGCTTGAGGTCATGCATGGTCAGATCAAAGTTTCACACGGGGCAGCCCCCCGTCTCTAGTGCAGGGCAAGAGCGTCAGGCACATGACCCTTCCGAGCCTACATGGGGCATGGTATCATAGCTTCAAAGGCTTGGACTTTGAAGATTTACGCTGGCTAGAAGCAGCAGCAAGACCATGGTGACGGCGAGCGAGGCAGCAGGATGCCGGATAGGGAAGACGAAAGGGCGGCGGCGGCGGCGAGTTGCGTGATTGTTGCAAGTTTGATAATAGCCAATTCAATGACGCTAAATCGGTAGTCCGCACACAGGACGGGGATAAGCGCTTGATGCGCAGTTGCTGGGTGATGCCATTGCGAGAGGCGGTCGTGTTGAATATGTCAGGCGGCGGAGATGAAAGGCACAAGTGGCGTCAGGCAGCGGCGGCGGCGGCGCTGCTGCCCTTAAGCCATATTACGAGTATACGAGTGCTCTTGCGCTTGATGCTACGGAGATGCAATCCTGTGGAAGGCCTGCGTATGGACCGGCGGACAGAACCCGAGTTGCGGGCGCGGCGGCATCAGGCGCGGCAACTAGCCGCGGTCAGTCACAACGGCTGTGACACGTACTGGCGCCTGGACCACGCAGTGCCCGGTTCGGATGTTGGCCCACCACTGCAGACACGACCTCGAACCTGATAAAGGGCACGAATGAGTCTACTACCAGCCCTCCAGAAGGCCTGAAGGCGAAGCCCAGGTCGTCATGTCATCACGAAGACATGACCAGTTCTTATTTTCGCCTGGTTTGTGTACATGCGACTTGTCAATTCTTCTTCGTTGCACAGGCTCTGCCCAGTTTAGGAGCCTCTCTTGCGAAAGCAGTGCCAAATAGTTCTCAGAGCGGATTTGTCTCGACCGCACCGCGACTTCTCACCGCTGTGTTCTGCTTAGCATAAACATCTTTTTGACAATCTTTGTGGAGTCACATCTTGGGCGTGGGCCAGAAGCAGAGGCGCAATACGTCGGGTCAAGACGTGAGGCATGGAGCCCTCTCCTAGCGAGGGGCCACCGCCAGGACCTCCTCCTGGAATGCTTGGTGCAACACCTACAGCGGCCGGGCAACTCGCGGGAGCTGCTGGTCCACTACCAGGCTCAACGGCATTGCCGGGTCAGCCTAGCCAACCTGGGCAACCTGCTGCGACCCCTGGTCAACAAGCGCCACCTGCGTTTGGAGCACCCGGAGTGCCGGCTCCTGGGCTCGTGTATGGGGCACCTCGACCTCCGGGCGTTCCCGCAGTGCAGCCCAATCCGCTTCTCGCAGCTGCGAACCCAGCTGCGTTGCAGCAGCAAACAGCGGCTGCCGCTGCAATTTATAGCACGTTGATGAGGCCGCCCGGAACGGCAGGAACCGCTCCTGCGTTGACTCCTGCGCAACTCGCACAATCGCTTCCGCCAAACGTACTAGCGGCCATGCAAGGGCTGCAAGCCGCGCAGGCTCAGCTTCAAGCAACAGCTCAAGCAAACGCCGCGGCGCAAGCGGCGCATGCGCAGGCCCAGGCCCAACTCCAAGCTGCGGAGGCCGCGAAGGCCGCGCAGCAAGGAACCTCGACCAGCCGAGCAGCCTCGCCCGACGGCAACCCCACCCAGCCCGCGGCGCAGGTGCCAGCTCCAGGTGCTCCAGTAGCTCCAGGGGCGATGCCCGCGCTCCCGCGGCCGCCCATGCCCGCCGCCGTGCCCCCGGCTGCCCCGGCCCCGCCCAGCGCCGTGCCGCCGAGCCCAGCGGCGGCGATGCAGGCGCTGGTCTCGGCGCAGGCAGCGTTGCAGGCGGCGCAGGCGCAGATGGCGGCCGCGGCCGCAGCAGCTGCGGCAGTCACCGCCGCCGGCCAGGCGCAGGCGAGCGCAGCGGCGCCGGGCGCGGCGCCGCCGGGCACAGTGCCGACGCCGGCGCAGCTGCAGGCGCAGGCGCAGGCCAACTTCCAGGCCCAGCTCGCGGCGGCGCAGCAGTTGCGAAACGCAGCGGCGGCAGCAGCCGCTCGGCCGCCCTTTCCCGGCGCGCCGGTGCCGGGTCAGCCAGCGCCCGGCGCGCCCGCTACTGCGCTGCCGCCAGCGCCGGTGCCTACCGCGCCGCCGCCGCTCGGCACGCCGCCTGCACCGGGGTCGGTGCCAGCGACGGCGCCGCCACAGCCGGCCGGCACGCTGCCAGCCCCGGGCCAGCCCGGCGCCGTCCGCCCTCCGGCAGTCTCGCCCGCAATCGCCAGCCAGGCGGTAGCAGCAGCTGCCGCGGCCGCGGCTGCCGCCGCCGCGGCGGTTGCGGGCGTGCGGCCGCCGGCGCCCGGCGCCCCGCTCATGCCGCCACCCGCTTCAGCACCAGCCCCCATGCATACGCCTCCACCGCTGCAGCAGCAGCCAGCCTCCACGCAGCCGCCGGCCGCTCCCGGCGCTGGCAACCAGCCGCCGTCATCGCCGCCCGCGCCCGCGCCGACGATACCCAACCCAAGCACCTCGCCACCGGCACCGCCGGCGCCCTCTTCCATGCCTCCTCCTCCCGCCGGCCTTCCACGACCGACCGAGCAGTCGCCGCCGCCGGGCGCCATTCCGCCCGGTGGCGGCCTCGTCTCCTCGCTGCCGCCGCCGCCGCCAGCCGCGGCGCCTACGGGCAGCGGCGGCGCGCCACTGCCGCCACCCGACCTCTCGGGCCTCCCGCCCGGCCTGCCGCCTGGCATGACGCTGCCGCTGCTGGGCCCCGACGGACAGCCGCTGGACCCGGACGCGCCGCTGACGGAGGCGCAGCAGCTGCAGCTGAGCGAGGCGATGCAGGCGCAGATGGAGCAGCAGATGCAGATGATGGCGGCGCAGCAGCAGATGATGGAGCAGGCGGGCATGCAGCTGCCGCCGGGGATGCAGTTCCCCTTCCCGCCGGGCATGCCCTTCCCGCCCTTCCCGCCTGGGATGCCGCTGCCGCCGGGCATGCAGCTGCCGCCGGGCATGCAGATGGGCATGCCGCCGCTGCCCATGCCGCCCATGCAGATGATGCAGGAGGAGGAGCTGGAGCCGGAGTCGTCGGACTCGGACAACGAGCTGGCATCGCCGCGGAAACGGCGCGAAAAGGTGCGCGGCCAACGTCCAGGACTCGTCCGCGGTGGCGTGGGCCGAGTCGTTTAGTGTAACTTCTTGCAGTGAAGCTGGAAGCTGCAGCCTGTCGGACCTGGTGGCTGCTGCTGCAGCGGCGGTTGGGTTTTTTTTGGGGACACAAGAGCTCATGTCGGCCAGACCTTGCAATCGATGTGCTGCATTGTCATCTTCGTGGGGATGCTGCTGTTTGTGAGCGTCCTAACTAACAAGATGGGCACAAATCGTTACTAACCGCTTTCTAACAGAAACCGATCTAAAACTGGGCTTTCTCAGCCCAAAACCTGTCGCCGGTTTTTGCATGCGCACCCATGGAATATCGGCTTCGACGCCCGACATGGTTGCGTGGCTTGACCACCCGTGCCATGTTCATTCACGCCTGCAGAAGAAGGCCCCGCGCGGCGGTGGCGGTGGCGGTGGAGGTGGCGGCGGCGAGGACGTTGTCTCCAAGGGCAAGAACAAGACTTACCGCGGCGTGCGGCAGCGGCCGTGGGGCAAGTGGGCGGCCGAGATTCGTGATCCCACCGTTGGTGCAAGAAGGTGGGTGCGCGGGGCATGGGACTGAGTAATATTTCGATTTGCACAGGCTTAGTCAGCGCTAACGGTTGCTAGTGGCTGACACAGCTTTATGTAATGCCGGCGATCTACCTACGCTGTTCATAGGGCCTGATGACTAGCATCTCACTGTGAACAGCAACACTAACTCGCTGCTGCTGCTTTGCAATCGCGCTTCCACACGCACGCAGGTGGCTCGGCACTTTCGACACCGCGGAGGAGGCCGCGCGCGCCTACGACGCCGCCGCCCGCGCCATCCGCGGGCCGGCCGCACGCTGCAACTTCCCCCTCTCCGCCTCCCACGACGACCACTACCACCACCACCACGCGCAGCAGCAGGCGGCGGCGCAACAGCAACAGCAGCAGCAGATGGAGGCGGCGGCCATGGCGGCGGCGGGCGGCGGCATGGGCGGGCCGAACGGCATGGGGCCGCCCATGGGCCTCATGCACGGCGGGCCCATGGGCTCAGTCCCGGAGGACGAGCCTCTGCCCGGCGGCCCCCCGCCCTTGATGGAGCAGCCCAAGGGTGAGTGACGGATACAAGGTATCGCAGCAGCCAGCACACTAGCAGCTAGCTGGGGGAGGAGTGGGTGTTGCCGACTGGGCCGGGGTCGGGGCAGGGTGGCGCGGCGCGGCGGTGCGGCTGCTTGGTTTCGTGACGGCGGGTGGGTTGCGGGTGGAGGGTGGAGCTACGCGTGCGTAGGTGGGGGGTGGGCGGGTTTTGTCGCGTTGTTGCTTGAGTGGGCTGAGGCTTGTATGCGGCTGGTGGTGCACTGGTGGTGGGACGAGGATTCTGACCTGAGGGCCTGGTCTTGCTTATGTATATGCTGCAGTAAAACTGCCGGCGGCGGCGGGCCTCAAGCTGCGCGGCCTCAAGCAGAAGGCTGGCATGAGAAAGAGCGGTGAGTCAGCACTGCGCGCCGCCCACGTTCTGACCACCCACGTGAAGTCGTCGGCCCGCGCGCGTGCCGACCTGGCCCCAGCTCGTTCCTAGCGTTGTCACTGGTCCCGCTGAGCCGGCGCCACACGCTCCTATCTTGGACATGTACCAACCGCTGCCAACCGCTGCCAACCGGTGCAGGCATGGACGAGCCGCTCATCCAGTCGGCCATGCACGGCGGGCTGGGCGCCGCCGACATCCACGGCGCCATGTCGGTCAACGACGCAATGGCGGCGGCGGGCGGCAGCGGCGGCGGCGCCATGCCGGGCATGAACGGCAGCCCCGGGGTGAGGCGAGGCGAGGCGACCAGAGGCGCCGCGCGGGTGGATGGATGGATGGGGCCAGGGATGGGCGAGGGGGGTTCCGCGCATTAAGGTTAAGAGGTGTAGGGGGCGGGGGAGGGTGTTTCGCAAGCTGACGAGGAACGCTCCTTGGACCTGCCTGCTGCAGATGTCCTTAAACCTTGCGGTTACCACGATTATACCCCAACTACTGAACGACCCAACCAAACCAACCACCCAACCAAACCAAACCACCCCCCAACCACCCAGCCAAACCAAATCACCCCCAACCACCCAACCAACCCAACCCAACCCAACCAACACACACAGAACCCCTTCCAGATGCGCATCAAGACCGGCCTCACGCCCAACTTCAGCGGCTGGCACGGCCCGTTGCCGCCGGGCGTGGCGGGCTCGCTGGGCGCCAGCGCCATGGCCACCTCCATCGGCAACTCCAGCGGCGGCCTGCTCGCCCACTTCCCGCCGCTGCCCGAGTGGCCGCCCGCGGGCTCCATGGGCTCCGCCGCCTCCATGATGATGCTGGGCATGAGCCCGGGCGCAGGTGGGCGTGGGCGTGTGGGGTGCGTAGAGGCGCGGGCGTGCGGGTGGGGTTGCAGGTGCGAAAGGTGGGAGAGGTGGAGGCAGGGTGAGAGGCAGGGTGGGTGGGTGAGGGAGGGCTCTTTGGCGGCTGCGGTGGCGGGATTCCGTGTGGGCGCGGGCGCGGGCGCGGGCCCCTCCTGTGGGGCCAGTGAGGACCTCGTAGGCGCCGCGCCAAAAGCGCATGGGCGTGTGGTTGTGTGTCGGTTGCGTGTCAGTTGAGGAAACGCGCATGGGTTAAGCAAGTGGGGCACCAGATGCGCGCCGCCCTGCTCACGCCGCCCTGCTCACGCTGACTGAATGACTGACACCAACTGACACTAACTGACAGGCGAGGCGTACGGCACGTCGTACGGCAACCAGTACGGCAAGAGCGTGGACATGATGGACATGTGCGCGCAGCTGCTTGAGGCGGGAGGTGAGCTGCCGCCGTCGCTGCACGATGCCGATGGCTCGATGGATGCGAAGGCGGGCGGTGCCGGCAGCGCGGGCGGCGCGCGCCTGCACCTGCACTCGATGTGGCGGGAGTGGCAGGCCGGAAGCCTAGGGAGTGGCGCGAACGGTAAGAGAGAGAGAGTGCAAGAGAGTGTGAGAGGGCGGCAGCAGCAGGGGCGGGCCCCCGCCCGCGTGTGCGGTGGCGGCGGTGGGACCGCCCCTGATGCTTGGTTGTGCGTGCGCGTGTCTGCGTCTGGCGTTCAGCTGCATCCCCGTTTTGCTGTGCATCACGCGGAGCGGCGGCCAGCAGAGGCCAGCACCAGCAGTAGCAGTAGCAGCAGCAGCAGTAGCAGCAGCAGCAGCAGCAGCGGGGATAGCAATGGCAGGGACTGCAGCGGTGACAGCGCAGCCATGGCCGGACGCAGCTCGGAGCTTGACGGCCCCGGGTCGTGCTATGAGGATGTCTGCGTGCTTGCTGGGATTTGCCGTGTGCCCTATCAGTGTATGTGGCGCTGTTTGTGTGTGCTGCATGGAAGTGCTGGTAAGCGAGCGGCGGCCGGGACCCAGGCGTCGGCGGCGTCGGCAGCAGCAGCAGCAGCGGCCTTTGCCATGGGAGTCATGACGTGGCAACGCACGCAGGGGGCGTGCAATGTGCATCGGCAGCCCACAGCAGCGTCAGCAGCAGCGTGCGACAGGAAAGCAGCCCGCGGCAGCAGCAGTCCGTGTCTTGCGTTCGTGGCTGTCGGTTGCAGTGGCGTGGTGGCGTGGTGGCTTGCGAGAGCGCCCTCCTCGTGCGGGCTTGCGTGTCCCCGAGGTGGTTCGGTGGGTCCTGTAGCACGCGGCGGCTTGACGCCCGACGCCGCCGCGTGCATGGACGGCCGTTGGAGAGAGGTGTTGTGTTGCTTGGCCGCCGGAGGCTTACGGCCCCGTAGTACGGGCTTGGGCACATCCGCGCACACCAGACACACTCCGCCCACACCATTTGTGCACACACGCCAAGCCGCACCGCCCGCCACACGCACGCATGCTCGCGCGCAGTCCGATTGCGTTCGCAGCAGCCCGGCAGCCCCTACCGCTAGCACTGCGACCCCCAGGAAACCGCGTCCGCGCAGCCCCCAGCCATCCGCCACCACCGCGCCTCCCTCCCTGCCTGCCCGCACACTCGCCATCGCTCACACGCTGCCGCCCTTCCTACTGCTGCTGCCTGCCCCTTCCCCTGCCCCTGTCGCTCCATCTGGCTCCCATCAAACCAACCAACCAACCAACCGGCTTCGTCGTCATCTCCTCTTCCTCCGGCCAGTCATGGACCCACTGGCCACTATCGGCTCGCTGCGCAACGAGCTGGTTGTCCCCCCTGACTTCAAATCGGAGGGCCCCAACGCCGGCGGCGACGGCGACCTGGACGGCGTCCACGAGATGGACGAAATGATGATCCTGGGAACCACCCCCGACTTCGGCCGCCCCAGCAACGACTTTTTCAAGCAGCTGCCGGGAAGCTACGGTGCCGGCGGCAAGCTGGTCGCGGGCAAGGCGGCTGCGGCGGCGGCGGCAGCAGCCGCGGCGGCCGCCGCGGCCGCCGGCGGCGGAGCCGCGGTCGGCCCCGGCGCACCCAGCGGCACGCTCACGCTCGCGCCGCCAGGCAGCGTGGCGGCGGCGGCGGGCGCGGGCGCGGGGGCGCTGCCGTTCGGCTCGCGCGGCAACAGCCCGCCCAGTGACGTGCCCGACCTGGGCGCGGCGGCGGCGGGCGGCGGCGGCGGCGGCGCGGTGGTGGGCTCGCCGCTGACCAACATGCTGCTGCACGGGCGGCACCACGGCGGCGGCGGCGGGCTGGTCGGCGACCCCGCGCTGCTGGGCATGGGCCAGCTGTCCACTGACGGCGCGGCGCTGGGGGTGGGCGGCAACGACGAGGACGACTACCTCATGGGCATGAGGTGGGCGGGTTCAGCCGGGGCGGGGCGGGGCGGGGCGGGGCGGGGCGGAAGGAGGAATTGCAGCGCGGGCAGCTCCGGGCAGGGCGGGGCGGGGCGGGGCGGGGCGGAAGGAGGAATGGCAGCGCGGGCAGCTCCGGGCAGGGCGGAGCAGGGTAAGGCAGGGCGCACGGTGGCGCACGCACGTGGGGTGTCAGGGGGCGGGTGGTTGGTTTGGCTGCTGGAAGGGCCCGGTAGGCTGGGGTGCGCTGTGCTCGGCAATGCAGATGGGTGGGGCTCCTTGGTGGTGGAGATGTTGCGGCTGTGGCAAGACCGCTGGACCGTCTTCCGGCCGACCGCTGAAGAGCAGATCCCCGCATTGCGCCCGCTCGCGTCTCCTCCTCCCCCTCCTGACGGTGCCCAACCGCCCGCGCGCCCCGCAAACCCCCGGCCCCACACCACCACACCCGACCCGCAGCCCGGACCTGCCCACCAGCGGCGGCAAGGGCAAGCCGCCGGCGCCCGGCATCCGGGAGCCGGGCTTTGAGTCCTTCATGAAGGCGCACGCGGCGCAGGCGGCGGCGGCGGCGGCGCAGGCGGCTGGCACGCCCAAGGGCGCCGTGGCGGCGGCGGCGGGCGGCAGCTCGGGCGCCCCCAGCATCGAACTGCCGGTGTCGGCGGTTGGCGGCGGCAGCCCCAACCGCGACACGGCCGGCACCAGCGAGCTCCTGTCCCCCACCATCTCGCTCGCGGCTGGCGTGGCGGGGCACGAGCTGCCGCCGCCCGATAAGGTCTGATGAGCGAGCGCACAGGCCGCCAGGCGGCAGGCGTGTATGTGGCGCGGCGGATGGAGCTGTGCGGTGTGGTGTGGCGCGGCCCGCAGGCGGCTGTGTGGAGGTGGATGGTGACGGGCCTGGAAGGCCTGGGCCCAGTGTGTGTGGGGGGGGGGCGCAGTCGTGGAGCCGACGGACAGCGCCAGGTCCTTGACGCGACTAGGAATGAACCAGCCGAGGTCCTCCCAACGCTCAGCAAGAAGGACACAACATGATGATGCGACGTTGGTTGGGACACACGGGCACTTTGTTGTGGACGGCACAAAAGCATTGCGACACCGTACCAGACTACAAGAGCCTCATGCGTACGGTATCGGTAACTTTCCCTGTGGGTTTGGGTGTGTGGGTGTGGGTGTGTTAGACATCACAGGGGAGAAAACTGTGTGTGTGTTAGCAAGGTAATGGGCGGGGGTTGGTTGAGCCGCATGCAGGGCATGCTGGCGGTGGTACGTGGGGTGGCTTGGCCCTTGGCCACCCACCACTCTGCCAGGGTGCCCTGACTCTCGCACGCTCTCATTGGGCGAGGCGGTGACATGCGTGCCACTGAATGTCAGGTGGAGGCCCGTACTGGCGTGGGCGGGGGCTCACGTGCGGGTCGCCTGTGCTCTGCCTGCCTGGGCGCGTTTACGCTGTGTGTGCGGCGCCCACTTGCGAGCGCGCGACTCGTGTGTATGTCTGGTGGTGCCGGCACGTCCCCCATACGGAGGGTTGATGCATGGTGTGGTGATGGGCGCGGCGGGCGGGCGCAGCAGTTCGACGCGGGCCGCCGCCGTCTGGGAATTTGGGTGCGAGGGGGCTCCTAGTTGTGCAGATGTGCGTTGCGGCTGTCGCAAGTCCGCCCGGGGCAGTGCAGTACCGAGGATCGGCGACACGGCGAATACAGCAACTAGTGGCACACGGCGAGTGAGGCGGTCAGGAACATTTTTTCGTCTGCAAGCATTGCATCGCTGAAGCAAGCTGGTCGGCTATGGCGCGCGCCGCAACGGCGGGCGCCCTGTGCAGGCCACGGGACTGTGTGTGTGTGTGTGTGTGTGTGTGTGTGTGTGTGTGTGCGTGTGTGTTTTTATGTGCATGGAGGATTACAGCCGACGGGCCGCGGCGAGCGGGCAAGAGCCCCCCACGAGCATGCCGCGTGCTCACCATTCTTACACGCGTGCAAAGAAGTGGGGGGTGGGGGTGGGGCAGTGTTGGGTCCAGTCAGTCAAGCTAGTTTTGGCTTTGTTATCTTTCAAGTGAGCTCTGCATGCTCACCGCTGATATGGGTGTTGGGGGCGGGTCTCTGTATGGGGCGCGTAGAGGGCAACAGGAGTCGGTCGCAGCAAATGACTGCGGAACCGTCGACGCCATGGAATGACGTCGCCCCGCCCAGTGTATGTGTGGCAAGGCGGCGGAGGTGCGATTGCGCCTTTTGCATTGCACGCCGGCCGTCCTGACAAGAAAGCAACAGAGAGAGAGTGTGAGAGAGTTTGAGTGTGTTGTGCGACTAACATGCTAGAGAGGGGCTGGTGTTGACAGTTTCCAGAGTTTGGGTTGGCGCACAAAGGGCGTACACGGCGAGCAACCAATCATAACCAACGGTGACGGCTGCGCCGGGAAGGGCAGCCATGGAGCAGCGAGGCTGCTGCTTGCAGGTTGCAGATGGTGGGCAAGGACGGCGAGCTCGCTTCCATGGCGGCATCAGGGGCTGGTGCTGATGGCGATGCAGGCCGCGGCAGTGAGTGCGAATGCATCATGGTTATTGAGCGCCATGCGGCTGCGGCTGCGGGGCGGTGTGGGCGGCGGACGCGTGGATACGAAGGGTCCCGTTCGTAAAGCAGTACATGTATGACTCGATGCTCTCAAGGTATGGTGTGTAGGACTGGCGACGAAAGCGTGGGTTTGTCTCGTATGCGGTAAGGTTCTGGCATGTATAGAAGGAATGCAGGGCATCAAGGGCGGCGTCTGGCTGCCCACTCTTACTCTTTCAGTAACGTGCAAATGTATGTATGTGATTGTGTTGCTAAGCGTGACGCCTGCCGTGCGCACACGACCCCTGGGCAGGGCATGTAGCTGTGCGTGGGCGGTGGAATGGGGTCTCCTCCCGGCCTGGGGCCCGAGAGCTCATGTGTAGGGGTGGCTGTTGCGACGGGCTGAGCTGTCTCGGTAAGATGACGGTCTGCGAAGGGGGGCCCCAGCCAGAACGCGATGAGAGGATAAAGCCGAACTGTGCGGGCAGCTGTGCGTGCAGATCATTACCTTCAATTTTTGACGGGGGGTAGCAGGAGCCCCGTGGCGCCAACGCCTTGCTGGCTGCTGCGGTGGGATTGCGGGCGACAGCTGCGCCTTGCTGCAGTCTGGGGTCACTGGGGTTGTTAGGACGTCGGCTAGCATTTGACGGGGGGGGGGCACTGGCAGGACTTGCGCAATTTGCAGGGCGCTGAGCCGGCTGTGTGCTCTTGGTGGCACAACGTATCTCTTGAGTCTGCACGAATAGTTTTGGTTGCAGCGACGTGACCTTGAAAGACCGGGGAGGCATGCAAGAAAGGCGCATTGGGGGATCTATCAGCATTTGTTTGCGCACAGCACTGGAAGAGAGTTTGGGGAACATTGGTTGGGGCAGGCAGCATCTTTCCGCATCAGAGCGTATACCCGGCGATAGAAGCTGAGGCCTCCATATAACTGCTGAGAGCGTGTAACTTTATACCCCTTGTCGGACGGCATGTGCCACGCGACACCGGAACCCAGCTCGCCTATCAGCATCGCCCCCAAGCGCCTGCCAATTTCCTACCCCTTCGGGCCCTGGGCTGGGGATTACTTTCCCTTCGGGACTTCGATGCATTGCACTCCATGGCCAGTCAGGTTACGGACATGCTCAGGTATCGCGCAGTGCGGCACTTTACCGCGGCGTATATGCCTTTGCCACCTGCTGCCTTGCGGGTCCGGGATTTAGTACTCAACAGTCAACACAACGGGACACAACTGCCTTGCGGGTCCGGGTTTCAGTACTCAACACAACGAGACACAACGCCGGGGCTACCCACTGTTTTGATTTGACCGTGCATGACCTGAAGCTGTGCGGCGCTCTACCCCGGCGTTGTACGCAGCCAACGGCATCCCTACCCCCACCCCGCCCATCCCCCAAAAAATACGTTTCGCATTTCGCATTCCCATTTTAGCGCATGTCGGTAAGCGGTGCTGCAGCCGCTAACACCTCGGCGCGCCAGGTGCCACTGCCGGTGTCTGTCTCCATCGCACGCCCGAGTGCCAGCGGCCTCAGCCAGCTACCTCACCGCACGCTCTGGCTGCTGGCACCCAATGACCCAAGCCAGGGGCACCCCTGACCCAAGCAGTGCAGCCGCCGGCCGCCGCCGCCCTCCTTGGGGTGTGGCGCCTGTGGCGCCCCCGTGTGTGTGTGTGCGGACTACCTATCCTGCCCTGGCGCGCTCCGTTGCACTGGCGGCCCGACACTCCCGAGGTGGCTGGGTGAGGACCGTATTGCCGTTGGTCCCTCCACTGGCGGGCGGCTGCCGGGTCACCCACATTCCTACACCTATCATACGGTGATTGCCAGCCACTGCATATCTGGGCAATCCGGTCCGCGCGGGAAGCGATATCAAAGCAAAGCGTTGTTAAGGAGGCAGGCGCAGGGGAGGCGTTTCCCTGGGCAGGCGTTCCTCTGGATTCCCCGCTTCCTACCCACACGGCCACCACTTTGGCCCGCCTGGGCCCGGTCTGGGCCCCCGGCCACCACCCGCGTCCCTATCTGTGTCTGTCCAGCCACAGCCTGCGTCAGCACCATGAGCCTCACACCCCTCGTGGCATGACGGCACTTAGTCATGAGACGGAGTTGATACGGTAGTCTAGGACGGCATACATATTTAAATTGCAGTCCATTACGCCTGGCCCAAATAGCCAGCCGCCCGGCCCGGTGTCTATTGCTGGCCGCCTTTCCAATCATCAGATGTTAGTATGTAACATTGTAACTGCTACCGGGGCTCTGTGGTCTGTCACAGCCACCGGCCAGCACAACGCGCCTTCCTGTGCCTGTCAGGAGCTGGCGGGTGACCGGACCCAGCAAGGGACGTGGCGTGTGGGACGAGTAGTACCCAAGCGTGAACGCGTGAAACCGCTGGCCTACGACCGCGGGTCTGCCGACACGTCTGTCGTAGGTGCATGTTGCTGTGTGGCATGTTGTTATGGCGTGTGTTACGGACATGTGTGTCTGTTTCCATCAGGGGAGGGTTTCCAATCATACCTCGGGGGCCTGAAAACAGGCCCGGAGGACATTTGAGGTGATTACGCACGCACACTGCTCCCATTATGAGCATTCTCATTGTGATGTCGCCTTTCTGCTGGTATTCGGGTGAGCCGGGTTGCTAGGTGGTAGGAATGCGTGCCCCTTTTCGTGGAGGCCTGGGCTCGGTACGGCAGTTGAGGCGGTGCCAAGAGTGCTGCGCACGAACGCAAGCCTTGTCTTGCTTCGTGCTTACAAGTCCCACTGAGCAGCGGGTACTGGGCGTTGACGAAGTGCTCCGTGCGGATGCGGTCCTCGTAGACTCGCGCACTGCCCGGACGACGAGGCACTAGGAGGTGGAGTGGGAGGCGAACTTGCCGTGCACGAGGCAGCCATAGATGCGCTTGCACTTGACGGGGTTGCACCAGCCGTTGTAGTCCGCCTCAAAGGAGATGAGGACGCGCTGGTAGTCAAAGACATGCGCTAAAATGTGAAAGAAAGCGAAAGCACGCCACACGATGTTGGTGTCGTGTCTTGCAAGCAGCATGAGTAAGAGGGTGAGCGGTCCTCGGGGCTGCCCAGGTTCTCGAGGTCGAGCACGCCCGCGGTCACACTGTGCGGCTGTAGTGAGGCGCAGCCGTGGCAAGGAGGGGGAGGAGGAGAACGCCGCGGAGAGGTGGGATATGCCGAATGTCGGCACGGGCAGCGGTCCCCGGACGGCTGCACTGCTGCTTGCGGTCGATGGACGTTCCCGGACAGTGTGAGCAAATCTCCAGGACACGCTCGCTGTTGCTGGTGGATGTGAAATGATATCTCCGTTGGGTGAGCTGTTGTGGATGTCGGCGCGGTGATGGCGGTTGCTCACTGCAGGCTCAAGCGGGGGCAAAGAAGCGGGCGAAAGAATCTCCTTAGCGCAGCAAGACAAGATGGCCAGTCAGGCTCGCTGCGACAAGTCTTTTCGGTGCCGCTGAATTGCTGCTCACTGTAGTAGACGATAGGTAGATCAAATTGCAATTGATAGCGACAGAAAAACTCCAAGTCGTAGACCAATGGAGCGGTGATGCTGACAGCTCCAACCCTTCAAAGCGCGGAGCTTACAAACGCGGGGACAGACCCCAATATCCAGCTGTTCTGAAACCCCATTCATGCGTAGGCACACCACAGTTACGTCAGCACGCGCCAGCTCATGACACGCTGCTTTGAGGTGCGCACAAAGTTGGGGCTGGCAACTGGCTTGCCCGCTCTGAAATTTTACAAATGGTCTCGTAAGCAAGAGGTACAGGTGGTCCCTGAAGCGTGTACTACAGCCGAGTCCTCACGGGGCCTACCGATGGCCATCCCTAAAGCTGGATTTGTCATGGAATGCCTGGAGAGTGTTGCCATGAAACAAATCACTCTCACAGGTGTACTCAAACCCCCCTTCCCACCACACGACCATCCTTTTGGCCTGTCTGGGCCGCACCTGGGCCCCGGGCCGCCAAAAACCGGCACCAGTCCCCGACTTGGTGACGGCCTGCCCTGGTGGCCTGGTCTGCACGGCCACATCTGGGGCTGTGAACCTGCATGAGATATAAAGCGATGCTTGCCTGCTTTATGTGCATGCCCCAAGGCTGCCCGGCCCTACGACGGCGCAGACATGTTTGCATAGTGATCTCACATGGTTTTTTAGTCTCATTACAGGATCCAGAAATGCACATTTCCAGCCAGTCACAACATAACACTAGTTACACCTGGAACGGACAAGGCGGGTCCCTCTCTTGAAAGGGACAAATGGGCTGAGCCCACACCGCATGCACTAGTCTGAGGCCGAAGGGCGAAGGTTCTGAAACATGCCTCATCACCCGGGAGCAGACAAGGAAGGTGGTCCCCGTGAAGCACGGGAAAAGCGGGCTGATCCCGCACCACATCCACCGTCTGAGGCCGAAGGTTTCGAAACTACCTCATCTCCCGGACATAGCCGGGGTCGGTTTGACCAGGCACCGCCCACCAAATTACGTCCAGCAGTAACGTCCCGCTAGTCCACCTAAACCGCACACGCCATGCTCGCATAGACGTTACTAATTAGACTCTGGCAGGCCTCAACCTGTGCGCCGGCGCCGCTTTCTAGGCGACGTTGCGCCCTCCTCCTCCACGTGGCCCTGCCCGCCCCCTCCGCGACACACATGCGCGCTGCAGCTACCGAGCCCATGTACTCGTTATTGGGTTGCTGTGCGCATATTTGAATAGATTGTTAGTCTGCCGGGCTGCTATGCTCGCCCCAGCCGAAAGTCAAGATGCCCATGGACGCGCAAAGGCACTTCTCGCTCCGCCCGAATTTTCCCTGCCACCTATTTACATGCAATAGACAATAGCAAATACTAATACGTGGCAGTCGCAGTTCGGGAGCAGAAAAAGAGGCGCCCCCGCTAGCCCCACACTAGCAAGTAGCTCTGAGACAGAGGGTCGCCAACCTCCGGCCACCGGCTCCATCTTGGACGACATGGTTTAGGAGTAGGGCGCACCCTGGCCCTTCCACTGTCCAACAACACCCCTTGGCCGTGTTGTTCCAGGGCGCTGCTACTCCTCGAACAGCCAACACCCCACACCGCTAGCAAGACGCTACCACAAACGCCTCAAGACAAAAACACCCTTGACATATCGCAGACATAGACCAGCGATTGTTACGGGTAACGGAAGTTTCCCGTCACACATCTGCCAACCCGGACTAAAACACCACACATGCAGTCGGCCTTGTGTGGTCAGCCCATTGCTTCCCACACGTCACAAGGTCAGGTATACCAAACATCAGGGTCTGAGGGCAGAAAGCACCTGCCCGCACATCGGCAGACCAGCTCGCACTGCCTCGTGTACCTGCTGCTGCTGCCCCCCCCCCCCCCGAGTCCAGGCAACACCCCCGGCACTTCACAAACATTTGATACACACCATCCCATGGATGGCTACCCCCCCCCCCGTTACGAGATGACGCAGTCGATGCCCCCAGCGCAGGCCCCGATGTCGCAGCCGTCACAGCCGTCGCAGTTCCCACAGTCACCACAGTCACCACAGTCCCCGCAATCACCGCAGTCGCCGCAGCAGTCGCCGCCGCCGCCCATATCGCCAATGCCGCCAATGCCGCCAACGCCGTCCATGAAGCCTGTGTGTGTTGGGGCGGGAGGGGGGGGCTCCATGCATGTTAGGTCACGGTGGTGGTGGTGGGTACATTGAGCGCTGGCCAGAGCGCAATGACGTCAAGAGGAGTACAGACAAGGTGGCGGGCCTGGCTGCCACGCCATTCGGGCAGACGAGTGCGGCAGCACCGCGGCTGCAACGGGCAGCAAGGGCACCTCAGCGAGCGCAATGACGGCTATGAACGATCGAATGGCATCAACACAACAGGTGAAACTCCCACGCCCACGCGCATGCCCACGCGCTCGCCCCGCCCCGCCCCGCCCCGCCCCGCCCACCTGTGTTGGCCACTGTGGCGCCCAGGTCGCCGAACACGAACGCCGCGCCCACGCCCAGCCCCGCCAGAACCACCAGGCCCGCCGCGCCGCCGATGGCGTACTTGGCATAGTTAACCTGTGCAGTTGCAGTTCGGCACGGCGCGGCGCGGTGCGGTTTGAAGGCGGCGAAACGCCCGTCGCGGTGGCATACCGGTTGCGGTGATGCTTATGACGCGGTGAGCTTTGCGTTGTTGTGGGCGGTAGGTACACGGCACAGCGGCGCGCGCGCGCATGCCCCGAAACACGCACACACACGCGTGGTGTCCCTTCGCATGCACAAGTCTTTCATCGTTCTCTCCCTTGTAATCTCTAACACGCGCGGTTGAAAAGCGAGCCGCCGCCTCGCACCTTGCGCTTGCCCTGCGACTGCGCGGTGCTCTGCAGCGCCGCCCAGTCCGTGTGCGTGGTCTCGAAGCCCACCGTGCGCGTGTGCGCGCAGGGGATGCCTGGGAGGGGAGCGGAGGTGGGGGCAGGCAGGCAGGCGCAAGGAGCAGGGGCGCGGCGTGTTGGGTAGGGGTGGTAGTTCATTCCAGAAACCAAAGCGACCATTGCAACCCAAAACCCTAAACCCAGAACAAGAGAGCGCCAGGGGGCCGCGGGTGAGCAGTTGGTGGCTACCGTACCACACGATGAAGCATGAAGCATGCCGGTGTATTTTTTGTGCTGACATCGGGGCGCGACAGGGGGGTAGCCATCCAGGGATGGTGTTTAATCAATAATGAAGTGCCGGAATCGCCCCCTGTTTACGCGCGCACTTGTCAACCGCAGGCTCGCACCCCGGCCCTCAACCGCCGCCACCCAGCAGCCGCGAGGTAACAGCTGCAGTGAAACCCCCAAATCCGCAACCCCCGCACCCCCAAACCCGCACACGCACACGTACCTGAGGCAACGGACAGGTCCACGATCTGGTTGACCATCTGCGGCGGGTTGCCCGCCAGCCAGGCCTGTTGTGTGCGTGTGCATGCGTGCATATGTGGGTGTGCGCACATGCGGTGCACATGTGCAGAGGTGAGTGCGAGTGTAACAGCGACTGTAGCACTAATGTTTGTGGTAACTCGCGAGGGAGTGAGTGAATAAGTGAGTGTAGAGGCTTTGACCGGCGGCGTCACAACTCACAAGTACGGCGCACCACAAGCCACGCAGGCGGGGCGCCGCTCCCGCCACACCACCCACCCCACCACCCACACCGCCCACCCACCTGCGCCGTGAGCAGGTCCAGGCGGCTCTTGATGAAGATCTTGTCCAACGGCAGGTTGCCCTCCTTGGCGGGGAACACTGGCTTGCTGCTCCAGGCTGTGTGGTGGTCGTCGTTGTCGTTGTTGTTGTTGTTGTTGCAGCCATGAGGAGGTGAGGCGGGGTGAGAGGTGATGTGTGGGGATTGAGGTTTAGCTCTGAGGTTGGGATGGGGTGGGGCGGGGTGGGGGTCACTCCAATGTCCAATGTCCATTTGAAACCCCGAACCCAGAAGGGGGAGGCGGAATTGACGTGACCACAGAGGTTGCGGGACTGAGGTGCCTGGGGGCTTCAGGCATGCGGCGCAGACGGCAGTGGCGGTTCGCGCTGCGACGGCCCCAGCGCATGCGCGCTCGCAGACCTCATGGAGGAGTGCTGAACCTCCTCCCCGTGTGCCGTGTATAGTATTGGTAAACGGAAACGGAGAGGAATCCCCGCAATCCATGCCGTGTATAGTATGTAGCCCGCGGAGCAACACGCCACCCTACGAGCACCTCCGCCGCCCCCTTCTCTGCGCTCTGCCAAGCAGCACCCCCACCAAATCACCAAATGCAACAGCACCAGAGCCGCCACCCGGCGGTGCGCTGCCAGCGCGCGCGCGCGCACACACACACACACACACTCCGTACTGCCTGCCTGCCGTACTGCCGTACGCACGCACGCCCGAACTCACGTGCGCCGCCAGGCAGCGTGCCGTTGAGCGTGATGCCCCCCGCCGGCCAGTTGCCGCCGTACTTGCCCGCCACCACCAGCGGCAGCCCACAGAACAGGTCGGGCAGCGGGTAGGGGTACAGCTCACAGCCCTCCACGCCTGTGTGCGGCGGGGTGGTGTGCGATGTGGTGTTGTGTGACGCGGTGCGGTGCGGTTGGGTGTTAGAGGCGGGGTGTTAGGTTGTTGGGTGTGTTAGGAAAAGAAACAAACCGGCCGTTGCTGGGTGTGTGTGTGGGGGGGGGAGGGTGGGTATGCGGTTGGGTGGGTGGTTTGGATGGATGGGTAGTTTGAGAGCAAAGGATGGGCAGGTGTCAAGGCATGCGCTTGCGAGCTGCAAGGGAAAGGGGTTCCATGCATTTAAGTTAATGACGAGGTAGACGTAGAACAGACAGGGGGGGCGCACGCACCTTGCAGCGTGAGTGTGAGGTCGGACAGCACCGGCCGCTGCGCCGCCGTGAGCAGGTGCTGCATCTGGGCCTGTGTGCGTGTGTGTTGGTAAACGGAAACGGAGAGGAATCCCCGCAATCGCTCGCAGTTACTGACGGAGTGTGCGTGTGTGTGCGTGTGTGCGTGTGTGTGTGTGTGTGTGTTTGTTAGTAAAGCACAAGGAGAGGAAGGGTGTGTGTGTGTGTGAGGCGCGGCGCGGCGCGTGTCCAGGCGGGGCGGGGCGCGGGGCGGGGCGTGAGGGTCAGTTGCCGGCAGGACGCGGCACAAGCTCATGTGCAACAACACAAACGAAACGCGCGGGGGCTGCACGGGACTGCAGGTCGGGACGCATCCGGTGCTCCCCCCAAGCACACGCCCACCTCCACGTCCGCGGGCTGTACTCCCATGCCCCTTGACACGCACGCACGCACGCATGCACTCACGCATGCAAGCACGCACGCACGCACCTGGATGGCGTGCGGGCGGAAGGCCACGTCGAAGGTGCCGCGGCCGTAGGTGGCGAGCTGCTTGAGGAAGTAGTGGTTGCAGTAGGTGCCGATGCCAAAGGTGCAGATGCGCGGGATGCCGGCGGGCGGCGGCAGCTTGGCGCCCGCGGCGACTGCGCCCGCGGCCTGTGGTTGTGCATGGACACGTGTGTGGGGACATGTTGGCACGTGCGCGTGGCGGCCTCTGGGCGTGAGCATGTGAGGCATGTGCGTGTGCCCGTGGAATTTTGGGCCAGGCCGGCGGGGGCGGGGCGCGCGGGGTGAGCGGGGCACGTCAGGGGCCCAGAAACACACAGGACGCTGCCCCATGTGCGCCTGAAGGCCCCGTGGACTCACGTGCCTGCACACACGCATGACCGCACACGACCGCCCCGACCTCCCTCCTCCCGTCACCGCGCCCCTCCCGGCTTCCCCTCTCTCCGCCAGCCCCCGCCATGCCTGGCCCTGCCCCCCTGCCCCCGCCCAGCCCCAGCTCGCCCGCCCCCTTCCCCCCTACCTCGTCATTAACTTAAATGCATGGCACCCCCACCCCGCACCTGCTGCTGCTGGTACTGTAGCAGATCCCGCACGTGGCCCTCCACGAAGCGGCAGATGTCCTTCTCATCCTGCAGGGGGGCCGATCGAACACACACGTGGGGGTGCACCAGAACGCATTACGGTGGTTGCCGTACAGTTGCGTACGACTGATTGATTTAACGAGTTCCTCCAAGGTAGGTCCTCGCGCCCAGTCCAGCATTGTGTGGTGTGCGGTTTACCAAAAGTTCGCCTCCATGCAGCTACACTCAACCGACTCATGGCTACGCACCCCCAACCCCCTGTCTAACCCCCCAACCCGCCGCCCCAATCCTCCCCACCCGCCCACTACCCCCACCCGCCCACTACCCCCATCCGCCCACCCGGTTTCTGAAATAAACTACGCCCCCCCCCCCACACACACACACCAACACACACCTGCACGCAGCCGTCCGTGACCAGGAAGATGAAGGGCAGGGAGGGGGGCGCGCCCGGTGGCCGCTCCGCGCCCGGCGCCGCGCCTGCGGACACACGCACCACATCGCATCGCATCGCAGTCTGGCCGTCAGGCAGCAGTACGGAGTACCGCACCGTACTACAATGGCAACCGCCTCAAAACACAGTGCACAGCGCGTGCTAACGCCGCACGCCCGATGCGACATACGCCCCCTCTTGCAGCCCTAAATTGCAGCGACCCCCCTCCCCCGCACACTGCTTGCCTCTACGCTGCTAACCTTCCTCATCGCCCGCACCATTGCCTACCCCATCCCTGGTACTTCGCACTTAATCCGCCCCTCTCCTTGCCCGCCCCTCTTTTGCCACCTGAGCTCGTGTGTGCATAGTCTGTGCTGTCTACTTCCTTTTTCCTTCTACCGCCGCGCCTCGGCCCCTTCACTGTGCCTTGCCCTTTCGAACCCTGCTTCTTCCCTTTTTCACATGTCACGCTTCTGGCCCGGCGCGTGCTACCTGGCGTCGGGGCTGCTTTCCTGGTCGCCAGGTAAGTCGTGGTGTTTGCCCTGCTGCCTGTGCGTGACGTCTCTGTGTCTGGCCGCCGAGCTCGGGTGGCATTTCTAGTCGCCGGCGCACTCCACACGTCTTCTTCGACTGCTTCAACCTAACGAGTATTTCGTTGTATTACCTTAATTGCATTACTCAACTCCGCTTCCTTTAGATTGGTTAAGTTTGGGCTGGTAACCACAACCCCCCCAGCCGCACAATAACCTCCTTTCCCCCATCCTCCACTCACCCCTCTTCCTTCCCTCCCCTCTTCCTCTGTCCCCAGGCCCCAGTCCCCTATCCCCCCACTCCCACCCACCCGACAGCACGCGCATGGCCGTCTGCAGCGGCGTCATGATGTCGGTGAGGCCGCGCGCGTCAATGGAGGCGCGCACCCAGGACTGCGGGGTTGTGTTAGAGATCACAAGGGAGAGAACTATGAAAGACTTGTGCGTGTGAAGGGACAGGAACGCCAATCAGGGAACGCGACGCAACGTATACGGTGTTGCGTGGTTGTGTGTGTGTGTGTGTGTGTGTGTGTGTGTGTGTGTGTGTGTGTGTGTGTGTGTGTGTGTGTGTGTGTGTGCGCGCGTCTTGACGAGCGTGAGCGAGAGAGAGCGAGGTGTGTCCGAGGGTGTAAGGGATGGCTAGCTGGCAGCTACACATCAGAGAGAGAGGGAGAGAGACTCGGGGGGAGGTTAGTGGTGGTTGTTGGAGAGTAGTTGAGTAGCAGGCCAAAGGGATGGGCAGGGGCAGATGCGTACGGCAGTACTACACATGCACAGGCGCATGTGCGGCCGTACAATCCACACACGCACCTCGGCCGCCGCGATGTTCTCCGTACTGCCCGGCACCAGCTGCCCACCGGGCGTGAACCACAGCTGCGCGCGGGGAGCACAGGGAGGACTGGTGGGTGGGTGAGGGCAGCAGCGGCAGGTGGGTGAGGGCAGCAGCGGCAGGTGGGTGAAGGCAGCAGGCCAGGTTGTCGTCCCCGAGTCTCCTCCTCCGCATGGCCTACACGGCTTCCAGTCCTCCGCAGTCCAAACATGATTGACAACATGCAAACAGCCACGCAGCCCTCTCCTCCGAGCTCTCTGAGTCTGGGTTTCGCAATGGTTGCTTTGCTTTTGGGTTCTGGAATGAACTACCCCCCCTAGTTTGGGCTGGTAACCACAACCCCCCCCCCCCCCACACACACACATACACACACACGCACACGGCGTCCCTGTCCCTTCGCACGCACAAGTCTTTCATAATACTCTCCCTCGTGATCTCTAACACACACACATATACACACCCCTGGCCCATACCGGTATCCCTCTGCCTCGCCCGTGCTTCCTCCTCTTCTCCTTTACAGCTTTATTCAGCGGGCTTGGGTTGGGCTGGGCTGCGTGTCCCTGCTTGCTGCCTTGCTCGCCGCCATCGCCATCCATCCTCGGTAACGACGCTAACGTGTGCCCTGTTACGCCTGTGCTCCGCTGGCTCCCCCCTTGCTTGTAGGTGAGTTCCGCTACGGTCCGCGGGCGGGAATTAGGGACTAGGCGTGCCCGGGACCGGTGTAGGCCACTCGCATCGGGCTGCACCCTTGGGAGCGTGTGGACACTAATCCCCACCCAAGGTTAGGTAGATGGGTGTAACAGGTTTATCCGGGTAAGTATGGTATCGGCTCGGCAGGTTGGTCGGCGTCGGTAAAGTATGCAAGGTAACTCGCGACCGTCCGTCATCGCACCGCACGCATTGTCCTGTGTCTGCTGTTCGCTCCCTTGTGATATCTAAAACACACACACACTCGTCAGGCCGCCTGTAAACCCGTTGTTACACACACACACACACACACACACACATACCACACACACACACACACACACACATACATACACACGCGCGCGCACGCGCGCGCAAACCTGCTCATGGTCGAACGCCACCACCGTGAAGGTGTCCAGCGGCGTCAGCGAGCGCAGCCCGAAACAGAGCGCCGCCCTGCAGCCAGCCAGGGTGGGCTAGGGTGGGGAGCGACACACAGGCGAGCGAGGCGTGTGGCCAAAACAGTACACGCCGTGTGTGGCAGGCGCGGCCAGGCAGTCATTCATTCAGGCGCTCAGCGCCCCGCCCCTTCAGGCGCTCAGCGCCCCGCCCCACCCCCACGCTCCATGGAGAGCGGCAGCTGAAGCCGCCCCCAGGTGGCTTGCCAGCCCAGCCCGGAGCTTCCCCCCAAAACCCCGAGCTCCTCCAAACTCCGCGAAAACGGTGGATCCACACACACAGTGTTTTACTTGTTCCCTCCCTTGTGATCTCTAACACACACACATGCGGCAATTCCTCTCCATTTGCGTTTACTAACACACACACACACACATACACATACACACAGTGTTGCTAGTTTGGTTGAGGCTTGGGCCGGTTGTGGTTGCAGGGCAAGGACTTTGACGGCTAGGGTGCTCGGACTTCTTTCGCTTTGTGGCTGCCCATAGGCGTACTCTGCCCTGTGTGAGAAGTAAAGGCAGCCTTTCCTCGGCATACTTGTTTTGCGGCTGCTCTGGCCACGTGCATTGACTTTGTTGGCGCATGTCCTCTGCCAGGCGCACAAACTATGCACAGGGACCACGTGCCGGCTAGTAGTAGTGTTGTCAAGACGGGGTGCGGCTCCTAGGGCCAATCCAGCGGATCTTTCCGTCTTCTTCACACGTTGCGGCTTGGGAGACATGGACTACCAGACCGATGCGTGATTCTTTGCGGTGCTAGTGGGCCTCTGCCGCTAACACTGGACAGCGTCTCAGATACACGATTACGTGATCCACCCAGACAGCTGTAAACCCGTTGTTACACACACACACACACACACACACACACACACACACACACACACACACACACACCGGCGGCTCAGGTAATTCCAGGTAAACCGGACGCGACGCTGCTTTGTCTTGATCGCATTGCATGCACGGTCTTTGATTTGTTTATTATCTCCTTGTGATCTCTAACCCACATACACGCATCTCGCATTGTCCTCTGTCTGCTGTTCTCTCCCTTGTGATCTATAACACACACGCACATACACGCGCGCGCACACGTACTTTGCGAATTCCATGGGCTCGCCGCTCATGGACCCGGATCGGTCCAGCAGGAACACCACGGAGCGCGGGAAGGGCTGCGTGAACTCGGGCGCGGGCGGCGCCACCGACAGCACGAAGGCGCCGCGGGGGTCGGGGTCGGCGGGGTGGGGCGGCCTGGGGTTTGTCACGTTAAGCGCCAGGAACATGTCATTGCCCCACACGCGGTAGCCGACCTCCACGTCAGCGTTGGGCAGCTGCGGTGGGCGGGCGTCGGCGTGGGGCGTCACGGAGAAAGGGGGCGGGGGAGAGGCAGGGGGGGAGGCGGGAGGTGGGTGTTTGGGCGTGCTGTTTGGGGGAACACGAGGGCTCAGTACCAGCGTGATACACGCAAGAAGCAACTTCAGCAAATGATTTCCGATGATTCCATTTGGGCGGTGGCCGAAAGTAAGCAGAGCAATTGAGCTATTGCATGGGTGTGCCTGGACCGGCAGGCGCGGGGCACGCGCACATACCACGGATGACATACGCGCAGACCCACACGCCTACACGCCCCTCTTGGGCGCTCCTCTTTGGTTCCTGGAATGAAGCACCCCCCTTGGTCGTTTTGCTTCTGGTTTCTGGAATGAACTACCCTCCCACCACACACACACCTGCGGCGCCTTGCTAATGGAGAAGGTGGCAGTGCCGGCGCCGCCGCCCGGTGGCGTGGAGTCCGTGACGGGGTGGCCGGAGCGCACGGCGTAGGCCACTGGGGTGGGCGAGCCGGTGTTGATGGTCACAATCACGTCCAGCAGCTGCGTGTGGCTGTAACCCTGCGTGGCGTGTGTGTGTGCGTGCATGCGTTCATGTGACGGCACCGTGTTGCATTGGGTTCTGGTTAGGTGGAAAGCCGGAAGGTAATGATGAGGAAGGTAGCGCTTTGCCTGTGTGGGTGTGCGGGATGGGCTGCCGGCAAGGCGCAGGGCTCTCGCGGTGTCACGGCAGCAGTCATGATACCGCATCATTCGCGACACGCCATGACCCCGGCGTGCGCCCTGCCAGCCCCGACCGCACATCACGCCCCTTTCCAGCGCTGCCCACACCACACCACCGGAACTGCATCGGTCACAGCATTCGCTCGCGATTGCACACACGCGCACACGCCTCCACCCACGGCCACGGCCACGCACCCAGACAAGCAGACCGCCCCATCCGCCCGTCCACACACCCACCGCCCGCCCGCCCGCCTGCCCCACCTGCGGAATCATGCCCGGCGGCAGCTCGCAGGGCAGCCGCAGCAGGTAGCTGCCCTCCTCGAACGCCAGCGGCTCAAAGGTGTTGAGTGTCACGCGGAGCTGGTCGCCGGGCGCCGCGCGGCCGGGCATGGGCAGCACGAACAGCTCGGGATCGTTTAGGTTGCTGTCAGGCACCGCAGCACCCGAGGCGTCTGCACGGCGGGCGCGCAGCGCGTGGGCGGGTGTGGTTTGGGGCGGGTGGCTCTTGCAGCGTGGTTGTTGGCAGTGCGGCAGTGCGGGTGGAATGGCGTGGCGGGACACCAGGACAGGGCGGCCTCGTCTGGTAGCGCCACCTTGCCAAGCGGCGCCACTCATTGACTCGCCATGCGCCGCAGGCACCCTTTGTCCCGCTACACGTGCGCCCCGCAAAACCCACCGACCCATCCACCCAACCACGCACCCACCCACCCACCGTACGCGGTGCAGGGCTTGTAGTTGGCCTTCTGCGCGTCTTCCGCCGGCACGATGGCCGTGGCGTAGATCTGCATGCAAGCGTGGGCGTGTGCAGGTTAATTGTCTGGGGTTGGAGCAGGGACAAGTACCCGCGTATGGCCCCCTCCCCATGCTGACTCACCCAGTGCTCCTTCTCCCGCAACACCTCTCCCTATGCCCCCTCCCTGAGCCCGTACCCTGGGGCCCCTCCCTGGCCCCCCTTCCTGAGCCTCCTCCATGAGCCCCCTCATTTCAACCCTTCCCAAGCTCCCCTGCCCCCCACCATCGGCACTTCATTACTGATTAAACACCATCCATGGATGGCTACTCCCCCCCTCTCTTGGTCGTTTCGCTTTTGGTTTTTGGAATGAACTACCCCCCCCCCCCCAAACACACGCCCGCCCGCCTCTCACCTGGTCCCGCACCAGGTTCTCAATGACCACCTCGCTGATGACGGTGCTGCTGGTCTTGGGCACCAGCAGCTGCAGAGGCGCACCCGCCCACGTCTGTGTTCGTGTGTGTGGGGGGGGGGGGGGGTTGGGCGGGGGTGGGGGGGAGGGCGCAGTTCAATCCAAATGCCCGGTCCCACCGTTGCGAGTGACTGCGGTGTCGCGCGTGTTCAGTGTGTTGGGTGCACGTGTCTCGGGCCGAGGGAGTGCGTGAAGCTGTGCATGCGCATGTGCAGTTGTACATTCGTCATAGGGAACAGGTAACTAGCGACCCGGCGAGAGGTAGAGGAGCGGACTAGTTAGTTGGCGAACGCTGGCAGATGGTCTGCAGCGGACGCAGCTGCAGCCTGCCAGCCTGCCAGCCTGCCTGCACGATCCGCACCACTGTATGGGCTAGGTCCATGCGCTGGCTATTTAGAAGCCCTCTCAACTCTCAGTGCTGCCAACCCACAGCCACACGCCGCCTGCCGGCCCGAATGCCCGCCCGCGTCGCCCATGGCTGGGGGAGCAGACAGGCACACCGGTACCACCACCGCACTAGCTAGCTGAGTGCTGTTTAATGGACGATTCCCATCCCCGCTACAGCTCTTGCCTGGGGGTAGTAGCAGTCCAAGGTGATTTTGTTGAACCCCACGCTGATCTGCGCCTGCGCCTCCATCCCCAGTCGCGTGATGGGCAGCGGCACGAATCCGCCGCCGCTGGGGCCCATCGCGGCCACCACCATCGGACAGCTCACGGTCAGCTGCTGCAGCTTGGGCCGCCTGAGGGGATTTTGGATCAGGGACGGGGGCAGCCAGGAAGACGGGGTTTTGCGGGGGGCAAGGAGTCACGGTCGGTGTTTTGGGAGCATGCTTGTGATGGCGCGTGGCGGTTGGGGCCTGGGAGTGCCGCTGCCATTTACCATACACAGATTTGGAAGGCGCCGAAAGGGTTCAGCGTGAGATTACAGACACCCGCAAGTAGCCCCGGGACGCCGTGATAAGCAAAGCAACGTTGGGACTCCTGCGCATTCGTGCGCGTGGAGGTGGATGGTCTGCGACGTTTTCGCACGACGCTTCGCAACCCGGCACGTCACAATTTCATGTTCGGGGGCTCCTACACCATCCTTCTGTCCTGAAACTCACTTGGGTGCGTTTCGGTGAGGCTGCGCGTGCAGCATTGGTGCAGCGACTTGCGCTGACCCGGTCTGGGTGCCCGGCGTTTGGCCAGGAAGCCCCGGATGACCGGCATGAGGATACATAGTAGTTCGGGGCTTTGCCTCGCGCTGTGTGGCCGGTCGCAAACGAATAAGGGGCGCGGGTTGCCCTCGACGAGCAGACCGCAGACCGCCTGACCTCGAGAAGCGGTGCCGACTTAAAGGATTAAAAGCTTCAAGAGTTGATATAAGTGGTATATAACAGACATAAAAAGGACGCGTGCTTCGCCGGACGATAACTCTTTGGTCGTCGATATCGGACAGTAGTCCAGAGCGCTTGCCTGAGAGCGTTTGTGAACTGGTGTTCTGTAGATTTGACGTAGTTGGCCTCAGGAAAACAAAGTAACCTGGTCAGTATGTTTGTGGGGGCTTCGCGCCTTCGCTGGGGCGGTGCAGGAAGGTGCGCAGGCGGCCCGCGTGCCGATCCATGCACACCCCGACATATGCCCCGTCGTTTCCCCAAAACGAGGGGCGCAGCCCACTCCAGCAGCGCTGACAGGCGATGGTTTCTGCATTGGGCAAGATTGCAACCACTGTGCCTTGAGTCACTCCATAGGCTTGTAGAGGCACGTGGGGCCAGTGGTCCGTACGAACACTGAAATTACAGTGCCCTTTACGAGTGTGATCGACGTGCCTCCACACCACGCAATCCGTGGCTCTCGCCGACACGGCGTCCCCACACGTGAATGATCTTGTTATCTGAGTGTGCTGCCTCTCTGATCTTGTTATCTGAGTGTGCTGCCTCTCTGATCTTGTTATCTGAGTGTGCTGCTTCTCGGCTTGGCCAGGCCCATGATGGGTGATATGAGGGCCGGCGCGGGCCCGAGGGGGTACTGGGAAGCAGGAATAGCAGGAACTGAATGGGCTGTGGCAGCTTTTTTGAGTTTTTTGAGGCCACAAGACGCGCAGGAGGGACTGTGTCTTGCGGGCTCCTACACGGACGTTCTGGGGAAAACCGGAGCAAATTGACCCCGAGTCGGTTTTGACAACGAGGTCATCCATAACCCTTGGCATCATCACCTTGGCATCGTTTGTTAGTTTAGGTATCCCCCCAAGTATTGGGACACGGTGTCGCCTTCTCAGTTCTCACCCCTTCATTGCTCCTGGCGGTGGTGGTCGGATGGAGTTGCGGCTGTCGTACGATTTCGAGTCGCCGCCTCCGTCACCATGAGTTGGTACTTCTTGTGACGCGCTGGTATTTCATGTGTTTGCTGATTGGCGCTGCTGCTTGGTACGGTGCCTGGGTGCCGGGATGCTCGCGCCTTGGCTGGTGTGCTGTGCCTGGCTTGCCGCCTTTGCAGTGCCTCTGCTTCGTGCTGCCTGGTGCCTGGACGCTTGCGCCCTGCTTAGGTTAGGTTGTACTGGTAGGATGTCCTGCTCCCCCTTGGACCGTGCGGTAATCCTGCTCTTGGGCTTGCGGCAGCGATGTAATCGGTGGGGATTCCGGCTTGGCTAGGATTCGCTGTGCGCGGAGTCACGCGGACCATGGTGGCGGGAGGGTTGGCAGAAGATTCCGACGGCCCTTGTGTGCTTGCACGCTCGGGTTGTCCCCTCTGTGATTCCGCAACCATAACAATGTGTTGAGCTTGCACCTAGAACAGGCACTGAAGTTACAGAGTTTCGGGCCCCTTCTTGCATCCAGGAGTCGCCCCGGGGGCACCCGCCACGGCGTGCCCGAACCGCCCGCTTTTGAACAGATGTCACAACCCGTCACGAAGAATAGGCATACACACGCTTTGTCTGCCGCACACACGTGCCTTGGTGTGCGCAAGAGGTTTGCAAAGCGCTGAGTTGGGCGACAGCCCGATCAGGCACCCACTGGCAACCCGCACACACGCGTCCTTCATTTCAACTGTCAACGTAAGCAACCAGAGCACTGGGCCGCGCCTGCGTCAGCCAGAGCACACATACCCATCCACGCTGTGCTTAAAATATATGTAAGCGGGTTGCCATCCCAATAGACAGCTCTCAGGCACTTAGCGCCCTCGCCAAGGAGGTCGTAATCAGACGCCGACCTGCACATGCGCCAGATCAGTCGCCGTCCTCTTTAGGCAGCCCCTCCCCAAATCACCAACAGACCACAGTCTGCTTTTATTCGGTCCAATCAGTTGTGTGTAAATGCAACCCTCAAACTGAACTGTCTCCAACGCAGCCAGCTAGGGGCAGCGTCTTCTAACCGACTACACTGCGGGTAGCCATGTCGGCTTCTGGGCACCGGGTGGCTCAACGGTGCTGGTACGCAAGCAGCACTCCTGCCCACCTCTGTGCTAGCTCCTGCTGCAGTTGCAGCCCACAGCGCTCCCACTTGCGAGTGCTGACAGCTCAGCCAGGGCGGGAGTGGCAGCACGGCGGCGCCGCCTAGACACCAGTGCCGCCGCAGCGCTGCTCCTCACACCGCCACCGCATTGCCTCAGGCAGGCGGCAGCTCGCCTCACCCATTCCTTCCTCTGCTCCGGTCTGTCCTGGTGTACGTAAGTCAGCTGCTTCGCCTCGTCGCATGCCTGGCCTCTCCGTCTCACCTCCAGCCCCTGGCGTCTGCCGCCACCGCCGCCTTGCTGCTTCCACTACGTCCCACCTCGCCTCCGCCATGCTGTTTACTTCCAACGCCGCCCAGGCCGCCGCCGCCGCCAGCCGCCAGCTGCCCTCATGAAGTCGTGGCCTCTCGCTGCCTGCCGGCTGGTTTTGCTTGGTTTGTTTGTACTCTTACACGTCCATCTCTGTGGCCATGCCGTAGCGGTCGCTGTCGTCGTCCGTGTCATCCTGGTTGTACCGGTCGTACTTGGACGAGGTGTCCGTGGCCTGTTTTGGCGATTGATGCGGGGTTCCAGGTATGGTTAGTTACCGTATGGCATGAAGATGTTGGGAAGATGTGGGGGGCCCAGCCGCCCAGGTGCCCAGGGGGCACGGGTCGTCGAGTGTACGTGGTGCAGAGTGGAGGCTGAGTGCAACAACGAAGAGAGGCCGCCGTCCAGGAACACAGGCACGGTCACTAGTGGAGCCGGCATGTGGGTCAACGTCTGTGGGTTGCACTTGTGCCCTTTCCTAGTTGCCGTGTGTTTGCAATGCGCTAGCCGCCAGCTGCCGACGCCATGCCGAACGCCACCCTACCTCGTCCGCCGCCTGCTTGCTGATGGCGCGGCAGCCGAAGTACAGAATTCGCTTCATCTTCTTGTTGTAGAAGAAGTAGTGGAAGGACCAAATGCTGGCCTCATCCCCTGCAGCAGTGGCGGACTTGCAGTTACGCATCTAAGATGCAAACGCCCACAAAGCCAGCCAGCTACCCACCTCCTACGCACAGGGCCCACGCGCCCACGCCTCACGGCAGTGACTTGATGCTGCGCCAATTCCCACATGCCCACATGGACCCCACTCCCCCTGCCGCTCGTCCCGTGGCACTCCAGCTCTCCGCCCCATGTGGCCACCTCCACTACTGTACGCACCACATGGCCGCATGGTCCACCAGATAGCAGCCGCCCCTACCCATCGAAGCCCGCTGTCCCATGCTTTTCACGCCTTTTTGAGCCACCCAGCCCCAGCCTGTCCAACCTCTGCCCGCGCCCGCCGCAGCTGTCTTGGCCACGTGGGGCCCCACCCACCGAAGGGGTCGGTCTCCATGTCTGAGTTGTAGCTGTACACGTCACACTCCTTGAGGAAGATGGCCTGCGCGCCACAACAACAAGCATTGCGTACGCGCGAGAATGTGTGCATGGCTACATGCAAGCGCCAGCCACTCCCAGCACTCCAAGCCCAGATGCGCTGAAGTCCTGGCCTGCCGGCGTGCGCGCCGCTGACCGCCGAGCCCCGGCGTGGTGACAGCCCTGACACACGACACGGGCCCAGGCATAACACACGCCTCCGCGCCTGCCTCCCGCACGGAAGTGTGCACCGCCATGGCCCTGCCCCGACCAACGCGTCCAAAGCACCCCAGCTTTCCCCTCCGCTCCACAGCTCCTGCCGCTGTCCAAAAGCTGCCAGCGTCAGCCACCAGCGAGAGCCCGCCCGCCCGGGGAACCCACATGCGCGCCTATCCTGCCTCACACGTGGGGGCTCGGCACAACCCGCCCCACGCCGCGCAACCCCATGCATGCGCGTCAGCACCCCGCGCAGCCACGCACGCGCGCAACCACATACGCAAGCAAGCAAGCAAGCAAGCCCCTGCTGCTCACCTCGTCCACGGAGCTCCACAGGCATTCCAAAAAGGGGCTCTCGCCCAACCCGGGCGTCTTCGCCCACACCTGCACGACGACGCAAGGAATGAAGACAGAGGTTTACTAGAAAGTTGACGAGCCACTTTTCGGCAATCGGACATGCCCTACGGTACGACGCTGCTGTTGTGGGAGCGGCTCTCGCAAGGTGAGGCGTGGGTCATGACCACCGGTGCTTCCCAGGGCCAACCCGGCACGCTCATCAATCGCAGCAGCAACCCCGAGGCCAACCGCATGCCAATCGCTCCATGTCTCTTTAAGCGCCCCCACCCTCCAGTCGTGAAGCAACCGCAGCTCGTATACGCCCACCTTGGACACCTCTAGCAAGTGGCTGTCAATCGCCTCCTCCGCCTTGCTGACCGTCTCCTCCTTTTGGAAGTGGTGTGCGCGCAAGAGGCTGAAGTCGTGGTCCGGATAGATGTGGTTCATGGTCAGAATCAGGTAGATCAGGGTCTTACGGCTGCGTGGGGGAAGTGTGGGAGGCGAGGCGACGGTCGGGGTTACCACACTGGGGTTACCAGGCTGGTCTGAGGTGCTGTACCAGTGCGAGCGTTTCATGGCAGCCTAGCCCTGCGGAGGGCGCATCACGCGTCTTGCAGAGCTGTTCAATTGGCAACCCATGCATAAAGCAGAGGCGTTCTCGTGCTGCGCGCGCACACCTGGAGGATTCCGCAAGCGGCCCGACAGGCGACGCCGAGAGCTCCAGCGGAGAGCTGCCGGTTTGTACCTCGGCATCTAGTGACTTGGATAGTTTCTTATCCAGCCCAGCGAGCTTGCCTGCTCCGAGCGAGAGCGCCAGGTTAACCCGGCGAATTCGGGAGCCACATTCCGCGTTCTGCACGTGCGGTGGCGATACTTACAAGAGTATGCCTCCAGGTCGCCCATCAGGACATACTCGCCCACATCAACGCTCTTCAGGAAGGCGTTAAGGCTGCGGCACGCGAAGGAGGGCCATTCTGCTCAGCGCGGGGACGGAGAGAGCAGCCAATTGCACCCATGTGTACCGTTGCAGTGGAGGGATATCCAGGTACTTCATGCTGGCCAAGCGGGCACGCGGAAAAAAGAATACAAGAGGATGGCCGCTAGGGTCTACAAAAGCTTCTCTCTAGACAGAGCCCAGCGTTTACAGCCGTATCTGGAACGAGTCAGCTGGGCCAAAGGCTAGCAGCACACGGAGCATATTAACAAGGCGAGCTCGGAGGTGAGGGAAAGGCAAAAGAGGGCAGGCCCAGCTCAATTCTGAAAGTGGATGGAGCAGATTGAATTGGTGATACAGTGGAGCAACAGAGACATGCGGAATTCCAGCGCTGTGCAGAGTTGGGATTCGGAGCCCCAGATGCCCATGCCAGAACCAAGCATGTCGCGCGACGTTTACGAAAACCCCTTGATAGAACCCTTCATAACCCTGCAAAATCAATCTTGCAAGAAGCCCAAAGCGATGCCAAGCCCTATCCGAGGCGTGATGGACTCGACCGGGTTGGAATGCAGCGCTAGGGTTTGCTGGCACGTCGCGAGCGTACGCCGCAGGCAGGCAGGCAGGCAGGCAGGCAGCGTACACCGCAGGCAGGCAGGCAATATGCCAGCCTGCTCGGACCATGGGCAGTCTGCATAGCCTTTCAGCGCGCTGGTGAATTGCCAACGTATGTGAATGTATGTGCCTGTACGCGCCTGGCGGGGGCCGGGCAAAGGGGGGGGGCCGGGGGCAACCATAGTGTGTGTGGTTACAAGGTGGTGCGCACTTCTCGTGCCTTCCTGCCTCGTGAAAACCGGCCACTGTCTGTCCTCAGCTGGTCGTAAGCCGTACATGTCATCAGAACGTGATGCTCGTCCTCCATCTTCGTTGGCAACCGTCCCACGCAAAATGTTGTTATGGTGCCCGCCCGTCGACGCACCAAAAGCTGTTTGAAACAGCGCGAACCACCGCCCCATGGTCGTGACCTGGCAAGGCAAAAGGCGTGAAAGCCGCAATGCAACCCCTTGTTCTATTCACGGTAATGTCACCGAAACCGTGTTGCTCCTTGCGCGTTTGCGCCGCCGGTGCGTGTTACCAAAGCGCAGCCATTTAAATGAAACGTCTACATTGGACACTTTTGCGCATATGGGCTTTCAGGGACAGTGGAGTGTGTGCATTTGCGGGCGGGGCTCGGGAGTAACGGCAGCAACCGAACCGCTGGACGGCGTGCATTGCGCGACTAGCCTTGGACTTGAAGGCGCGCTTTTTATATCCTATATTATTGCTGGATTTCAGCAAGTACCTAGCTTGCGTCTTGCGCGCTGTTTTTGGGCTGTCTTCGGGTGCCCGCAGTGCCTCAGCTTCGTAGATACATATATTGGATCCTATGCGCTGCATACAGGGCGCTTCAGAATTCTTGGAGAAGGATCCGCGAGACGCGTGAAATGTTAAGCCCGATTGTGAGCAGCTGCCCCATCGCAGAGTAGGCGGGCGCTAGGTGGCTAGGAGCAGGCCTGACGCTGCTGATCTAGCTATCAACAACACTTTTGCACCCCTGACACATTGGGGTTGCTTACCGTGCTATTATAGTCGCGTAAAGCGGAGAAATTGCCATCTCCAGTTCGCGAGCAAGACCAAGTAGTCAATTATACTCACACATCGGTTCAAACAGCTGCATATATTACGTTTATCCGGTGCTGCCCACCAGAGTCTCTTTCTTTAGAAAGCCCAGTAGCGGCCCATCCACTGCAACTTCAGCGTGCTTGACATTTACCAACATCATGTATACAACACATCTATTAAGTTTGTGTTTATTTTAGCCGCTCGGAGCAAGTGAACCTGGTTGGTAGACGCGAGGGCCAGAGCCGCGCCCGCGCGACATTGGTGGCAGGCTTCGCTAGCAATGCAGGTAGATAACAGTACAGCTCTAGTGTGTGCCATCGCGCGCGGCGAGTGACTGGATCCCACAACTTCATCTCAGCTCAATCGCCTTAACTAACACCCGCGGCGCCCCGCCGTGGGAACTCATCACGGCATCCCGTATGAGAAATGTTAGCAATCACAAATTGATGACGCCTTGCCGACTGCGCCCAACCGCCCGCCGAAGAGCCGGCACCTGCTCACAGGTCTCATCGCCGACGCCCGCCGTGCCTTCCGGTCCACCCCTGACTAACGCAATGTTTGGCCTGCGCACGCCCTCCCTTTCTTCCGCACAGGAGCAACATCCACACTATGTGTCTGGTGCCTGCAGTAGTGCATGTGCCGGCAACTGCTCGGAGGGGGGTTGGTGCAGTCGTGACAGCAGCTGCTGCAACGCAGCAGGTGGCCCCCCGCCCGGCGCTGCGCCTCAGCCACAGGCGCATGGATGCCAGCAACAAAAGTACGGAGCTTACGGCATGCATGGGGACCGCCGGCATGCGAGCGGCGCATCCCGCAGCTACGGGTGCAAGGCAGCAGTAGGCCAGGCGCAGGAGGAGCTTGCAGCCGGTTGTCAGCTGCGGCGTAGATGGCGGGGGCATCAAGAGCAACAACCCTGCGAGGAAGGTCCATTGGCGCATGATAGGAGAGGGCGGGGGCGGGGGCAGGGGCTACAGCACCAGCTGTCATCGTCGAAGCGGCTGGCGGCCGGCGGCTCCTCCTCAGGCTTGGTAGGGCTGATGGCGAGCCGGTGCGCCGCGCTGCTGCGGCCGCGGCGCGGCCCCCTGCCGCTGCTGGTGGCGGTGCTGCTCCTGACCCTGCTGCTGCTCGGCGGCGGATTGCCTGGACCGGGTGGAAGCAGCGGCGTGCAAGTGGTGGTCGCGGCGAAGAAAGGTACCACGGCTGCTGACCACGCGCCGCCACCGTTTGAGGACTACGCACCCCCGCCGGACACAGACTCTCCGCCGTTGCCGCCGCCGTTGCCGCCGCAGCCGCCGCTGCCGCCGCCGGCGCCGCCGCAGCTTCCGTTGGCGCCGCCGGCGCCGCCGCAGCCGCCGGCACCACCACCACAGAGCCCGGCTGACGCGCCGCCGCCGAACGATGAGCCGCCCATGGCACCTAACCCGCCGCCTACTCCGCCGCCATCGCCCCCCAAGCCGCCGCGGTCACCCCGGCCGCCTCCGCGGCCTCCGTCACCGCCACCAGCGCCACCAGAGCCCCCACGCCCGCCGAAGCCACCGCGGCCGCCAAAGCCCGCCCCCTCGCCGCCTTCACCCCGGCCGCCGCATCCGTCCCCGCCAGTGCCGTCTCGGGCATTCCAGCAGAAACCGCCCAGTCCACAGCCGCCAAAACCGCCGCGGCCGCCTAAGCCACCTCGCCCACCGCCACCGTCGCCGCCCAGCCCAGCGCCGCCAAGTCCACCACTGCCGCCGCGCCCGCCCAGCCCCCGTCCTCCCAGCCCGGCGCCGCCACCGCAACCGCCCAGCCCTATGCCACCATCCCCAGCCCCACCAAGCCCACCTGCGCCACCAAGCCCACCTGCGCCGCCAAGCCCGGAGCCCCCCAGCCCCAAGCCACCTAGCCCAGAGCCGCCAAGCCCACCCATGCCACCGAGCCCGGCGCCACCAAGCCCGGAGCCGCCAAGCCCGGAGCCCCCCAGCCCCGAGCCACCTAGCCCAGAGCCGCCAAGCCCACCTATGCCACCGAGCCCGGCGCCGCCAAGCCCGGAGCCGCCAAGCCCCGAGCCACCCAGCCCGGAGCCGCCCAGCCCGGCACCAATGATGCCGCCGGCTCCGCCTCCAACGCCGCCATCGCCATACCCCCCCAGTCCACCTCCGGCCTATCCGCCACCTTATCCGCCATCTCCGGCACCACCTCCATCTCCTTATCCGCCCTCGCCAGCGCCGCCCAGCCCTGCGCCGGCTTATCCTCCTAGCCCCGCGCCGCCTTCGCCAGCGCCGCCCAGCCCGGCGCCGGCTTACCCTCCTAGCCCTGCGCCGCCTTCGCCAGCGCCGCCCAGTCCGGCGCCGGCTTATCCGCCGAGCCCAGAGCCGCCTTCGCCAGTGCCGCCCAGCCCTGCGCCGGCTTATCCTCCTAGCCCCGCGCCGCCTTCACCAGCGCCGCCCAGCCCTGCGCCGCCCAGCCCTGCGCCGCCCAGCCCTGCGCCGGCTTATCCTCCTAGCCCCGCGCCGCCTTCACCAGCGCCGCCCAGCCCTGCGCCGGCTTATCCTCCTAGCCCTGCGCCGCCTTCGCCAGCGCCGCCCAGTCCGGCGCCGCCTTCGCCAGCGCCGCCCAGCCCGCCGCCGGCTTATCCGCAGAGCCCCGCGCCGCCTTCGCCAGCGCCGCCCAGCCCGGCGCCGGCTTATCCTCCTAGCCCTGCGCCGCCTTCGCCAGCGCCGCCCAGCCCGGCGCCGGCGTATCCTCCTAGCCCTGCGCCGCCTTCGCCAGCGCCGCCCAGCCCTGCGCCGGCTTATCCTCCTAACCCTGCGCCACCGTCGCCAGCGCCGCCCAGCCCTGCGCCGGCTTATCCGCCGAGCCCCGCGCCGCCTTCGCCAGCGCCGCCCAGCCCTGCGCCGGCTTATCCGCCGAGCCCTGCGCCGCCTTCGCCAGCGCCGCCCAGTCCGGCGCCGCCTTCGCCAGCGCCGCCCAGCCCGGCGCCGGCTTATCCGCCGAGCCCCGCGCCGCCTTCGCCAGCGCCGCCCAGCCCTGCGCCGGCTTACCCTCCTAGCCCTGCGCCGCCTTCGCCAGCGCCGCCCAGCCCGGCGCCGGCTCATCCTCCTAGCCCTGCGCCGCCTTCGCCAGCGCCGCCCAGCCCTGCGCCGGCTTATCCTCCTAGCCCTGCGCCGCCCTCGCCAGCGCCGCCCAGTCCGGCGCCGCCTTCGCCAGCGCCGCCCAGCCCTGCGCCCGCGTATCCTCCTAGCCCTGCGCCGCCTTCGCCAGCGCCGCCCAGCCCTGCGCCGGCTTATCCTCCTAACCCTGCGCCACCGTCGCCAGCGCCGCCCAGCCCGGCGCCGGCTTATCCGCCGAGCCCCGCGCCGCCTTCGCCAGCGCCGCCGAGCCCTGCGCCGGCTTATCCGCCGAGCCCCGCGCCGCCTTCGCCAGCGCCGCCCAGCCCGGCGCCGGCGTATCCGCCCAGTCCAGCGCCGCCTTCGCCAGCGCCGCCCAGCCCTGCGCCGGCTTATCCTCCTAGCCCTGCGCCGCCGTCGCCAGCGCCGCCCAGCCCGGCGCCGGCTTATCCGCCGAGCCCCGCGCCGCCTTCGCCAGCGCCGCCGAGCCCGGCGCCGGCTTATCCGCCGAGCCCCGCGCCGCCTTCGCCAGCGCCGCCCAGCCCTGCGCCGGCTTATCCGCCCAGTCCGGCGCCGCCTTCGCCAGCGCCGCCCAGCCCTGCGCCGGCTTATCCGCCGAGCCCGGCGCCGCCTTCGCCAGCGCCGCCCAGCCCTGCGCCGCCTTCGCCAGCGCCGCCGAGCCCGGCGCCACCTTCGCCAGTGCCGCCCAGCCCTGCGCCGGCTTATCCTCCTAGCGCCGCGCCACCTTCGCCAGCGCCGCCCAGCCCTGCGCCGGCTTATCCTCCTAGCCCGGCGCCGCCTTCGCCAGTGCCGCCCAGCCCGGCGCCGCCTTCGCCAGTGCCGCCCAGCCCTGCGCCCGCGTATCCTCCCAGCCCGGCGCCGCCTTCGCCAGTGCCGCCCAGCCCGGCGCCCGCGTATCCTCCAAGCCCGGCGCCGCCTTCGCCAGTGCCGCCCAGCCCTGCGCCCGCATATCCGCCCAGGCCGGAGCCGCCTTCACCAGTGCCGCCCAGCCCGGCGCCCGCGGATCCTCCTAGCGCCGCGCCGCCTTCGCCAGCGCCTCCCAGCCCTGCGCCGGCTTATCCGCCCAGTCCGGAGCCGCCTTCGCCAGCGCCGCGCAGCCCTGCACCACCATCGCCTGCGCCGCCGTCCCCCCTGCCTGTGTACCCGCCGTCGCCTGCGCCAGTGCCACCACCCCCGCCTCCCTCGCCCCCTCCGCCTCCTCCGCCGCGTCCACCGCAGCCCAGTGCACCAAGCCCTGTGCCTCTCAGCCCTGCGCCTGCTCACCCACCTTCGCCCGCGCCTCCCTTGCCCGCGCCTCCTTCGCCCGCGCCGCCGTCCCCTGCGCCACCGTCGCCCGAGCCTCCATCACCCGCACCTCCGTCGCCGGCACCGCCATCGCCCGCGCCGGCTTACCCACCGTCACCTGCACCTCCGTCGCCGGCACCGCCAAGCCCTGTTCCTCTCAGCCCGGCCCCGCCAAGTCCAGAGCCGCCCAGCCCTGCTCCCCCGAGCCCAGCCCCTCCTAGCCCTGAGCCGCCCAGCCCAGCCCCTCCTAGCCCTGAGCCGCCCAGCCCAGCCCCTCCTAGCCCTGAGCCGCGCAGTCCCGCGCCTCCCAGCCCGGCACCGCCCACCCCAGCGCCGCCCTACCCGCCCAGCCCTGTGCCCCCGAGCCCTACGCCTCCAAGCCCGGAGCCACCCAGCCCGGACCCGCCCAGCCCGGGCCCTCCGAGCCCCGGCCCCCCTCCGCCTTGGTGGTGGTTTGCCAAGTCTCCGCCGCCGCCCCCACCTCCTCCGCCTCCATACGACGAGCCGCGGACTCCTCCAGCGCCGCCCGCTCGACCAGACGCACCGCCGCCGTCTCCGCCTCCGCCTCTTCCCCTGGCGCCGCCGCCGCCGCCACAGCTGGCGCCCGTCCAAAGCCTCAGCCCGCCGCAGGCGCCGGTACGGGACATCACGGAGAGACGCACCGTGCGCGCCCGGTTTCCCGTGGATGGGCAAGCGGTTCTTGGCGATGAGGACACCCGTCTGTCGTTTCTGGACTCCGTACAGGTGAGGAAGATCTTGAAGATTGAACCCACAGGCAACAAAAGAAAATCCATACAGCGCAGCAATAGTCCAACCGTGTCGCTGCAGCTGTACCTCAACCCCCGAGCTCCCCCAGTCGCTTCACCGGTCCCTAACAGAGCACGTGCTTGTATGCGTCGGCAGCTCGGTTGGTGTGGCCTGCCAGCTCTCAATCCCCTGGTTCTGACCTCGCCTTCCCCGGTCGCCACTGCTTTTGTCCACGCGCTCCACAGGGCATCATCGCCAGGGCCGCCGGCGTGGATCGATCGGGGGTTCTCATCGTGAGCGCGCTCCTCGGGTCCGTGGTGGTGGAGGCGCGCGTGACCTTCAACCCCTTCCTGACCGCCGCTGCCAGCGTGGATGCCGGTCTGGCGGCGCTATCGTCGGACCCATCGGCCTTCTTCGATGACAGCTTCCGCCAGCGCTTCACCGTCGCGACCAGCAGCGTGGATGTCGTGGTGCTGGCGCCGCCGCCGCCGCCTGACACGCCGCCGCCGCCGGCTGCGCCGCCGCAGCCGCCGGCATTCCCACCGCCGCCGCCGCCGCGGCCGCGACGTGTGAGGCGCCAGCAACCTCCGTCACCGTCCATTCCAGGCATTCCGGTGGACGTCCCGCCGCCGCCGGCACAGGCGCCGCCGTCGCCGCGGCCTCCGGCCTCGCCGCCTCCGTCGCCTCCGTCGCCGCGCCCGCCCTCGCCGCCCTTCCCTCCGCTGCCGCCCTCCATAGCGCGCATGCTGCAGCTCAACCTGTCCATGCCCTATGACCAGCTCCGGGACCGGGCAGTGCGCGAGGCGTTTGGCTGGGACGTGCGCCTGGCCGCCGCCGCCTTCTTCGGCCTGCAGCCGCAGCAGGCGGTGGTGGTGGCGCTGCTGCCGCTGCCCAACACGTCGCTGCCCTACACCACCCGCGTCAATGTGCTGCTGTTCTTCACCCAGTCAACGCTGGAGCCAGCGGCGGTCAACGCCGCATTCGCCAGGGCTGCGGCAAGCCCCATGTCGATTGTGGACCCGATCAAAGTCAAGTACGGGATTGCTGCGGCTCAGGCGTACGAGCTTTCGCAGTTCAACTACCCACCGCCGCCGCCGGATCCTCCGGAGCCGCCGAGCCCTCCGCCTCCTCTACCACCTCCCTCGCCAGAACCACCTTTCCCACCAGAGCAGCCCGGCCCGGCCAACCCGCCTTCTCCACCGCCGCCTCCCTCACCACCACCCTCGCCACGCCCGCCTCGGCCGCCCCGGCCTCCGTCTCCGCCCCCGCGCCCGCCTCGCCCGCCGTCGCCAGCGCCCAAGTCGCCCCCTTCCCCGCCCACACCTCCCAGGCTGCCACCTCCGTCTCCCAAGCCTCCCAGCCCGCCGCCGGACCCCCCGGCTGCACCGCCGCCGCCACCTCCGCCACCGCCGCCGCCGCCGCCCAGCCCAGTACCGCCCTCGCCGCCGCCGCTGGCGCCCAACAGCAACCCGCTTCCGCCGTCCCCTCCCCCTTCGCCGCCGCCGGCGCCCCTGCCGCCCAGCCCGCCGCCGCTGCCGCCGCAGCCACCTGGGGTTATTCCGCGCTATCTTGCTATCGACTTCAACACCTCCCTTGCTGGCATCGCGACCTCGGATTTCACGTATGAGTCGACCGCATTCGGCACCGGCGTCCGCACAGCGCTGGGCAAGGCCTGGCGCCTGGACATCCGCCGCATTGAGCAGGTTGCGGTGTACCGCCTCCCACTGACGTCACTGCCGGCGCCAGGCGCGGCCGAGCCTTACGTTGTGCGCATGAACGTGCTTGTGCAGTTCACGGGCATTTCTGAGAACTTTGCAAACACGCGCGTGAACGACTTTGTTGCGGAGCCGCTGCCTTACTTCGCGGAGGGCTTCATCAGCACTTGGCGCATCGTAGGCATCACGGCGGCACGCGTGGCGTCTACCACGTACCGTGTGCCACCTCCTCCTCCGCCGCCCCCGACACCTCCCTCGCCGCCTTCGCCGCCCTCGCCGCCGCCGCACCCGCCCAGCCCGCCGCCTCCCCCTCGCCCTCCACGTCCGCCACCGCCGAGCCCTCCCCGTCCGCCGCGCCCGCCGCGCCCGCCGACCCCGCCCACGCCGCCTTCGCCGCCGCAGCTGCCGCCGCCGCCGCCCTCGCCTGGCGCCCCGCCGCCACCCCTGCAACCGGCACCCTCTCCCGCCACGCCCCCTCCTCCGGAGCCAAAGAACGCAGGCGATGACTACGACTACCTCTACCCGCCGCCTGGCGGCTTGGACTCCACCGACGCGCCGCCGCCGCCTTCGCCGCCGGCATTAGTCAGTCGGTCTGTACGGCTGACCTTCGATGTCGTACCGGACCTGATCCTTGGTGACATCGACACGCGCGATGATTTTGGATCCATTGTGGCTGCAGCCGTGGCGGCGGCGGCGAAGCTGCCGTCCGCGGCTGGCGCCGTCGCCGTTGCGCTCAAGGCGCCCGCCGGCGGCGCGACGGCGCCGCTGGTGGCGGAGGCGTTTGTCACGTTCCGGCCCGGCGGCGACGCGCCGCCGGCGGTCGCTGACGTGGACGCCGGGCTGGCAGCGCTTGCAGCCAACCCTGGAGCCTATTTTGGATCCGACTTCCTGCGCCGCTTCAGCATCACGCGCATCAATGAGGTGGGCGTGGCAGCGCCGCCGCCGCCACCGCCGTCGCCACGGCCTCCGCTGCCCAGCCCGCCGCCGGTGCCTCGGCCGCCGAGCCCGCGCCCGCCGAGCCCGCGCCCGCCGCCAAGGCCGAAGTCGCCGCCGCCGCGCCCGCCGTCGCCGCCGCCGCCCTCTCCGCCGTCCCCTGCGCCTCCGTCGCCTCCGTCGCCGCGCCCGCCCTCGCCGCCCTTCCCTCCGCTGCCGCCCTCCATAGCGCGCATGCTGCAGCTCAACCTGTCCATGCCCTATGACCAGCTCCGGGACCGGGCCGTGCGCGAGGCGTTTGGCTGGGACGTGCGCCTGGCCGCCGCCGCCTTCTTCGGCCTGCAGCCGCAGCAGGCGGTGGTGGTGGCGCTGCTGCCGCTGCCCAACACGTCGCTGCCCTACACCACCCGCGTCAACGTGCTGCTGTTCTTCACCCAGGCAACGCTGGAGCCAGCGGCGGTCAACGCCGCGGTGTCGCGTGCTGCCACGGATCCCATGGCTGTCGTACAGGCGATTGCGTCAAAGTACGGGATTACTGCAGCTCAGGCGTACGAGCTTGCGCAGTTCAACTACCCGCCGCCGCCGCCGGATCCTCCGGAGCCGCCGTCACTGCCACCGCCGCTGCCGCCCTCGCCGGAGCCGCCGAGCTACCCGCCCAGCCCGCCGCCGCCGTCGCCTGCCCCGCCTGCCTATCCGCCAGCAACCCCGCCGTCCCCGCCTGCCAGCCCCCCGCCTCCTCCCTCGCCGCCAGCGCCGCGTCCACCTCGGCCGCCCCGCCCGCCGCCTCGGCCGCCACCTAAGCCTCGGCCGCCGTCGCCAGCGCCCCACCCACCTGCACCTCCGCCGCCGCCGCCCCCGTCGCCGGCTCCGTCTCCCAAGCCTCCCAGCCCGCCGCCGGACCCCCCAGCTGCGCCACCTCCGCCACCTCCGCCACCGCCGCCGCCGCCACCCAGCCCAGTACCGCCCTCGCCGCCGCCGCTGGCCCCATCGAGCAGCCCTCGTCCACCCATGCCGCCCCCTTCGCCGCCGCCGGCGCCCCTGCCGCCCAGCCCGCCGCCGCTGCCGCCACAGCCACCTGGGGTCATCCCGCGCTATCTTGCTATCGACTTCAACACCTCCCTTGCTGGCATCGCGACCTCGGATTTCACGTACGAGTCAACCGCATTCGGCACCGGCGTCCGCACAGCGCTGGGCAAGGCCTGGCGCCTGGACATCCGACGCATTGAGCAGGTTGCTGTGTACCGCCTCCCGCTGACATCACTGCCGGCGCCAGGCGCGGCCGAGCCGTACGTTGTGCGCATGAACATGCTTGTGCAGTTCACGGGCATTTCTGAGAACTTTGCAAACACGCGCGTGAACGACTTTGTTGCGGAGCCGCTGCCGTACTTCACGGAGGGCTTCATCAGCACTTGGCGCATCATGGGCATCACGGCGGCACGCGTCCCTGGCACGGTCTACCGTGTGCCACCTCCTCCGCCGCCACCCCCGACACCTCCCTCGCCGCCTTCGCCGCCCTCGCCGCCGCCGCACCCGCCCAGCCCGCTGCCTCCCCCTCGCCCTCCGCGTCCGCCGCCGCCGAGCCCTCCCCGTCCGCCGCGCCCGCCGCGTCCACCGACCCCGCCCACGCCGCCTTCGCCGCCGCAGCTGCCGCCGCCGCCGCCCTCGCCGGCCCCTCCGACGGTGCCGTGGCCTCCCGAGGTCGTCCAGTCTCCACCGATTGAGGAGGAACCGCCAATTCGCCCACCCGTGCCGCCGCCCCCGCCGCCGTCGCCACCGCCACCCTCGGACGAGTACGAATACGACTACATCTACCCGCCCTCCGGCGAGGTATTGCTGCGGCCACCGCCGCTGCCGCCGCCACCGCGCAGCCGGCGGCCGCCGTCGCCGCCGCGTGTGCGCAAGCCGCCTACGTCGCCGCCACCGGCCTCGCCGCCGCCGCCGAGCTACCCCCCGCCGAGCTACCCGCCCGCGTATCATCTGACCTACCCGCCCCCTGCCTACGTGCCAGCCTACGTGCCTGCCTATCCCCCTCCCGCCTACCCGCCGCCGGCCTACCCACCGCCGGCCTACCCACCGCCGGCCTACCCGCCCAGCCCCGCGCCGCCATATCCTTCGAGCCCGGCTCCCCCGAGCCCGGAGCCGCCAACACCTCCTAGCCCCGCGCCTTCCAGCCCGGAGCCTCCCAGCCCCGCGCCTCCCAGCCCGGAGCCTCCCAGCCCCCACCCGCCTTCACCCCCGCCTTCGCCACGGCCACCGCGCCCGCCGCCGCCCTCCCCGCCCTCACCCCTGCCGCCTCGCCCACCACGCCCGCCGCCGAAGCCGCGCCCGCCGCCTCGGCCTCCCAGGCCACCGCCTCCAAGCCCGCCGCTGCCGCCCTCTCCCGGTCCCTCTCCGCCGCCCAGCCCCTCGCCGCCGCCGCCGCCGCCTTTTGCGCCGCCGACCGCCCCGGGCACGTACGCGCCGCCACCGAGCCCACCGCCGCCGCCGTCACCGCCAACGTACCCTGTGGCGTCGCCGCCACTGCCGCCGGCGACGCCGCCGCTGCCACCCGCCACGCCTCCTGCCTCGCCGCCGCCGCCACCCGAGCCGCTGTACCTGTCGGTCGTGTTCACGGCGGTGCTGCCGCCGCAGTCGTCAGCCGCCTTTGCCGAGGAAGTACGGCAGGCCCTGGCGTCGTACCTTGGCGTGCCTGCCGACCAGATCCGGATCCTGTCGTACGGCACGATGCCGCTGACGGCGGCGCCCCCGCCGCCGCGAGCCGCCGCCGCATTGGTCGCCAGCCGCTCCGCCTCCGCCGCCGGCGCTGGCAGCGCCAAGCGGCCGCTCGACAGCAGCGCCGCGGGCTTTGGCAGTAGCACGACTGGCTCGGCTGTAGCGACGCGTGCCGGCCCCGCCGGCAGCTACCTAACCTCCATCAGCCTGGCGGTCGACACGTCGGCGGCGGCGCCGCCGGCCGGCGGCGACATCGCCGCCGCCGTCGACGAGTTGGTGGCTGAGCCCTTCACGGCCTTTGACAACGCGTTCCTCGACGCCTACGCGGTGGAAGACGTGGTGGCGGCGGTGGTCAGCGCCGCCGACGTGTTCGTGCCGCCGGCGCCGCCGGGCGTGCCGCCGCCAGCGTCACCGCATGTCGATGACGTGGCGGCGCCGCCGCCGCACGAGGACCACGGCGCGGCCGCGTACGACTCGCCGCCGCCGGACGTGCCCCCGCCGGCGCCACACAGTCCCGCGCCAATTGGCCTCAGCGCGCCGTCCCCGTCGCTGCCTTCACCTCCTCCTCCTCCTCCTCCTCCTCCTCCTCCTCCTCCTCCTGCGACGCCACCTCCCTCGGCTTCGCCACCCATGCCAAGCACGGACCGCGGCACCACAGGCCGTACGGCAACGCCACCACTGGCGCCGTCGCCGCCGTCGCCGCCGCCGCCGCCGTCGGCTGGCGGCGACCCTGGCCTGCAGCTTGGCGAGTTGACGTCGCCGCCGCCGCAGTCGGGATCCGGCATCGTCAGCGGCGGCAGCTCACCGCCGCCGTTTGCGGGTGCCGCTGCTCCTGCTGACGGTGGCACAAATGTGGGCCCCATCGTGGCGGCTGTGGTGGTGCCGGTGGTTGTGATTGCGCTGTTGGCGGTGGTGGTCTACAAGTGGCAGCGGCGTAAACATATGGACAGCGTGAGTCACGCAGGCTTGGCTTGACCAGCTTGACTGCATTGCACGCACCAAAGATGTTTTTGAAGCTTCGCATTCGCACTTTGATCTATTCTGTTGCTGGTGCACCTTACGACGTACGTCCATGCGTTGCTATCACAGGCCTTCAACTCAATCATGACCCCTCTCGAGGTGGACGACGGCCCAGACGACGGCATGCCTCTGCCTCTGCCGCCCGGCGCTGCACCCCCTGGCGGCGGCTACATGACCATAGCCTTCGCGCAGTCCTCGCCCTCTGCCCGCTCCGCCGGCTCTGGCGGCGCCGGCGTCGGCGTCGGCGGCGCCGCCGCCGGCAGCCCTGGCGGCGGAGCCTCCCCGAGCAACCTGAGCGCCGCCGCGCTGCCGGCACCCCCCGCGGCACTCGGCAGCGCCGCCTCCGCCAGCGCCCGCGGCAGCTTTGGCGGCGCGTCGTTGTCGCGCGGCCTGACGCCCAGCGTGTCGCGTGTGGTGGTTGTGAACAGCGACCTGCCGCTTGGCGACATGATGAAGGTCCGCTTCAGCCCCGCGTTCTATGCCGCGAGCGACGCAGACGGCGGGCCAAACAGCTCCCGGCGCAGTACCGGCACGGGCGTGGCTCCCGGGCCGGCGCCCTCCACGACATCCACTGGCGGCGCCGCTCCCCCGCCGCAGCAGCTACAGCAGCGCAGCTCCTTCCTCCGACGTGATGGGTGATCCGATGATATGACAGGTTTGCAGCAGATGAGACGAATACTGAGAGCAGGGCAGCGGCTGCTGCTGCTGCTGCTGCTGCTGCTGTTGAGCTTGATTGCTGGGTGCTGAACGGAGGATGCTGTCAGCAGGATGTGCTCTCTCACCCACCGTGGATTGTGCGAGCTTGCCGCCGCAGTGTGTACCGGTACTCATGCATGGGGCTGCGGCGTTGGCAGCATTGTTACACACGAGTGGGAAGGACAGAAGCACAACGAACGAGGTATTCAGAGGGCAAGTAGATACAACAATGGGAGGTGGTCTGCTGCGTGGCTGGGACAATCCAGATGCGTGCGTGTGGGTGTGGGTTGGCGTGTGTGTGACATCAATAGCACTGCAATTGGAACACCAACATCCATGCATTTTGCTGTCGTGACGTGAACCTTGCCACCCGACGTTGTGAAAAGGTGTGATGCGAACACGCACAGGCGTCTGATTATATTTGGCCTACCTAGCTTGCAGGGAGACCTCCTTGCTAAAACTGAATGTGCGCACGATGGTGATTGCAGCCACAGCCAGCTTCAGCTGCCGGCGCGCGCTTAGTCATAATGATAGCCATGACGCTTCACGTGTGCAATTGATTTCTTGAGGCTGAATGGGGTTAGTTTCGGCTTGCCTGAGTAGGGTTTGCGGTTTGCGCGGCATGGCAGCAGGGTGGTGACGCGTGCGTAAGCTGTGATATGCGGAAAAGAAGTTTAGTTATCATACATTGTGTGCACGTGATTGTTGGACGGCCCTGGACGGGCCCAGCCTCCCGAAATGGAGTCCGGCATGCATAGGACAGACATACAGAGTCGCTGCTGTGCGACAAGATGCAGTGACGAACATGCTCTAATTTGCGAAACGAAAGCGTAAGCACACCACCCGATGTTGATGTCGTGACTTGACCGACTACTCTGACCGCAACGTGCACGTGACTTGAAAGCGTTTTAGTCTGACACCCGCCCCAGTCCCCAACCCATCAACCGTCGTGCACTTCTTGCGCCCTGCCCAGACGGCAGGCCGCGCGCGCTCACGCAGTTCGCCCGCCTAGCCGCCTAGCCACCTGCCCTGCACACTGACACGGCGGCGTCGCGTGTCGTGCAACTACCGCGGCACCGCCACATCATGCAGTAACGGAGAACGACATGGCCACACATGGCCAGCGGCCGGCCACGTGGACAGCTGCACCCGACAAGTGTTCCCCTGTGTCAGGGAAAAGGGGCTCAGCCCTCCACTGTCTGAGGCCGAACGTCCTCATCGCCCGGACATAGCCGGGGTCGGTTTGAACAGGCACCGCAGGGGGGGGGGGGGGGTAGAAACAAAACCTCCAGGCCCCATGCCGCAAAATCTCCGGGAACCCGGGGACCCGGGCGGGCAGTCCGTCCCCCTCCTGTCGTACAGCCCTTGAAACCTCGTCCATTTTTGGTCGGGTTGGTGTCAATGCACTCCTTTCAGTGAGCTCTATTGCGCTGTGTAGTTTGCCGGGACACCGCCTCGTGTTTGGGTCAGGCCGGGACTCCAATGCTTCAATGCGTCTGACCAGGGGTGACCGGGCGCACCCAGAACTGGCCACCAATATGCATGTGTAACCTCATGCAACTACAAACTGGGGTTGCAGTGTCCTTGGATGCGTTTTGCGCTGTTCTGGAGGGTGCTGGGTGTGGCATGCCGGAGACATGTCACGATGACTGTCACGACCCACAGCTGAAGACGCACGTAAACCCATGCCTGGCGACGCAGACACGTGCCCCCGGGCCTAATATACCTTTCTCATTACTTGTGGATAGCTTCTGTGTGCATTTGGCAGCGTTTGAGGCCCAAAGACGAAATCCAGCAAATCCGCCCGCAAAACCGTGGGGACCCCTGGGGGGGATGTCCCCCAACTTTGAGGCCCCATATCTTTGTTCCGAGAAAACCGTTTTCAGGTTTGAAAGCGGATTCTGAACGCTCTCGTTAGGCTCTTCAATTTTGGACCATGGGGTATGTTTCGGAAGATCCTAACCCCCCCTGCACTATCCTATGGATGGCTACCCCCCTGCGTACCGAGCCAAACCTAGGTGCCCAACAGTCGCGGCACCGACCACAGCAGGAGCCAGCAGCCAACACGCAGTGCAGGAGTCAACAGCAGCCGCACTACTTGTCGTACCACTGCTGCCTGCAACACCACAGGCCTTCCTCGCCCCACTGCGGACCGCTACCTAGACACCAGTCACCTCCTCAGCCCGCGCGCTTGCGCCGCTTTCTGGGCGGCGCCGCGCTCTCCTCGTCCACGGGGCCTTGTCTGCCCCCCCCCTGCTACCAACATGTGCACCGTCACCGCCGCTGCTGCCGGGCCCCGCTGCTGCCGGGCTTCGCTTCGCTCAGGGGGCTCAGCACCCGAAAACAACCTTATAATAACTCAAAGACCGTGAATGTAAGTAGTGCGCGCGTGGTCGTTGGGGGTCCCTTGCCAAACATTTTGGGGAGGCAGGGGAGCGGGGGGAATCGATGTCGGGCCGTGGGGCCGGGCCCAGGCCGGGCCCAGGCAGGCCAAAAGGGTGGTCGTATTTGTGGGAATCGGGGCATTTATACATCGGCGCCGTTACCAACGCTGATCCATTGTGATAACGCTTCCCGCGCGGACCATGCCACACGCCAGGACCGGAATGCATACATCTGCAATAGGTGGCGATCACCGTTTGCCGGGTGTGCCGGCCGTGAGCCCGAGGAGGGTCCTACTGTAACACACTCAACTCAAAACAAGGGGTGTCAGCTTTGTACAGCTGAAAAATGGGCTGAGCCCTAATACATTGACGGGGTGGGTGGCTGCTTCAATGGAACGATGCGAAGGCTTGGGTCTATGGACTCGGCCAGCACAAGGCACGCGTGTGTAAGTCCCACACCCTGTCCACGCGAGTTAAGGGTCCCCTTGCTGCCAATCCTAAACACTTGTAGCCCTCTACCGCACTTCAGACCTCCTCGATGCCGGACCCTCCTCGGGCTGGGTGCGGGGTGGGAGCGACCTCGGGGCTCCTCGGCATTTTAGGAGGGGCGACAGACATGGCTCCGCAAGTTGCCACAAACTCGCGCGTTAGTTCCTCGACTTGCTTGCCGCCAACATCGATTGCTTTATAGACCCTATACACGCGGGCGTAGGTGACTATCCTCGCGACCTCGCGAAAGTCAATTGTCCATGGACGCGCAAAGGCACTTCTCGCTCCGCCCGAATTTTCCATGCCGCCTATTTACATGCAATACACAATAGCAAATACTAATACGTGGCAGTCGTGGTTTGTGCCAGTATGATACTTTTTGCCGACGCAGCCAGCCAGCCAGCCACGCACGCACGCACGGACAGGGGTGTTTTGGGGGGGCTTCGCCCCCCCCCCCCTCCGGGACGCTTCGCTGGGGGGGCTCAGCCCAAAAAGTGTGATGGTCAGGGGAGTGACCCGCGAGCCCGAGAAGGGACCACCTGTAACACTCAAACTCAAACTGTGGTTATGGGGTCTCCTGCCCCCGTGCCGCCGCCAGGCAGCAGCGATGCAGGACGCTTGTGTCCCAGACGCATCTCCACCAGCGCGTGCCGGATGTTGGTTGCGGAGTTGACGTCACGTCCCTGCATCGTTGGGAGGGAAGAGTTGTTGGCCACACACCATTCTATCCGTCTACTCAGCCCCGACCCCGTCCACCCCTTACTTCAGACCCGCGTCGTCACCCGTCGCCGTGACCCGTTAAGTGGACTCACCAGGGGCACCCCTGGGACTCACCCACACTGTCACTCACCCACCCACAATATAAGTGCATACTAGCTTTAACGTGGTATTCGCGGTTTACGCTGGGACTGGGTTTGGTGTGGACACAGGCAGGAAGGCAGGCAGGCAGGCAGGCAGGCAGGCAGGCACGGACACCGGTGGTCCTGGGGGGCTTCGCTTCGCTCAGGGGGCTCAGCACCCGAAAATAACCTTATAATAACTCAAAGACCTTGAATGTGATTAGTGCGCGCGTGGTCGTTAGGGGTCCCTTGCCAAACATTTTGGGGAGGCAGGGGAGCGGGGGGAATCGATGTCCGGCCGCGGGGCCGGGCCCAGGCCGGGCCCAGGCAGGCCAAAACGGTGGTCGTACATGTGGGAAGCGGTGCATTTACATCGACGCCGTCACCGGTGCTGAAATATAGGATAACGCTTCCCACGCGGACCATGGCACATTGAAGGACAGGAATGCATACATTTGCAATAGCTGGCGATCACCGTTTGCCGGGTGTGATGGTCAGGGGAGTGACCCGCGAGCCCGAGGAGGGTCCTGCTGTAACACACTCAACACTCAACACGTGATTATACTCAAACTCAAACTCTGTGATTATGGGACACTGGTTTCAACGGGTTCCCTTGCCTTTACCTACATTTCTGCCTGTTGAACAGCATGGGGTGCCACTATCCTGATTTAGCGATGCACTCGCTAGTCCTAACACTGCTGAGTTGACACTGGACTTGACTGAGGCACACATCTCATGACGCGAACACGGCTAGCTTTTATCGCCAGGTGTGATAGTAGGGACGGGAGTGACCCGCAAACCCGAGAAGGGACCACCCGTAACACTTGAACTCAAACTGTGGTTATGGGGTCTCGCGCGCGCTCCTGCCGTACGTGCCCAGCACCAGTGTGGCAACCATGCTCCTCCTTCCCCGCCGCCCGCCCACCCGAGGCCCCGGCACGCGCCGCAGCGGCATTGCCTTCGTGGCTGGATCATGACGACTTAGTGGATCAGCTTTGCATCGGGCTGGCGGGCCAGCAGGCGGCCATGCCGCCAGCTGGTGAGGAATTCCTGCTATGAAACCCAGCAGCCTACACGCGGCCATACTCGCCAGCCCCAATAACGCTGCCAAGCGGCGCGTCCTTCGGGCGTCGCAAGCTGTGAGCGAGCACGGCGCGCGCAAACCTGGAGGCAGCCCGTGCCGCGGCCGATGCCTCGCAGCAGCCCACTGCCCACGCCAGTGCCATGTCCACAGCCCAGGCTGCGCTTGCTGCAGCCCTGCGGGCGGAGGCTGTAGCCACCGCACACCGCATGCGGGTTGACTGGATCCGCACCGGCGAGCGCCCCAACCCCTGCATTACCGAGGCCCTTCATCCGGTCATCCCCCGCAAGAAGCGGCCGTCATTGCGGCTCTGCGTGATGCGCATGGCTATCTGGTCACGGATCCCGGGCGCATGGCAAGTTATGGCGGACTTCTTGGCCGGGTGGTGAGTCGGGCGTTGCGAATACAGCGTTGAGTCCTGCGATTGGTGCATGCAATTAGTCTGGCACTTCAACAGTGCTGTTGGTCATTGTGTAACGTTGTGTGGCATCTGCAGACTTAACGTCAATTACAGACACTCTGAACGGCATGAGGACTACTGCCACTACGGCGACTGCCACAAGCCAGCAATCACAGTCTGTGGCTACGGTAACTCGCCTGTCTTTGCGCGCTTTGCTGCCTTGCCTGCTGCTTCATGGCTTCCATGGTTTTTCCTTTACGCTTATTTCTCTCTTCTCTTCCCTCGCATGTCGTGCTGGACACCGGTGGCGCTGGCGATTTTCAGGTTGGTCACACCTCGCGTCACCTACTCGCGCCAGCCCAGCGCGCCGTCAGCCCATCAGTTCGAACAGTATAGCTTACAGCCTCCTGGCGGTATTGGGCCGGCTCATATCAGCCGTTACCGTCTTACGGACATGCTCTAATTTGCGAAACGAAAGCGTAAGCACACCACCCGATGTTGATGTCGTGTCTCGCAAGCAGCATGAGAAGAGGGTGAGCGGTAAGGCGTAGTGCGCGGCCACATTACCTCCGAGAGACGGTAACCGCTGATATGAGCCGGCCCAATACCGCCAGGAGGCTGTAAGCTATACGGTTCGGACTGCTGAGCTGAGGGCGCGCTGGGCTGGCGCAGCCTGGCTCGAGGTGTGACAAACACGCGCATGGAATACTCCTGTGTGTGGGCGGACGGCCGGCAGACGCGCAGAGGCCCAGCGTGCCGCCGCGGAGGCGGCTCCGTAATCAGCGGCCCAGCGCGTCGCCGCGGGGGCGGCGTCGGGCAGCCCAGCGCGTCGCCGCGGGGGCGGTGATGTACTAGCCAGCAGCCCAGCGTGTCGCCGCCCAAATGAACCCAAAAGAAAAGTGGCACGCTGAGCAAAGACCAAGTGAACTTAAAGAAAACCGGCGCGCTGAGTAAAGACCAAGTGGTGAGGGCTTTGTGCGGCAGTACGGTAATGTCTCTCGGAGGTAATGTGGCCGCGCACTTCGCCTTACCGCTCACCCCCGTCTCATGCTGCTTGCGAGACACGACTTCAACATCTGGTGGCGTGCTTACGTTTTCGTTTCGCAATTTACCACGCACGTTCCCCCAACCCAAACCCGTCCCACCCCCCGCATACACGTTATGTCCGTAACTCAAGCCACATCCCAGTCGGAGCTTGACCATGATCCGACCTTTGATTCTGCTGAATGTGAGCGCTTATTTTGTGTAGCTAGCAGGGTCTAGTTTCCATTCCTAGTTCGTGCATTCCATATTGCCCCTAACAGCCCCATCCAATGCACCAATCCCTACACACCACACCACACTACACCACAGGTCCCGGTGCCCAGGATCCCTTCAGGTGGCTACGCAACGTTGGTGCAGGGGGGGAAGGATCTTCCGAAACATACCCCATGGTCCAAAATTAAAGAGCCTAACGAGAGCGTTCAGAATCCGCTTTCAAACCTGAAAACGGTTTCTCGATGCAAAGATATGGGGCCTCAAAGTTGGGGGACGGACCCACTCCCCCAGGGGTCCCCACGGTTTTGCGGGCGGATTTGCTGGATTTCGTCTTTGGGCCTCAAACGCTGCCAAATGCCCACCGAAGCTATCCACAAGTAATGAGAAAGGTATATTAGGCCCGGGGGCACGTGTCTGCGTTGCCTGCATGGGTTTACGTGCGTCTTCAGCTGTGGGTCGTGACATGTCATCGTGACATGTCTCCGGCATGCCACACCCAGTACCCTCCAGAACAGCACAAAACGCATCCAAGGACACCGCAACTCCAGTTTGTAGTTGCATGAGGTTACAAATGCATTTTGGTGGCCAGTTCTGGGTGCGCCCGGTCACCCCTGGTCAGACGCATTGAACAATTGGAATCCCGGCCTGACCCAAACACGAGGCGGTGTCCCGGTAAACTACACAGCGCAATAGAGCTCACTGAAAGGAGTGCGTTGACACCAACCTGACCAAAAATGGACGAGTTTTAAGGGCTGTACGACAGGGGGGGACGGACTATCCCCCCGGGGGGGTCCCCGGAGATTTTGCGGCATGGGGTCTGGAGCTTTTGTTTCTACCCCCCCCCCCTGGTTGGTGAATCTGGCGAGCTTGGTGAGACCACTAACAGATCGCACTCTTGCCCTAAGCGCCCAACTCCCTCAGGCCGCGCCTTGGTCTTATCCACGCACCCCACCCCCACACATCCCCACCCATCCCCACCCATCTTGCAGGATTGCCATCATCTGAAGTCAGTGTAGTTGAGGAGCACATCAAGCTCTATAACCAGCAGATTATGAGACTTCATGCTGATCCCGTGACTTGTGAGGTAGCTCAGCAGATGACGGTGCCGCGGGTATGGGCACGCCCTGGGTGAGACCGGGTTGGGTGCAATGGTGGGCGCCGGCTCGCTCACGGCTCGCCCAACTCGTCACACAGCGGCCCCACGTACATTGGGCCCCATGCCACACAAGGCAATTTGAGAGCGCGCCACGAGTGTGGCCGGGAGTGCATGAGCAGGGAACGAGAAAATCCAATTTCATGTATTCGAGCACCGACGGTTGCCAGGACGGTTGCCGGTTAAAGCTTCGACAACGGACGCGAATCTCCTCTCCTCTGAAACCGTAGCGCACAAGCTCTACGAAAATATGTGATCACAGGTTGCGAACAGTTCATGCAGCTTTGTGAGGTCGGCCACTGCGGCAGGGTATTTGGATCGAGAACTTATTGAATGTTCCGCCGGCGTGATCGCGACGGCCGGCATCACGCAGAATAGTCGATTATTATATGTATTGGGTAACACACAGATTAACTAATTGTTCAGTTGCTGTAAGAACAAAATGACGCCCGTCGTCGTGGTTCTTCTGGCCGCGCTGCTGGTCGCCAGCGCGCAGGCCCAAGGCGCTCTGAAGTGCCAGGCCACCCTGAAGGGCTGGGCATATCTTCCTGCCAGCGTGAGTCATCAGTTCGGGGCTGAAAAATGCGGGTGTGGGCGCGGAAGGAGTGTGCATGTGTGGAATCGAAGTCTTCGCCCGGCTAGCAGGCATGTAATCAACTCATTCGACACACTCGCATGATCACGATTTGCTCCAGATCCTCTGGGTTGGCCGCGGCCGAGCGAAGGCGGCCAACCGACCTGCATTTACATGAATGTAACGCTGCGCTGACACCTTTCTACACTGTACAGGCCAAGGTCAAGGTGCCTTCGGATGCTCCTAGCTTCTACCGCGTCAGTGAGTCCGGGCACGGCGAGCTGGACACTGTGGGGCTGGGCGCGACAGAATGGTGTCGATCGTGATGGGGCTCGACTCCACGGCTCGAGCTACTCGCGACGTCCCCCCCCTCCCCCCCCCCGTCCCACCCTCCATCGACACGGCGAACTCCCACCAGCAGCCCCGCGCCTATCCCCGCCAAATCACACCTCTGCCCTCCCAGCCCTGGCCCCCCCTGGTGCCCCGCCCCATGCGCCCCGCCGCTGATCCTCTCTCGCCCCTCCCCCGCTCCACCCCTGCTCCTTCTCCGTTCCCCTCCTGCCTCCGCGCAGCCGGCCGCTTCGCCGGCCCCGGCAACCGCCGCAACGACACGCTGGGCGCCATCAAGAATTGCGCCGCCGCCAACCCCGGCCGCTGCACCGAGTACACGCTGCCCTTCGCCGACCAGGTAGCTAGGCAGTTAGGCACTAGGTAGGCGGCCAGGGCCGAGAACTAACAGGTTAGGCCGGGGACAACACACGTGCACGTGCACGTGCGAGTGTCGTACCAGCTAGGGCGTCACGCGGGCGGGCCTGGGGGAGGGCCGCGCCCGCCACTTCCGTCACAAGGGCACCCCGGCGGTAACCCCGGCGGTAACCCCCTGCTGCACCCCACCAGTCCACGCATGCTGCACCTGGTAGGGCCAAACCACAATCACCCCCGCCCCCAACCCCTGCCAACCCGCACCCCCGCGCCCACGCCACCACGCCACCCCCAACCCAACGCCCCCCCCGCCCCCCCCCGCCCCTCCAACACAGGCGGTCCAGGGCTTCTCCGGCATCAAGACCATCCGCGACGGCGCCGGCAAGCCCACCGACCAGTTCTGGTTGATCTCCGACAACGGGCTGGGCAGCCGCCGCACCTCGCCCGACTCGATGCTGTTCTTCCACAAGATGAAGGTGGACTGGGCCGCGCACAAGTTCACGCGCATCGAGTGAGTGGCAGGGTTCTTTTTAAATACACTGCCCTCCCGCTACGGGTGCGATCAGTGCTCCACACGGTAGGCCATCCGTGGCTCTCGGCTCTGGTGTTAGCTAGACAGCATGCGCACAGCAGGCGGTACACCGATGCACCGGGAGCGGGCTATCGTCTTCACTCGTCGCTCCCTTGCCACCGGGCGGGTGATGAAGACGGACACATAGCCAGCAGTCGGCCTGGACCAGGCCAGGCCAGGCCAGGCCCAGACCGGACCAGACCAGGCCGTGCACTTCCCCATGCCATTCGTTGATTGCCCCTCTGCCCTGTCCCTGTCGTCTTCCCGCCTCGGAAACCGCCGGGCATCCAGCTCCACGTCGCCGTCCTGCAACTGACTCCCCTCCTCCTCCCCACCCCTCCCCACCCCTCCCCAAACCGCCCGTTCCCCGCCCCCGCCCCCTGCCTCCCCGACCGTACCACACGCGTGCATGTCGTGCCGCCGTGCACACCCGCCCTCCCTCCCGGCCTCCTACCTCCGCCAGCTCCGCCTTCCTCCACGACCCCGACCGCAAGGTGCCCTTCGTGCTGCGGAACGAGGAGACCAAGAACCGCTACCTCAGCGGCGCAGGTGCGTGCGTGTGCGTGCGGCGCGGGCGTGCGTGCGGCGGGGGCGCGTGCATGCGGCGTGCGTGCTTGTGAAGGCGTGCATGTCTGCGTGCGTGTGTATGTGTGGGTTGAGTCAGTGGGTGGTGTTCTCTAACCGTGCATGTGCGTGCGTGCGCGATAGAGGGTTGGCGGAGGTGTTCGTCAAGAGCTTGGGCTCAAGGGGCCGTAGTGAATGTCGTAGTGATACTACGGTACTGTGGGATACGCTAGCTAGCTTGATTGGGTGTTCTGGCACGTACGCGGCTCCGTACGTCCTCTGCCTGCCTGCCTGCCTGCCTGCCTGCCTGCCTGCCTGCCTGCCTGCCTGCCTGCCTGCCTGCCTGCCTGCCTGCCTGCCTGCCTGCCTGCCTGCCTGCCTGCCTGCCTGCCTGCCTGCCTGCCTGCCTGCCTGCCTGCCTGCCTGCCTGCCTGCCTGCCTGCCTGCCTGCCTTGATGTATGCCTCACAACCTACCACCCACCACCCACCACCCACCACTCATCACTCACCAGTCATTACAACCATGTGCATGCGGCAATGGATGCCGCGCGCAGACTTTGACATCGAGTCCATCCAGCCCATCGGCAGCAGCGTGTGGATCGGTGATGAGTTCGGCCCCTACCTGATCGAGGTGTCCGTCAGCGGCCGCGTGAGTAGTAGTAGTAAATAGTAATCGTCGGCAGTGACTATTGCGGAGCCGAATGATTGCCATCCACGATTGGCAGTTGAGGGGGCCAGGGGAGAGCAGGTTGCGGCGGACCTGGGAAGGTGGTGGTGGTGATGGTGGGGAGGGGGAGGGTGGTTGGCTTACGCCAATAAGCTGGATATGTCCCAGCACATGCGCCAAGCAGCCTGTGTGCCACAAACAAAACGCACATGTACACACCTGCGCGCAGGTCCGTGGCGTGTGGGACGTGCCCAACCCCGCCGCCGCCGGCCTGGTCCGCTCCCCCGACAACGATGCCATCCAGCTGCCCAACCCCGACCAGGTACGGGTAGGGTCGGGTCGGTGTTCTTATGCTAGGGGTGGGGGCGAGGGGATTACTGGTAAACAGTCCCGGTGAGAACAAAATGCGAACACGACTGCGCTGCAGCTGGGAAACGCAGCCGCCTGTGCGAGCTACTGAATATCACCGTATTTGGCCGGGCTGGCTTGGGGCGAGGGGAAAGTACGGTAGTGGGGTAAAAGTGGATGAGTGGTGGAGTGCGGACGGATGGCTGGGCGGGGGTTGTGAAAGGTGACAAGGATGGCAGGATGGAAGCACGCAGGTGGCTGGGTCCACGTTTGCCCTACTTCCATCGACCTCGCCCCTTGGTGTGCCCAATGTTGTGTCCCGGGCCCCTGCTTCACACACCCCTCTCTCTCTCTCTCACACACACACACACACACACACACACACACACACACACACACACACGCCCCATAAATGCACGTGGTACCTGCTGCAGGCCCTGCCGTCGTACAACCTGCAGCGCAGCCGTGGCTTCGAGGGCATGGCCACGTGGGGCGACTACCTGTACCCCATGCTTGAGGTACGTACGGAAGCACGTGTACAAAAAATGCTGCGGCACCGCCGTACATGCGTGATGATGCAGCGGGGGAGGAGGGGACTATTATTGTTAGGGAAAGTGATGCTGTGGGGCAGCAGGGGCGCATGTCAAAACTACCGCACACATGCGTGGCACGCTTCCGGCCCTGCTGCGGCCCCCAAAACCTGCACTGCTGCAAACGCTCGTACTGTGCCTCGTGTCTACCTCCTCCCCTCACCTCTCTACCCCCACCCCACCCCTCCGCCAAATCCCTCCCCACCACCACGGCCCTCTCACCTGCACACCTACCACCACCACATCAGGGCCCCCTGTACACCACCGCCGCCGACGGCACCAAGGGCTACGAGACCCGCGACGGCAAGCAGTACCTGCGCATCCTCAAGTTCAACATGAAGACCAAGACCTGGGTGAGTACGGCATGATGCGAGGGATGGGATGGGATTGTGTGAGCTGGGGCTGAGGCCGGGGCCGGGGCTGGGTTGGAAATGCTGAGTTGGGGACGCACTAACGCGGCGTGTGTGGGGGGGAGGGCAGAGGAAGGAAGGGCTCGGTGAGCTCGGCCCAGCGGACCCGCCGCGTGCTGCAAATGCACCCTCATTCCTATCACCTGGCTCGTCCTGCCGTGCCGCCGCCTCCCCCGCTGCATGACGCCTCAGCTACCAACCGACACCCCCCCCCACACACACACGCACACACACGCATGCACACACACATACACACGTACGACACACATGTACGACACACACAAACACAGGTCAACGGCACCATCAACTACGGGCTGGAGGTCAACGGCAACTCCATCGGCGACTTCAACATGATCAACGAGCGCCACGCCCTCATCCTGGAGCGCGACAACTTCGAGGGCGACGCGTGAGTGGTAGTGCTGCGTAATAGCTAGTGAATTGACATGATGTACACCATCAACCCACACTCCCGCTCTCCCTCCCTCTCTCTCTCTCTCTCTCTCTCTCTCTCTCTCTCTCTTTCTCTCTCTGTCCTACACCCACACCCGCACCCGCGCCCGGCTATCTACTCCACCCATACTGCACACGTGTTGTTTACTATTTCATAATCTATCATTGCTTGCAGCGACATGGCCTGCACCCCGGGCTACGTGAACGCGACCTGCTGGGAGGCGCCCGCCCGCTTCAAGCGCGCCTACCTGGTGGACCTAGGCGATGTGGACGCCGCCGGCTTCGCCAAGAAGGTGGCCTACATCGACCTGCTGGACATCAAGGTACGTGATATTAAATGGGCTATATACAGTTTAAATGCGAACATAACTTACATGAAGGAAAGCAAGGGCTAATAATGTAGGTTGTTGTTTTCGAAAGGGGGATTTGATTGAGTTTTGACCATGACCAATCAATGTGGGGGTGGTCATGGGATGAGCTAGATTACGACGGAGGCGCCGCCGGGGCGGAGCGCCCCGTGCCCCGTGCGTGCGTGCCTGAGACGGCCGGCAGACGTCCGCGGAACGCGGCAGGAGGGAGGGCTGTTGTTGTCCCTTTGACGGTGGAGAAAGAGGGGTTTCCACTACGGTGCGCGTGTTGAGAGCGGCCTGTCCCTACCCTAACTCGTCCTTGCGCGCTGGCACTGGCGCCGCGCCGCACCCCTCATCCCGCGCAGGACCCCAACGGCGTGTCGCCTGCCTCGCGCAATGGGTGAGGCCGAGGGGATGAAGGGCGCTGTTGCCCGAGGGAGCAGGGGCCCGCCGCATTGCGCTCGCAGTGTTGACAGACAGTCCTAATAATGTGGTGTGGTGTGACTTGAGAACTGCCGTCACGCGTTGTCTTCGCCTTTACTTGGTGTCTGGACTTCCCCCCGCTTATCCACTTCCTTGTCCCCTCCGTATCTCGGGTAAGTTTAGCTGGGGCTGGTATTCACATCTGCCTCCTTCCTCCCTGCCTTTCCCACCCCCACCCCCACCTCCCCCACCCCCAGCGTGTTCAAGTTCCCCTTCCAGACCATTGAGGACATTGACGTATACGACGCCTCGCAGCAGACCATCGTGGTCGGCAACGTAAGTGACACGAGCTATTATTCTTGGTCGTGTGGCTGAGTTGTATGCCACGTTAGCAGCAGGCAGTGTCCTGGTTATTATGTGTGAGCCTGGCAGGCAGGGGGCACCGAGCGCCGGCCCTGCCCCGGGCTCCGTTCAGGTGCCCGTGCCCATGCCCCTTCCTTTCCCTGCCGCTTTCATCCTTGATATCACTGACCGTGTTGGCAATGTCTCCCATGTCGCCACAGGACAACAACTTCCCCTTCTCCATGGGCCGCGCCCTGGGCAAGGCCGACAACAACGAGGTCATTTCGCTCCAGGTGCCCGGCTTCTTCACCGGCGGCCAGGGCTGCTCGCCCGCCTAACCAAGTACGGCAGAGCAGCTTACGGGTTTGCACGCGGCGGAGGACTATCGAAGAGTGACACCCGATTGGTGACACCCGATTGGTGAAAATCGCCAATTCTGTGGCAGAGAATAATGCTGACTGCGCTTCGCCTGCGCCCGTCACCAATTCCTGTGTGTTCTGAATCCACGCACGGCTGCTGGGCACGCGCGCGTGCGTGTGTGTGTGAATTTTCCCTGCCACCTATTTACATGCAATAGACAATAGCAAAATCCGCTTGCGAAAATAAGGAGACGAGGATAAAGGGTGGTTGGGTGTTGGCGAAAATGAGACCGAGTGGCAAGATGGAGTTACTACAGTGTACGCCCATCCACGGAACATTGGTACATGAGGTCGCCACGCGTTGCAAGGCTGGCGCTGGTTTCTTTCATGCCGCGGTCTGTCTTTGAGCGTGCATGTTTATTTCGGGACACGTTTTGGGGAGGAGGAAGGAACGGATGGGAGCACGGGTGAGAGCTGAAGGAGCCGCGAAGTAAGGCAACTACATGCTCGCAAGTGATGCTAGCTGCGGCGTGTGCGGCCGAGAGTGGTAGGGTGCCCACAACATCACAACACGCTCTGAAATTTATTTGAGCTGCACGGCTAGGAGTTGCGCCATGTTGCCTTTTGGGGGCCACCTGCCGCACGCCTCTTACGGCCTTGCGTAGACCGCCGCGCCGCGCCAAAGCGCTGCTGCAGGCTGCTTCTTATTGCCGTGCGGTGAACGCAGTGTGGACTAGCGAGGGCGGCGTGTGGGCGGCTCTGGGTGAGGTTGCCGGCAGGTGGAGCGGTTTTGACTCGGGACCTGAGCGGGAGTCAACGGGAGAGTATTAGTTCCAATCATGCCTTCCCATTTGTTGATTTGGTGTTTTGCTCCAGGCGCCTCGATTTGCTCATGGATTTCAGGTGTTGGTACGTGGGTGCTGCAGTAGTGCTGTTATTCACCTTGATGTTGCTGGTGCTGGGGAAGGACGAGTGGTGCTCAGGAATTGCGGTACAGTGCACTCCGCGGAAGGCCGGAGGATAAGTGCTGTGGAGGCCTGGGCAGGTTGTAACACGTGGCTGACATTGAATGGTTTCGGCTGCCTGGGCGCCTGCACATCTGCCCATCATGTGCACGACGGCGTCGCGCTGCACCCTCAGTATCATGTACTGATCCCGGGAACAGCTACAGAAGGGCATCCAGCAGCTAATGTGGCCAGGTCTCTCTTTGACCGGTGTGAAGAGGCAGTCAGCAGCTGTGGAGGGTAAAGGAGGGTAAAACACACACGCGGTCATTGCGATGCAGGCGCGGACCAGACACAGCGACCGCTTTGACCATACCGCATGTTCGTGACTGACACTTGACTAACTGCGAATTCATTAGGCTCCACGCCTGCTTGTCCAAGGGCGAGGGGGGCCCGCTTGGGCCGAATGCGCGCCTTGCCGACTGACTTGGTTGCTGTACTCTAGCGTAGTTTAAAAAGCAAGTAGCCATGGACGGCCTGATCGGCAAGCGCAGCGGCAAAGTCCTGCCGAAGGACTACGAGGTGCGGACGACAGCGCGCGAAACGATTTAGCAGGCTTAACCTATTACAATGAGCTACGCTCAGGCTTTTGAATACCACGACAATGCTATTCTGTCAACGACGCTTGAAGTGGCGCTTCGCGCGGCGAATGCAATAATCGCAGGACCCGGAGTTCCTCAAAAAGCTGGACCCGGTGGTGCAGCAGCTCGATGAGGATCTCCCAGAGGTGGGCATGGCTCTGCAGGGGCATGCGTGTTGGCATGGTGATCCCAGCGGGAGGCCGGCGGTGACCATGGCGGGGGCTGCTCGCCGGCGGCAGTCGAGAGGCCCTGCCCCAGCGCCTGTGGCAGGCCGCTGGCGCCGGATTCCCGCTGGGCACTAACAGGATGGGGAAGGGAGGCTCAGAGGCAGCGCCTACGCTGCGCTGCTGCCGTGGGCGGCAGGAAGGCTCTGTCCGTGGGGTCAGGGCGCAGACTGGCTGAAAGGGGGGGGGGGCGGGGCGCTGTGACTGGCAGCACACCCACAAGGAGGGCCCGGGAGCCCCGGTGCCGCGGCGCCCCCCCCCCGGGCCGCCAGCAGCCCCCCACCCCCACCCCCCGGGCCGCCAGCAGCCCCCCACCCCCACCCCCCGGGGCCGCCAGCAGCCCCCCGCGGGAGCGCTGCGCAACAGGGCACAGCGGCCATCTCGTTCAGGGCCATGAGGAGGAGGACACGCGCGTGCTGGCAGCGGCCGCTGGCTGGGGGGGCTGGGGGGGGGGGGGCTCGGGAGCGGCACGGCGTGCCGTGGCACGGCGGCAGCTAGCCGCTGGGGGGGGGGGCAAACCCAGGGCATGGCAACCCCCCCCCCTTCCGGCACCCCCCGTGCAGAGGGCGGCAACGGTGGGGGCCCACTGTGAGCGGGGCCCACAAGTCAACGCCGCATGCGAGCCGGCGACCTAAGAACCCGAACACACACACATGCTTCCGTTTACCAACACATGCTTCATAGCACTAGATAACCGTGTACCTGCCGTCATGTTGCCGACACAACAGGCCGGCTTCGACGCCAAGAAGCTGGCTCAGCTCATTTGCCAGCTGATGCAGTTCCAGGAGGACACACTGGGCCGGGAGGTGAGCGGCTGCGGCTGCTGCTGGGCTGGGCTGGGCTGGGCTGGGCTGGGCTGGGCTGGGCTGGGCTGGGCTGGGCTGGGCTGGGCTGGGCTGGGCTGGGCTGGGCGGTGCTGCTGGCGGTGTTTGAGTTTGGATGGGTCTGTGTAGGGTGTGTGTGTGGGGGTGTGTGTGGGGCAGGGGACACGTGTTTTGTGAACGGATGGTGTGCGGAGGGGTGTAGGGAGGAGGAGGAGGAGGAGGAGGAGGAGGATACGACAGGCCGGGCTGGTGCGAGAGAAAAGGCTGCGCGCAGGGTACGGTGCGGCCACACATGAGGCACGGTGTGGGTCAGAGGGTCGACCCGCACAGCACCGCACCGCGCCGCCGCGGCCCGCCCCGCCCCGGACCCCCCTGGCTGCACCTTCCCCTCCGACCTCTGAAGCGTGTAACCCCGCCCTTTAGGCTGGTAACCACACACACACCCCGTTCTGGGTTCTGGCTTTTTGGGTCTCAAGGGTCGCTTTGGTTCCTGAAATACACCCTACACCCCCTTTATCTACACCATTCGCCATGTCTGCAACCCAGCGCGCACCCACCCCTAACCACCCACCCACCCCACCCACCCCACCCCGCAGTCCAACTTCAAGCGCCAGCCCAAGCTGCCGGCGCTGCTGCTGCGCGACTTCAACCCGCGCGGCGCGCTGTACGTGGTCGCCGCCAAGTGCGACGACATCATGGCGGCGCGCGACCTCAAGCGAATCGACTGGCCCAACACAGCCAAGCGCCGCGAGGTGCGGCGCGTGGGGCTATGGGCGGGGATGCATGGGCGGGGATGGGCGGGGATGGGCGTGGGCGTGGCGCGTGGGCGTGTGGGGGCATGGTGGTGATTATGGCGGGGGGCTGCTGTAGAGGGCACGAAGCAAAGCAAGGCAAAGCAAAGGGGTGTGGCGCACAGGCGGGAGGCTGGGGTCGGGTGGCTGGTGCGCACATGCATGCTTTGGACGGTGGCGGTCACGGTGCCGTGTGGTCGAGAAGAAACAAAACGTTTTACCATCCACTTGCAGAATCCCCAACACGTTGCTTCCCAAGACGATGGACACACACGGACACACACGGACGACCCACACATAACCACACACAAAACAGAACATGGTCTTTTCGTTTGTTCTCTCCCTTGTGATCTCTCACACGCACACACACACACGTGTTCTCTCCGTTTCCGTTTACTAACACACACACACATACACACACACACACAAACACACACACACTCACAGAACATGGAGATCCTGATCGGCATCACCAAGGAGCTGGAGCAGGAGGGGCTGCTGCGGCACCCGGTGGTGGGGCTGGAGCCGGGTCTGGGCGGCGAGGCGGCGGCGCGGCTGGGCGAGGCGGTGAAGAAGATGGGCGGCGCCGTGGCGGCCTCGCCGGGTGGGTGGGCGGTTAGGGGTGGTTAGGGGTGGGCGGGTGGGAGGTTAGGGGTGGGCGGGTGGGTGGGTGGTGGCAGTTGGGCGGTGGTTAGGGATGGGCGGTTAGGGGTGGTTCAGGGCAATTGGGTGGGGCTGGGGCTGGGGCTGGGGCTGCGGCTGGGGCTGCGGCTGGGGCTGCGGCTGGAGGTGTGGAGGGTGACACGAGTATGGGCGGTGATGATGAGTGATGGTGTGTGTGTGTGTGTATGTGTGTGTGTGTGTGTGTGTGTATGTGTGTAACAACGGGTTTACAGGCAGCCTGACTGTATGTGTGTGTGGGGGGGGGGTCCCCGGGGCTGTAAGGGGGCCTTGCGACTGGGCCGCGAGGTCAGCCGCCTGGCGAGGGGCGGCAGGACTGCTGCAGCCCCCGCCCTCTTACACCCTTCTCTCCCTGTGGTCTTCTCACCGACCTCCAATTGGTCGCTTTGGTTACTGCCGCCCTCCCTCACACATGCCGCCCTCCCTCGCACATGCCGCCCTCCCTCACACATGCCGCCCTCCCTTCCTGCACCATCACACACCTCCCTAACACACATACCTCTTTGCACCCCTCCGTTTCCGTTGTTAACACACCTCCCTAACACACACACCTCCCTAACACACACGCCCCCTCCTCTCCCTCACTCGCGCGCACCCCCAGACGACCCAAAGGTAACGCACCGCGTGTGCGTGCCGCCGCCCGGGGTCAGCGACGCGGGGCGGGTGAAGCCGCAGGCCATGCGCTGCCTGGAGGTCCGGTGAGTGAACGAGGGAGGTGGGGCGAGGAGAGTGGGGCGAGGCCGTTATCGCGGTGGGGGTGGCGGGTGATGGCGGGTTGGTTTGGCTGGGTGGCTTGGCTGGTCTGGTTTGGATTGGGTTGGTGGTTTGTTGGTGGTTTGTTGGTGGTTTGTTGGTGGTTGGGTTGGTGGTTGGGTTGGGGTCAGCTAAGTGTGCTGGTGGGATGGGTTTTTTTGTTTGGATGGGCCTGGGGTGGGGGCTGGGCTAGGCTGGGCTGGGGCCGGGGCTGTGCTTTGAGCGGAGGATGACGCCCTTGAGCGCCCCTCCCCCCGCTCACCCCCCTTCCTCGCCTGCCGCTTCCACCCACCCATCTCCCGTCCCGTCCCGGCCCTCGCCCTTCCCTGTGCCTACGCATCTCCCCTTCGCCCCGCCACACACGTGTGACACCCACCCACACGGTGTGACACCCACTCCCACCCACGCCACACCCACGCCACACACACCCGCCGCCCCCCCCCCGAACTGCAGGGGCGACATGGCGTGTGTGCACTGGACGCAGCTGCCCGACAGCTACGACGAGTGGGTGCTGGCGAGGCACGCGCCCGCGCCCCGGGCCATGCCCACGCAGCCGCCCGGTGGCGGGCCCTGGCGGGTGAGCGGGCGAGCAAGCGGGATTGTAGCGGGGTTGGTTGGTTGGTTGGTTGGTTGGTTGGTTGGTTGGTAGCGGGCGGTAGCGCGAAGCCTGCCTGTGAAGGGTGGCCGGAGCTGTGTGGGGGACCTGGCAGCCAATACCGTAGTAGTCGCCCTTCACGCCCTTTCACGCGCTTATCCTGGTTTCATGATGGCAGGTGTACCCGCGCTGGGTGAAAGACAGCGAGCTGTACAATGAGTGGATGAATCCGGCTGACTACGAAGCAGATCCGCCGGGCGCGGCGGGGCCCGGCGGCGGGGGCGCCGGCGGCGGCGGCGCAGGCGGCGGCGGCGGCGGCGCCCCGGGCCTGGGCCTAGGCCTGGGCGCGCCGCCGCCGGTGGTCGTGGCGCAGGCGCCGCCGCCGCAGATGGCGCCGCTTCCAGGGTCGGTGCCGCCGTCTGTGGCACAGCAGCAGCAGCAGCAGCAGCAGCAGCAGCAGGCGGCTGCCGCGGCCGCGGCGCAGCAGCAGCAGCAGCAGCAGCAGCAACAAGCGGCAGCGGCGGCAGCGCAGCAGCAGCAGCAGCAACAACAGAAGGCTGCCGCGGCGGCGGCGGCGGCAGCGGCGGCCTCCTCCGGCGCGCCGGCGACAGGCAACGGCGGGCAGGCGGGCGGCGCCGCCACCGCTGCTGGCGTGGGGCAGCCGCAGCCGGGGGCACAGGGAGCGGTGGGGACGCACGGGCAGCCAGGGCTGGGGCCGGCACGGCCCTCAGGCCCTGTTCTGGGCCAGGGGCTGGGCGGCCCGACGCCCTCTCTGGGGCTGCCGCCTCAGCAACAGCAGCAGTCGCAGTCGCAGTTCGCACCGGGGCTCAGGGCGCCGGGGTTGGCGCCCGGGCTGGCCCCGGGGCTGAGGGCGCCGGGGTTAGCACCCGGCCTAGCGCCGGGGCTGGCGCCGCCGCCGGGTAGCTCCGCAGCCTTCCGCCAGCCGATGGCGTCCAACGTCGCGCCGCCGCCGGCCGCGCCCGACGGCGCTGGCGGCGGCGGCGGCGCCGCCGCCGCGGCCGCGCCGGCGGCGCCGACGGGCCCGGTGCAGCACGCGCCGCTGCCGACGTCGCAGAAGGCGCAGCGTGCGGCGCTGAACGCGGCGCGCGCGGCGGCGGCGGCGGCGGCGCAGAAGGCCAAGCCCAGCGGGGATTCCGCCAACAAGCGGCACAGGAGCGAGGCGTACAGGTGGGCTTGGGGGTGGGGGTGGGGTGCCTTGAGGGCGCTGCGGGGCCGCAGGTGGCGGGTTTTTTGGGGGGGGGGGAGGAGGGAGTGGGGACATGAAGGGATGGCGCGAGGCGCGAGCGGGGTGCGGAGACGGGGTAGTTCATTCCACTTCGACCTTTGAACCCATAATCCAGAAGTAGGGGACCGGGGTGGGGGTGGGGGGTATTGTTGTCAGCACGCCATGGCAACGGGCCTGATGATTTGATGAGCTATTTCGCATGCGCCCCCTGCACCCCCTGCACCTCCTGCACTTCCTGCGCCTCCTCCCTGAATGCACCCCACCTCAACGTCTGCAACGTCTGTTCTACGTCTACCTCGTCATAAAGTTAATATGCATGGCACCCCACCCCACGCCACCCCACCCCACGCCACCCCACCCCACTCCACCCCGACACGCCGTAATGTGTCATGCCCTCCCTCTGACCTCCACAGCAAGCCCGAGGTGGTGGAGGGCGCGGGGCAGCGCGTGGGCGTCAACGCCACGCGGCAGCGCGTGCTGGAGCCCGGCCGCGCGGCGGTGGACCCCGCCTCGCACATCGAGAACCTGTCGCAGGCAGGTCCCCCCGGGTCCCCCTGGTCCCTGGCCCCTGGTGGCACGGGTCCCTGGTCCCCCCTGGCCCCTGGTCCCCCCTGGTGGCATGGGTGACGGCGGGTGGCGGTGGGCTTTGGTTGGCGTGTGTAGCGTGGGGTGGCGGGGTGATGGGGTGTGTGGTAGTGGGGTGATGGGGTGTGTGGTGGTGGGGTGGCAGCTGCAGGGCGTGCAGCCTTGCCATGCAATGGTCCCCGCAAGATAGATACGCAATCACCCACCCACCAATACACCGTCCCACTCTACCGCCCCAATCCACCGCCCACCTCTACCCAACTGACACAGGGCCAGCAGCCGCCGCTGCACGGCGCGCCGGCGACCGCCTTCGTGCCGCGCGCCGCGCCGCCGCCCGGCAGCGCCGCCGCCGCGGGGGCCGGGGCCGGGGGGGCCGGGGTGGGGCCGCGGGGGCCGGGCGCGCCGCCGGGCCCGCCGCAGCCCCGGCCCTTCACGCCGCTGGGTGCACCGGCCGGCTCGACCAACCTGGGGCCGCGCAAGGTGGGGACGTGGGGGGAGGGGAGGGGCGGGGGGTTGCTAGGATCGAAGTGTGTGGCGTGGCGTGGCGTGGCGTGGCGTGGTGGCAGCTCAATGCTAAGACTGGCAACGAGTCCGGAGCAGTCAGCATCCTGCCCCGGCCCCGGCCGCCACACCCTCCCCCGCGGAGCCGACTACGCCTTCTGGTCATCGGTATGCCAACGTGTGTTGCAACGTCTGTTCTACGTCTACCTCGTCATTAAATTAAATGCATGGAACCCCCGCCTCCAACCCCACCACCAACCTCCCGTTTCCAACCTCAACCCCAACCTTCCCGGCTTCCAATACCAACCACCACCATCCACCACCAAACCAACCACCAAACCAACCACCAGTCCAACCGCCCGCCCGCCCAATCCCACCGCCCAATCCCGCCAGCCGCCTCACGCCCCCCCCCATACACACCTACACCGCCCCCCAACACACCTACACCGCCCCCCCGCCCCCCCACACACCTCCACAGGAGCCGCACCTGGTCCCCTCCTGCGCCGCCTGGTTCAGCCTGTCGGCGGTGCACACACACGAGCTGCTCTACCTGGCCGACTTCTTCGACGGCTCCGGCACCAACCCCTACCGCAGCCCGCAGGTGTGTGCGTGGGGGGGGGGGGGGAGGGCAGGGGGGGGTGGGGTGGGGGGGGTTGTGGTTACCAGCCCAAACTAAACCAATCTAAAGGAAGCGGGGGGGTGGGGCGGGGTGGGGTGGGGTGGGGTAGGGTGGAATGGGGTGGGGTGGAATGGGGTGGGGTGGGCGTTCCATGCACGTGAAGTTATGACGAGAAGGTGGGGTGGGGGTGGGGGTGGGGGAGAAAGGGGGGAGGGGTAAATACGAACGCATTCTCAAGCTAAGGCACTAAGGCACCAAACTAGCGACCTAGGGGGGGCTTAGCCATCCAGGGTGGGTGGTAGGTTGGTTGGCCGTTTGGTTGTGCGGTTGGTTGGTTGGTGGCTGGCTGGTGGTGGTTAGGCATTGCCAGGAGGGGGCTGGTGGTGGTGGTGGTGCTGCTGCTAGGGGCCGGTGTTGGTGCTGCAGCGTGAAAAGGACTTCGCATTGTCATCTTTTTTATTGCAGCACCACTCCGCCTCCCCCACCCTCCCATTGCATGCCACCCACCCCCTCTCTACCAACCCCCACCTGCGCGCGCATCCCTCCGCGCTCTGTGGTTTGGTTCTGGGTTTCAATGGTCGACTTGGGAATGGGAATGAACTACGGCCCATCCACCCACCCCATCCACTCTCCCCCCCTGCCAACGTGTGTTGCAACGTCTGTTCTACGTCTACCTCGTCATTAATTTAACATGCATGGCACCCCCCCCCCCAGATCTACCTGCACTACCGCGAGGCGCTGGTGGCGCTGTACCGCGAGGACCCCAGCCGCCGCCTCACGTTCGCCATGGCGCGGCAGCGCCTGCAGGGCGACGTCACAGCCATTCACAGGTGCGTGCGTGCGTGCGTGTGCGTGTGTGTGTGTGTGTGTGTGTGTGTGTGTGTGTGTGTTGGTAAACGGAAACGGAGAGGAATCCCCGCAATCGCTCGCAGTTACTGACGGATACGCACCGAATACTTCTTGGACGGTACCGCGTAGCCCCGGTAGTCATACTTACCCGCAGAAATAGCCTGGAACCCGTCGGGCGTTCGCGAAGCAAACCGACCCCGACATGCACCCATATGCTTGTGACATGCGCCTAAAAACGTTTACCCAGCACGCCTAATTCCCTGATTCCCGCCCGCTGTCCGTAGTCTCACCTACAGGCGGCAGAGGAAGCATAGGCAAAGGGCGGCAGCGCGAAAGTGTCACGGGCATGGCAAAGAAAAAGAGGCGGCAATGCTAACGGCGTGCAGCAAGCAAGCTAACTAGACACGCAGCCCGCCCAATCCCAACCCAGGAAACGGCTCTCCTCCCTAGTGGAGGAGAGGACGAGGCAGGGCAGGCGGCGCGCTTAAGACAACTCGGCGGAATGGGGCGCAGTGGCGGGCGCGGTTGCAGAGCTGCGGAACGTGCCAAAACCCCACGCAAAACCCCCGTAATCCCGGGTGGCGTCGCCCAACCCGATAAGCCGCAGTGACCCCGCTGACCGCGGCTGTGTGTGAGTGAGGCACGCCGTGGGCTGGCGGGGGCTGGCCCCCCGCTCCCCGCTCCACGGCAGCACCGAGACTAGGGATGCGCGCGGCCGCAGTGGCCGCGTCGGTATGCACACGCACGCAACACAAGTACCCCCCTGTGTGTGTGTGTGTGTGTGTGTGTGTGTGTTTAGGAAACACGAGGAACACGAAAAACGCAGACCGTGTATGAAAACGCGTGTATGTATGTATGTGTGTGTCTGTGCGTGTAGGGGGGGGGGGGAGGGGGTAGTTCATTCCAGAAACCAAAGCAACCGGGGGCGGGGGTGTACATACCAGCCCGTCCTAAACCAAGAAACCAAACTACCGAGCGAAGCACAGGCGGAGGCGATAAGTGGGGGCGGGCGAGGTCGGGCGAGGTCGTGTAGCTCCCTTTCGAGGGCGGGAAGGCGGGAGGAGTGCGGTACGCTCGCCGGCCTTGGTAATTCCCCATTCGCACGTGTGTGTGTGTGTGTGTGTGTGCTTACTCTTGCCCAAAGCCCAACGTGAGTGTTTGGCATTTGAATCGTCGCTGCCGCCGTCGATCCTGTGCAATACACACCACACTGCAACGCACTGGCTTCACCGCGTTGTTCGCCTGGTGCTTGCATATACGCATTCACAGCACAGCACATGCAACAATCACCCGCCACCACCACCACCACCACCACCACCACCACCACCACCACCACCACCACCACCACCACCACCACCGTCACCACACCATCACAACAACAGCACAATTCAACACAACACAGCCCAGCGTAACACGCCACACACGCACTCACATATGATACATGCGGCCCCCACCCACCCGCACCACGGCCCCCACCACCACACCCACATGTCAGGGTGTGGACGTTCCTGGACTACTGGGGCGTCATCAACTTCTCAGCCCTGGACGTGCCCTGGCAACGCGGCGGCGGTGGCGGGCCGGATGGGCCCAACAACCTGGCGCAGGTGGGCGTGTGTGTCGGGGTGTAAGTGTGGATGTGGGCGTGATGTGGGGAGTTGGGTGTGTGTGTGTGTGTGTTTGTGGTGTGTTTGGGGAAGGGGTTATTTATCCCAAACGGACGGACGAACGAACGGACGGGCGTGCAGCACTGCCGGAAGCGCGTCACAGACGGTACCTGTTTTCCGCCCTCGCATGCTTGGGCTCACTCCGTTGGTTGCTTTGGGTTCTGATGTATGCACTACGCCCTTGTCCCACCTCCCCTCCCACCTCCCCTCCCACCTCCCCTCCCACCTCCCCTCCCACCCGCCTGCCTGCCTCGCTGCCTGCCTGCCTGTCAGGTGCTGGGCCCGCCCTCCTCCGCCAACGTGTCGCGACTGCCCGTGGTGCCCGGTCAGAGTGAGAGGGGGAGTGGGAGGGATGGGTGGGCGGCTGGGTTGGGAAGGGAAGGGAGAGTGGCGGTGCTGGTGCCTGTCAGCGAGAGACCCGAGGACCCGCCGCGCCCGGGCTGCGGGCCGGGGCCGGAGACGGAGTGCGTGAGGAGGGCAGCTGCACGCGAGCAGGCGCGCGCGCGTGTGTTGACTGGGTCCCCAAGTGTCAACGCGCTTTCGATGCTGCCGCAGCAGCTGCTTGCAGCTCCCTTCCCACGCAGCTCCTCACCGTCCTCACCACCCCCTCTCACCACGCTCCCTCCCTTATACTCCTTTCCACCTGCCACCTCCTCGCTCTCATGCATTGGGTTTGGTTTAGTTTGGGCTGGTAAACACCATCCATGGATGGCTACCCCCCCACACACAGGCGCGCTGTTCGCCTTCACCCGCCCCTCCACCGCCGACGCGCTGGTGGCCGCCACCACCGGCGGCGCGGCGGGCTCGGTGCACGTGGCTGGGCGGCCGCCGCGGGTGCAGGTGCGGGCGTGCGGGCGTGCGGGTGCGTGGGTGCGTGGGTGCGTGCGGCTGGGGCTCGAAGTGTCATGCCGTACCTTTTTTTCCCGCAACCCACATCTCCACGTTAACACCAAGCCTGCTTCTCGCAAGTTGTTGTTCATCAAGAACTGAGCATCCTTGCTCGACGCGCCCCCCGCCCCGCCCTCCCGCCCGACCCTCCCGCCCCCCCGCCCTCCCCCTCCGCTTCCTTTAGATTGGTTTAGTTTGGGCTGGTAACCACACACACACACCCCACCGGCCGCTCCATCACACCCTAACCCCCACCGGCCGCCGCCACGCACGCACGTACCCACGCAGGCGGCGCTGGACCGCTCCGCCGGCGACCCGCCCGGCAGCCGCCCGCGCATCTACTGCGCCGCCATGCCCTGGGTGGAGTGCAGCGCGCTGCGGTGAGGGAGGGCGCGGGGCCGGGGCCGGACACCCAGCGCCACCATACCCGGTGCAAAAAAAGAGCGAGGTGGAGGGCGTGGCCTGTACTGTGATGACAAGGGGGAACACTCGGAGGTGCTAATGCCAGACGGGGAGCGGGGGGGGTGCTGGGTGCTGGGTGCTGGATAATGGAGGAGGAGGAGGAGGAGGAGGAGGAGGAGGAGGAGGAGGCGCCCAACGGCCCAAGGAGGCACGGAAAGGCAGATGTAGTATTTCTCGACGCGTCGGCCACACACGTCACTTCCCGAACTCCCCCCAAATAACGTGTTTGCACGCACGCAATCACCCATTTCACCCTCACACACACACACACCCCCTCACACACACACACGCACGCCCTCCCGCGCAGCTACCACTGCACCCGGCACCCGGAAATCGACCTGTGCCCGGCGGCCTTTGCGGAGGGCCGCTTCCCGCCCGGCACCACCGCCAAGGACTTTGTGCGGCTGGACGCCGCCGCCAAGAACGCGGCCGGCGAGGCGGCGGCGGCGGTGGGCGCGTGCGGCGTCGCTGTGGGGCCGGCGCACGGCGCGCCCGCACCCGAGGTGAGGGGCTGCTGTGGGGCATGGAGGGGGGGGGAGTTGGTTGGTTGGTCGGTTGGTTGGTTGGTTGGTTGGTTGGTTGGGTGGGTGGGTGGGTGGGTGGGTGGGTGGGTGGATAGTTCGTTCCAGATGTCAAGGGAAGGGTTTGGTCAGGTGCAGTCAGGTTCGCTGCGGGAAACGTTGCGAGCGGCAAGGTGCTCGGCTTACAGGTGCCACAGGTCCCACTCACGGGTCCCACTCCCATCCCACAATTCCGCCCCACACTGCGCCTGACTCTATGACTAGTACCGTGTTCTTCTCGCCAACCTGTCCATGCTAGCCCACCCGCCCCAAACCCTCACACCCCTCACACCCCTTACCCGCTACCCCCATCACCCGCCACCCCACCTCCCACCTCCCACCTCCCACCACCCCAGGGCGCCTGGTCGCAGCAGGAGACGCTGCTGCTGCTGGAGGCGGTGGAGATGTTTGGCGACGACTGGGGGGAGGTGGCGCTGCACGTGGGCACAAAGAGCCAGGTGGGGCGGGGAGCTGGGTGGGGCTGGGGGGGGGGGGTTAGATGGTAAATTATTCCTGGGATGGGGCTGGGGCTGGGGCTGGGGCTGGGGCTGGGGCTGGGGCTGGGGGGGACGGGCTGCTTGGTGGGCGGGTGGGTGCCTGGGTATTAACGTGCCCTTGTCAAGTCACGAGGTTGGGGTGGGTAGCGCAGTGAGCAATGCGAGGCAGGAGGAAGAACTGGACTTGTTAGTGGGATGGGCGTGCCTGCTTACGGTACTAACATTGCGGGATGAGTGGTGCCCGAGCGGTGCGGTGATCAGGTTGGTTGTGTGCGTGCTTGTGTGCGTGTGCTGGCGGGCGGGCGGGGTATACCGTGATGGAACCAGGGATGCCATGGTCGAAGGCAGCGAGAGGCTGGATAGACAGATCCCGTGGGAATCAAATGAAGTCTTATCACAAGGCTTTGCGCAATGCACACAAATCACATCACAAACCACACCACCACCATCAATACACCCACGATGCCACACCCATGGCGATCAACACGTTCCATACCACAAACACAAAAATCCCATCCGCCATTATTATTATTCATGCCCGCCATCTACCAACAACAAACAGGTCGCCTGCATCCTCCAGTTCCTAGCGCTGCCCATCGAGGACGCCTTCCTAGACGACATGGAGGCCGGTGTGGGGCCGCGCGCAGGGCCCGTCGCCGGCGCACCGCCGCCCGCCGCCGGCGGCGGCGCCGCCGGCGGCCTGCGCATCGGCGGCGCAGCCGCCGCCGCTGCCGCGGCGGCAGCCGCGGCCGGCGGAGCCGGCCGCGCCGCCGCCGGAGGCGGCGGCGGCGGCGGAGCCGCCGCCGCCAAGGCCCGGTCTGTTGCGCGGCAGGCTGAGTGGCAGGGCGGCAGCGCGGGCATGCCGTGGGCGCTGACCAACAACGTGGCTGACGAGGATCTGGTGCCGTTCAGCGAGCACGCCAACCCGCTCATGGCCAGCCTGGCCTTCCTCACCTCCATGGTGGGGCCGCGCGTGGCGGCGGCGGCGGCGCAGCGCGCGCTCGAGGTGCGGCATAGGAGTGGGGTGTGGCATAGGGAGGCCGGGAGGGAGGGAGGCCGGGAGGGAGGGAGGCACAGGGAGGAATCAAGGGAGGGCAGGTCAAGACCGCCTCTGCGGCCTCGGCGGCCTCCTCTCTTGTGGTTGCCCACCTTTCTTTCCTACCCCCTACCGCACGCCCCTACCGCGGCTACAGTACCTCTCCCAAGATGACCCGGACCTTCCACCCGAGGAGCCGCCCAAACCCAAGCTGAAGCCGCGGCCGCCGCAGCCGCAGCCGGGCGCGGGAGCGGGCGCCGCTGCAGGAGCGGGAGCAGCAGCAGCGGCGGTGGCCGCGGCAGGGACCGGAGCCACGGCGGGAGGGGCAGCAGGAGCGGCTGGGGCCGAGGCTAAGCCAGGGGAGGGCGGGGCTGCCGGGACGGCGCCTTTGGCGGCGGGCGGGCCGGCCGCAATGGAGGTGGACGGAGCTGGCGCGGCGGCGCCGGGGGCGGCGGCGGCGGCAGCGGGTGCGGCTGACGCTGCCGTGCCCATGTCCGCGGCGCCGTCCGCAGCGGAACCCCTGCCTCCGCTCTCCACCGCGCCCTCCGTGGTAGAGCCCATGGCGGTGGATGGTGGTGCGAGCGCGGCCGCGCCGGCTGCTGCATCAGGGGCCGCCGCCGGCGCAGCGGCTGCGGGCGATGCAGCCGCTGGCGCCACTGCTGCTGCTGCCGCTGCGGACGGATCCGTGCCGGTACCGGCACCGGCGGCGGCACCGGCACCGGCGGCGGCGGCGGCAGCGGCAGCGGACGGGGGCGGAAAGGCAGCAGCCGCGCCGACCTCAGCAGCGGCACTGCCTGCGGCGGGGGCCGGCCCCAAGCCGCCCCCGGAGCCGTCGGCCATCCCCATCAGCATGGCTCGGTTGCGCAAGGCGGCGGCGCTGGGGCTGGCGGCGGCGAGCGAGCGGGCGCGCGTCATGGCGGATGAGCAGGTGGGTGGGTGGGTGGGTGGCGTGGCGTGGCGTGGCGTGGCGTGGCGTGGCGTGGCGTGGCGTGGCGTGGTGTGGTGTGGCGTGGCGTGGCTGCGTGTGTGCGTGACTGCGTGTGCGCGTGCGCGTCGAGCCGCAGGAGCGAGTGAACGTTCAAAGGAGGATGGCAAAATGGAGTGACGGGTGAAAGGGAGGAAGGCGCAGCCATTTGGCGGGTGGGCGGCGGCGGGCTGCTGCGGCCGGAGACGGACGGAGGGAGGGAGGCGGGGCTGGGCGTGCGCCTGGGCTGTCCACGCAGCGCAGGGGTCAGTCCGGCGCATGGCGATTTTCTCGGGGCCAGGGAGTTTGCCAATGGCGCCGTCGATGCCATCCCGTGCGCACCCGCGCGTGCACTGACAGACATGCTGTGTTGCGCCCGACCCGACCCGACCCGACCTGACCCGACCTGACCCGGCCCGACAACACGTGCGCAATGCAGGAGGCTGACATGATGGAGCTGGCGGCGCAGATTGTGGAGGTGCAGGTATGGCAGCGCGTCGTGTGGCAGCGCGCCGTGTGACAGCGCGTCGTGGGACAGCGCGCCGTGTGACAGCGCGTCGTGTGGCAGCGCGTGTGGCGCGGAGCGAGGGCCCGGGCCGGGCCTCCAGGGACGGTGCTTGCTGATGTGTATACGGTACATTGACATGCGCTTGTAAGGCTGGGTGCCCAGCGCTCTCAGGGCCGCAGCGCGATCTGTGGCGCCCAAACTCAATACTCAAGGCAAGTTCGCGACGCTGATGTTTCTGTGTGTTTGCAATTTTGTTTCCAATGAAACAGGTGGCCAAGCTGGGGCTGAAGATCAAATACCTGGAGGATGTGGAGGCGGTGAGCGGCCTAGCGCGCGCGAGCGAAAAAAACAAAGAGGAGTGGTGGGGAAGGAGACAAAAGCACGCAACGGGAAATTTGAGGAGAGGTTGAGTGGATCAGGCACGGGGAAGGGGGGGGAGACAAGGCAGGGGACGCGATGCCGCAGCAAGGAGCCGAGCTAGTGTGCAAAGGACAGGGGTCTGGGGGCGCCCGCACCCAATCGTCCCACACAACCACCCCATCTCATCGGCACTTTATCCCATTCAACATCACCCATGGATGGCTACTCCCCACCCCACCTGTGACGCCCACGCCCACGTCCCCCGCCCCCCCGCAACCACAATTCCCGTTCTCCATAACGAAACCGCGCGTCAATGTGTGTGTATGCGTGTGTGTGTATGTATGCTTCTGCCCCACAGGCCCTGGAGAGCGAGCGCAATCAGCTTGAGAACGCGCGGAAGACCCTGGACGAGCAGCGGCTGGCCGTGCGCAACACGCGGCGGGCGCGCATGCAGGCCGGGGAGCGCAACCCGCCGCCGCCGCCCGCCGTGGCGGCGGCGCCGCCGGGGCTGCCGCTGCCCATCCCCGGCATGGCGCCCGCCACGGCGGCGGCGCTGGCGGCGGCGATGCAGGCGGCGGGCGCGGGCGGCGGCGCGGGGCTGAACGCGCAGCAGCAGGCGGTGGCGCAGGCGGCGGCCATGCAGGCGGCGGCGCAGGTGCTGCAGCAGCAGATGAAGAAGTAGGCGGCAATCCGAACCGTAGGGTGCATGCATGAGCGGGGGGTTTCGGATTGTCTGGTAGCAGGGCGGCCTGGTGCAGCGCAGTAGTGCGTACCGTAAATGCGGCGTGGTCGGTGCAGGGGTGGCGGGATGCGGTTTCGGTGCGCCAGCTGCGCACAACGTTGGCGGTAGGCCGGCGGCTACGAAAGCGACTGAACGGATGCACTTGCGGCGACGGTGGGCCTGCGTTAAAAAAGCGAAATTCCGCAGTTGTCCCGCAGTGCCCCGACGGGTGGGCCCTACACAGCAAGCCCCCGCTGGATTGCCCTATCGCCTATCGGCAGCAGGCAGCAGGCTGGACTCTGGAGACGGCGGTGTCGGGCGGTGTGTGTGCGTCCGCAGCTCGTCGCCAGTGCCCGTATCTCGTAGATGCCCCCGGGCCCCCGGTGTCTACACCCCGTAGATGACTGGACACTGCCCTTCTACGTTTTCGTCGGCGCCCGCCGGGCGGGACGGGCGCCATCGGCGGGGAGGCGCGGCGGGTGTCTCTCCACACCCCGTCTTGGCGAGCTCAAATCGAGCAGAATCGAGCAACCGCCAGTTCTCACACTACGATGTCCCCAGTCGAGGCGATGCTAAAGGAAGCTATATGTAGCTATGGACATCCACTATTGCGGAGTAAATTTGCAATGCGTGCAGCCTTGCACGAAACTCACTGCGCGGCAGTTGGTCATTGCGTTTGCGAGCTGTGCGCCTCAGCTAGAAGCTGCATCCTGGGGTATTATTGTTAAAGCATTCGCTTTTCCTTGGCGAGAGACCTTGACTAATAACCTACGCAAACGCCGGCGCTAGCATGGCGAAGCTTTGTGGCTCCGTGGCAGCGCTCGCTCTACTGCTGGCAGTATCAGCGTTGCTGATAGGATGCTCAGGTGGGCATATTGTAACCAAGACAAGCTTAAGCATAAACCGGCCACCTGGCCAAACGAGCTGCTCAGAACTGGTTCAAACAGAGCTCGACAGCGGACGCTCCAAACGGAACTCTCCTGTTGGTTACTGCATCGAGCTTTAACCTTGATGTTTCACTCTAATGCAACGGAACATGCTGGAGCACCGGGGGTGGTGGGTGCCGGAGGGCTCATCTCTCAAGCTTTTTGCCTGTCGCCTGTCGCATGCGCCGTTGCAGGTGCTGGCGCCTCTGCTGCTGCAGAAGGGCAACGTTCAAGACGCCTAGCTGGTGCTGCAGCTGGAAAGAGCTCGGGGCTCCCGCAGCCCGGGCTCAACGCAGTGGCCAACACGGCAGCTGCGAACGGCAAGGCAGCCAGCGCGCCCGGAATTCAGTCGCTGGTTCCCGCGCCCCCGTCCCCCAATCCGCCCAGCCCCGCGCCCCCGTCCCCCAATCCACCCAGCCCCGCGCCTCCGTCACCTCGTCCGCCCAGCCCTGACCCGCCTTCGCCGGCACCTCCCAGCCCCGCTCCACCTTCCCCTAATCCTCCCAGCCCAGCGCCGCCCAGCCCAGCGCCCCCCAGCCCGCGGCCCCCCTCGCCACCCCCAAGCCCCAGCCCTCCGCGCCCAAGCCCCAGCCCCCCGCCCCCTGTGCCCGACCCGGCATGCCTGGTGTCTCAGACGGAATCGTGAGTTCGGTTTATGGTGGTAACAAGCAGCGGACGACCGTGAGGGTCCATTGTATGCATGAGTGCATGTATTTAGTGCGTGTTTGCATGGCGGAGGTGCGCGACATTCCATTGACCCACTCACGGCACCTACACGCGCGTGTCCACCCATCCACCAGCCAGAATGGCTAAGCGCCCCCCTCTGCTTGGCACCTGGCCCATTGACGTCATTCTCGTTGCGCGCACGCAACTCTTCATGCACATGCACAAATAATGCACGTGCACATGCACATGCAGGCCCGGCGGCTGGTTCCCCTACCAGACCTGCGGCGTCAACGGCGGCTGCGACAACATGCCCTTCGAGATGGTCCGCTCTGAGTCTTACACAGACACCTGCTCCGCATGCTTCGTGGTGAAGGCGCGCACGCCACGGTAAGCAGCGCGGCACGGAAAGGGAGGGGGGCCAGGCGAGGGAGGGGGCACGAGCGAGAGGGGGCGGGACGGCCGAGCTGGGCAGGGACCGGAAGGGGGGGTAGGGGAGGGAAGGGGCAGGGGGCTAGGGGAGGGAGGGAGGGGAACGAAGGTGGATTCGTTGATGAACCGGGAAACCATGCCGACCATTCTTTTACGCCCCGAACCCGGAACTCAGAGGGTGGGAGTGGGGGAGGTCGTTGAGCAATACGGTGGTTTCAGCAACCATAAATACATGTGGTGTGATGTGGCGGGCCTGGTGTTCACGCCGGCTGGCCCTCAGTGCCTTGCGTGCACTCGCAGCATGTTGCTTGCTGCATGCATGTCACAACTCTTTGAATGACGGGCCACCTCGTGCGCCCACCTCGTGCCACCACCTCATGCCGCCACCTCGTGCCGCCACCTATCTACACCTGTGTAAAAAACCAACGCGTGTTTATGTGGGGGTACCGTGCACACACACAGGGCCGTGCCTGCCTGGTGCGCTGGTGCGCCCTCCTGCGGCACCGCCGCCAAGGAACTGCGCATCCCCGTTGGTGGGTGCGCGTAGATAACGAGAGTACGGCGCATGCCTGTGCGGCCTGTCTAAGTCTTGTCCGTCCGTAACCATGTCTACGTATTACTTGTCCGTGGCCCGCCGGTCGGTTGGAAGTCCCTATGCGCCCTGGAGGAGGGGCCGGGGGTGGCTGGGGGGGTGCGTGGGGGGGGGCAGAGCACCCAAGCAATGACGCACTCGGCAGGCGGCAGTAATTGCCGGGCCTTGTGGCGTGCCTGTCCTGTTGGCAATCTTTTATATATGTACTTTATTTGCTACTGAAGTGGAAAAAGGCTACTGAATTATGACTTGGCATGCCTGCATTGCTCCCCCCCCAACGTTAACCCACGTGCGCACAGGTAACGCGCCGAGCGGTTTCGTGAGCAACGTGGATACGTCTCTCTATGGATTCAACACGGACCCGGGGACCGGCGAGATGTACTTTTGGGTTAATCTCGAGGGCCAAAGCCTTCCCATGGACGTATGTAAGTACCGCCGATGGAACAGGGCATGGGGCAAGAACGCGACGTCCCAATAGGGTGCGAAGCCCCCGCCCACAACCCGCATACCGGTATGCAAGGAAACAGGGACTCTGGGCGAGCAGGCAAAAAAGAGCGCTGTAACTACACCGACCTCAGTAGCTGGCTAGAGGTTGCAGACGCGTTTTTGCTGGCGCTCGGCACGGCACGCGCGGCCGCACGTTTGCCTAGATGAGATGTGTTCTAGGCGAGGCCCCGCATTACTCTATCTACAGTGGCGTACGCAGGGGACGCGCGCACGGCTTGGCACGGCTTGTATGTTTGGGGGTTGGGGCGGGGATGCGCGGGAATGCGATCAATCAAGCACGCGGCGCCGCTCCGCACAGACAGACGCATGCATTGCATTGCACGCACGACGGCGGCGCCGCCGGCGCAGCAGGATGGTGGTGGTCGCGGAGTGGCGGCACAACAGACCTGCGCGACCGCCGGCAGAATAGCGCGGCGTACTATTTTGTCACGCACAGCCCAAACTTACCATTAAGCACGAATTAATTGGTACTGCATGCCCTTTCCCGGCGGCCTCCTTGGCCCATCGAATTGATCCCTCACAGGCCTGATTGTGCCAAACTCAAATGTTTACGACTGCAAACAAGGGGACAGATACTCTCAATGGCCCGACTGGGCTCGGAGCCTTGGCATTGGCTACAGCACGGTCTACACAACATACGAGTACAAGACGTTCGGCCCGTACAACGAATGTAGGTAGCTAGTGCAGCTGCTGGGGTAGGTGCTGCTGAGCAAGGGTGCTGACCTACCGCGGCGGGTGCGTGCAATCTGTGGATGGGCGCTCGCCTATCATGGGCACCCAACGGGCCAAACGGCGGTACATTGTTGCATACACGCAGCAACAGCAGCACGCACGCATGTTGGTCCGCCGCGAGTGCAGCAGCTGCTGCTGGGTGCGTCATGGTAATGAGCGCGGCAGCCTGCGTGCGTGATTGTGCCAGCAGCGGACGGGCTCCCTCCCTCCACTACTGGGAGGTAGCCGCGGGAGGGCGCTGGCTGGCCGCAGGTCTTCACATGCTAGCTAGCCAGCCAGCTCATACCGTCCTACTTTCATGCATGCATCCAGCGCGGCTCACTCCATCCCGTAGGATGACCGCCTGACAGGGGCGGCGCGCCACCGCCGTCAGTCCTTCATCGCTTCCTCGCTAGATCGCGCCGGTCGCCAGATGTATCCTAATACAGGATCCCTCGCCGCGCCTTTATCGTCATGATGAGTGTGCCGCCCTGCACACAAGCAAATAAACACACACCGCCCGCCCGCCTCTGCATGCCACAATCCATGCTCATTATTACTTCCTCTCCCGCCCGGCCCGACAAACCGTATGTGCGCACGCACGTGTGCGTGCATGTGCGCACGCAGGCTCCTCCAGCACCACGACGTCGGTCTACAGGGCCGACGTGCCGTATTCCATCATCACGAACTCCAGCGGTACAGCGGGCACGGGCACGGGCTCCTGCTGCCCCACCTGTTCCACGCCGTACGGCTGGTCCGTGGACGTGATCATGGTCAACAGGCCGGCGGACTGGGTGCCCGCAAACGACACTGACGTGCAGCCAGGCGACTGGGGAGTCGTGTGCCCCAAGGTGCGTGCGAGAGGCAGGCAGGCGGCGGGCCGCACATGCACGTGCACGCATGCATGCATGCGCATGAATTGCATTGCATTGCATGGTGTATGTAATTACGTAGTAGACGGCGGCGCGTGGGGCGGCGCACGGGCGAGGGAGTGGCGGGCGGGTGGGTGCTGATGTACGGTTTGGTCTGGTCTGGTCCCGTGCATGCGTGGCAGATGATGAGGCGATCGAGGGGCGCGCAAAAGACTGCTGCTGGTCGCGTGAGAAATGGATTCATGTGCGGTGCCGGCAGCAGGGGAGGTGCAGGCATGGGGGGGCATTAGGGGCATGTATGGGGGGATGGGCCTCCACGGTGTACCGGCCAGTAGCGTGGCCGTGGCCGTGGCGGAACCCCCTATCGATTTAAACCCCGGCAGGGTGGGCCTACCTAGCCTACCTGCTGCTGGCGGCGTGCGTGTTGCGCCACCGGCACCTACCGGCACCTCCATGTTATGCATGCATGGGTGGTGCACGCAGCACTGATCAGTAGTTATACATGGATGCGCCCCACTAACCCCACCGCCACATGCATCCTTGCATACCTACTACGACGCAGGACGGCGCCACCAGCAGCGCCTACTCCACCTGCTACAAGTCGGTGTCCAATGCGGTGAGTTGTGCCTTCAGTAGCGTACCCACGCACCTGCTAGCTGGACAGGTCCGGCTGCGTCGCCGCGCGCCAGCCAGCAGGGTCGTCGCCGCCTTGTTTCCCAGCTCTGCAATGTTCAAGTGATCTGCGCGTGCAGTCATGTGCCCCCCGCCTCCGTCAGCAGAACTCAAAGCTCCTGCAAGTGTCCATGGGGTTTTCTCAACTGCCCATCTAAAGCCGCCATACCTGTAGTGCCGTGTTGCGGAAATAGCGGTCGTCTGCCATCTGCTAGCTAGTCCTTTTACTGTAAGGATAACGCAGCACAACATTACCCGCGTGCTTCATTTGGCAACCTGCTTTCGCCCCGCCCCGCCCCGGCCTCACACGCATGCTATTTGTCAATCCATCCGCCGCCCCTTCACCTACCACGCACTATACGCGCTCATCCCTCCCCCCCTTCACCTTTCCTCCCTCCCTCCAAACACACGTACGCCCCACCAACTCAACGCCTCAACGCCTCAGGACTGCGTCAACGCCTGCACTGTGGGCTGCACCATCTCCTCCTCCAACATCGGCGGTTTCGCCTCCAAGAACCCCACCGGCTGCTGCCGCTGCCTCACCAACAGCCTGGGCTGGTGCGGCTGCGGCTCCACCGTCAACTACTGCTGCGCGTACTAGCGGGCTGCTTGCTTGCTTGCGCCCGGTCATCGTTCGATAGCTAGAAGAGGAGCTGCTGTGAAATAATGCGAGCGGCTGCTAGCTACACGGACGGCTAGGGGTCTGGGTGGGCTTGCCCCTGGCTAGGGCCACGCGGGACCGCCGCCGATCGCTCCGCTGCGGGCGGCGCGCAGGAGCGGGTGTGCAGTAATCAAGGAAGAAATGGGTCCTTTCGTGCTATTGCATGTATACCGCGGGGTGTCTGCTGCCTGCTGGCAAGTGGCGTGGCTCTGTCCATGTACCCGCAGCAAGCTTGTGAGAAGAGTAACGGCGCGGAGTGAGGGTGGGATGCATGGTACATCCAATCCTACATAGAACCAAATGCGAACCCAGACCGCGGGGAAATGAGGTAGGAGCGTGATGCAATAGGTATGGCTCGGGGAAAGGTAGGCGCGCTTGCCGGCACGTGCGTGCACTAGTTGCATGTTGCGGCGGCGGTTCGGAGCGGGGGGAGGGGGCGCACATCGTGATAGTGACTTGTGAAGGCCGCTGCTTGTGGGCATTCATTACGAGCAGGTGAGGGTTTTATGGAGGCCCAGCCAGTTTGGATCGTTGTTCACTAGTCCTCGTGCTCCTGGGTAGTGCTGCTGCGACTGATGTATGGTGGTTGTGCATGTTTATTCGCTGACATGTGTATCAGTTGTGCTAGTGTTTTGTGCGCATGTCCGCATCCGGGTGCAGCGGCGCTAACGCCCAAGGAAGCATACGGTATGTGTACGTTTGGTTGTGGGTTTAATACAAGGATACGCACTCTTTACTTCTACTGTCGATACGCACACCTTCGCATCGGCATCCCTAGCATTCTCCGCTTACTCCATGCCAGTATCAGACCGTGTTACTCCATGTGCACGCGCGCACTGCGATTCTTGCTTGTGTATAAGCCACGCTATAGTGGGCCTTCATTTGTTGATGCTCGAGCGAGTTGCATGCGGTTGCAATTGTGTCCAGCAGGACGCCGTACAGGAACGTCAATGCGGGGGGGCTGAGCAAATTGATGGGGGCATCCCTGGGGGCATCCGGTTGTGATTGGCAATCCCTTGAGGGTAGGTTGGATGCTCCCCGTATCGCCTACCTACTTGTTGCACAATGCGCCGGCCGGGCCGCGGGTAGAACCAGATACGGTATGTAACTACTAGTAGTCTTCAAGCAAACAGACACGAGCGCCAAGAAGTGCTGCCCACCGCGTGAGCCATGACTAAACTGGGCTCCCCGCAACCGACCCAGATGCCTGCTGGGGCGGGAGGTCATCAATCGGTTTATTTGTCGGGCCCCATAGCGAGCGCGGATGCCTGGCGCGCCAATCAGGCCCAATGGGGGGGGGTTGTGGTTACCAGCCCAAACTAAACCAAGCTAAAGGAAGCGGAGTTACGCTGTTACGTAGTTAAAATGATACAACGAAACACTCGTTAGGTTGAAATAGTCGAAGAAGACGTGTTGAGTGCGCCGGCGACTAGAAATGCCACCCGGGGGTAGGATCTTCCGAAACATACCCCATGGTCCAAAATTAAAGAGCTTAACGAGAGCGTTCAGAATCCGCTTTCAAACCTGAAAATGGTTTTCTCGGTGCAAAGATATGGGGCCTCAAAGTTGGGGGACGGACCCAACCCCCCAGGGGTCCCCACGGTTTTGCGGGCGGATTTGCTAGATTTCGTCTTTGGGCCTCAAACGCTGCCAAATGCACACAGAATCGATCCACAAGTAATGAGAAAGGTATATTAGGCCCGGGGGCACGTGTCTGCGTCGCCAGGCATGGGTTTACGTGCGTCTTCAGCTGTGGGTCGCTCGTGACATGTCATCGTGACATGTCACCGGCATGCCACACCCAGCACCCTCCAGGACAGCGCAAAACGCATCCAAGGACACCGCAACCCCAGTTTGTAGTTGCATGAGGTTACACATGCATTTTGGTGGCCAGTTCTGGGTGCGCCCGGTCACCCCTGGTCAGACGCATTTACGCATGGGAATCCCGGCCTGACCCAAACATGAGGCGGTGTCCCGGTAAACTACACAGCGCAATAGAGCTCACTGAAAGGAGTGCATTGACACCAACCCGACCAAAAATGGACGAGTTTTAAGGGCTGTACGACAGGGGGGGACGGACTACCCCCCCGGGGGGGTTCCCGGAGATTTTGCGGCATGGGGTCTGGAGGTTTTGTTTCTACCCCCCCCCCCCTGCGCCAATCATCAACTACCGTAGCTTAGACGCCTCGGCGGGCCCCTCGCCCAGTCCAAGCCCGCCCTGTGCCTACCTGCGCCCGCACGGCCCTGTCACCTGCTGAGTGAGTGATTGCTGACCAGACCGGCAGCTAGACCCCATCCGCCCATTGGTCCCCACTGCCTTTGCTCCGCTCGCTTGATTGGCTAAGATAGTGTGTTGGTATTAATCTACCGTACATTGTCACCCATGACCCCTCCTCCCACACACAGAAGCACCCAGGGGAGCACCCTGGAAGCACCGTCCGCATGGATGACTACCCGCCTACCCCCACCCCCCACCCCACGCACGCCACCACCCCCAGCCCCACCCCAGATGCCGGCTGGACCACTGCCCGTAGGTGCGTTGCGGCTCCTTCTCTCGCGCTGCGTGAGTACGTCGCATTGTCTGTGTGTGGTGCTGTCGCCTGGCCGGGCGCCCGGAGCGTGCCTCCGCTCCAACTGAAAACTGAAGGCGCGCAAGTGGCAGCAGGCGTTGATGGGGCGTACTCGGCTATGACGACGGGCAGCAGGCGGCGTACGTAACACGCAAGCGCTCCAAGCATACATAGTTGAACTCTGCCTAGCAATTCACAATGCCTTCGTTCGCATGCGGGATCCTGTTGTTGTTGTTGTATTGCTCGCCCCTCACACCCAGCGCGAGGGCACACCCTTGCCAACCGCCAACCCTGTAGCACAAAACTTTGACAGCCAGCCTCGTTCCGCGCGCAATAAAGCTGCCAAATATGCACATTCTCTGTATATAAGCTACGTTCGACCAGCCAGCGTAGCGCAATCGTGTGGCGGGCCCGCCCCTGTGCTTTTATCCTCTTCCCGCTGCCGCAACAAAGTGACACTCGCATAAAATGCTGCTTCTTTTGAAATTGCTAGGAGAATAATTTAACTACACACCGGATTGAGCAGTTGGTCACACAGTTGTCCGCAGTCCATTAATGTCGGCGCTTGCACTCTGTTCCAATCGTGCAACAGTACTCCTTACTACGCAGCGTGGCTGCTGAAATAACTTCAGCCTAGTTTTGAGGCAGGCTGCAAGACACGTCGCTCGAAGCAGGAAGGCACTTGACATGGCCTCCCCTGAGTTCATGGCAGTGCTGCGTCTACTGTTGACAATTGTAGCTTTATTATCAAAATGTGAAGGTGAGCGTAGATCGTGGATAACTTAGCCTTGTGTGGAGGCGGAGCGAGGTCGTCTGCACATTGTGCAACCTCAACAGGGCTTGCGTAATCAGTGCGTAAAGACGCAGAATGTAGCGCTTCATGTACTTGTCCAAGGACATTAGGTAACGACGGCTCCGAGTGGCCAAGCAAAAAGTCGTTATGTCACGGAGTTTTTGAGTAGTCATGGCCCCCCGCCTTGGTTTAGTGCCGGGTCCTCGCTCTCGGCCCTCGCAGGTGCACAGCAGGCATCTGGGCTATCAGAACAGCACGGTACCTTGAGGCGCGCGGCTCGTGCCGTTAAGGGCGTCGCACTGCCTGAGCCGGGCGTCACGGCGGTGGCGGGCACAGCCGCTGGCAGCGGTCAGGCTGCTGGCTCCCAAGGACTGCAACAGCTGATTCCCTCGCCCCCGTCCCCGAGCCCGCCCAGCCCTGCTCCTCCTTCACCTCGCCCGCCCAGCCCCGATCCCCCCTCGCCGGCACCTCCCAGCCCAACTCCCCCCTCGCCAGCGCCCCCCAGCCCGAATCCCCCCTCGCCAGCACCCCCCAGCCCGAATCCGCCGTCGCCCCGTCCGCCGAGTCCCGTGCCGCCGAGTCCCGCGCCGCCAAGCCCCGCGCCGCCCACGCCCCCCAGTCCCAAGCCCCCAAGCCCGAATCCTCCCAGCCCTTCGCCGCCGCCTCCAGCACCTGATCCGGCCTGCCTCGTGTCACAGACGGCCTCGTGAGTTACCAACAGCTAGCTAGCTAGCTAGACGGAATGGCAAGGCTGCACACGGCGGCATGCCCTGATCGAAACAGTTTTCCGCCGCAGTGCTCTTACCTTAGAAATATGCGTAGAAATTCCCCGTAAATCCGGCGAAATCGTAGACGTTTTTTAGGGTTTGGCACGGCCCACCTACGCTGACACGGCTCTTGGCACCCGCCGGGTAGCAACATGCCGTACCTACCGGTACCTACCCACGCACAGGACCGGTGGCGGGTTCCCGTACCACACGTGCAGCGTGCGCGCCGGGTGCGAGAACATGCCGTACGAGATGGTGCCGGCGGAGGACATGCCGATGGGCATCTGTGGGGCGTGCTTCACGTTGCAGGCGCGCACCCCGCGCGACGTGGCTGCCTGGTGCACCGGGTCGCCGTCTTGCGGCAGCGGCGCCAAGGAACTGCGCATCTTCGTGGGTACGTATGTGATGAGTAAACACATGTACCGGACGTGCCCTGACGTGCTTACTTCATGTCGCGAACAGCAGCGCAGCTAGCTTAGCAGTTGGAACCGTTGCACGGCGGTGTCTGCTGTGGGTTAGGGCGCCACGTGTGGGATGGAGAGGCCGCCACGCACCGCAATCAATAGGCAGGATGCCGGAGTCTTCGATTGATGAACGGCGGCTGGGAGAATGTTTAGGGCCCGGCCCGGCCCGGGCATAGCCCCCTATCCACGACATTGCAACCCGGGGCGCACCACACAACTCCCTCTTACCTCATATTAGCGCTGTCTTATCCCCTCCGCCCTCCTTCCGTCCTGCTATGCAGGCACCGCCACCGGATACGTGAGCACGCCCATAGAGGCCATTATTATTAACGGCTTTTCCACCGATCAGTACAGCGAAGAGCAGGGCTACCTGCGGTTCAATTTGACCGGGGTCGCACTGCCATTGGAGTTCTGTAAGTGACTGGATGGGCCTGGATGCACGTTGCGCGTGTGGTGGGATCATGGGGGTTGCAAGTCAGGGTGTGTGTGGGGGGGGGTTACTGGTAAACAGGGTGTGTTAAAGACATGCGCTAAATTGCGAAACGAAAGCAAAAGGACGCACGTGTGTGTGTGTGGGGGGGGGTAGTTCATTCCAGAAACCAAAAGCGAAACGACCAAGAGAAGGGGGGGGCGCACAAGAGTCAGGCAGGGGGCGGGTGAGATCAAAAGGAGGGAATATTGCCATAGAATGAATGCCTTGACAGAGGTGCTTATCTGACAGTAATCTGGTAACATGCCGCCCACAGGTATGATCGTTCGCAATGATTACATGGGATGCGTGGAAACCGACCAAGGAATCTGGGCCGCTTTCGGCCTCTCGGACGTAAGAGGGATTTGGGGAAGCGCCGTGAACCACCGGCGGCGGACAGCAGCAGTAGACAGTAGTGCGGGGAAGGCTGCGGCGTTTTGGGGGAGCATCGCGTTGTGTGCGTGCGTGTCGGGTGTCGGTCGGTGGCGCGTGTCACGCACACCACACGTCTCAATTGGATCCGTCCTAAAAGTATTCACTTCAATGCCTTGCTCAATTATTGCTACAGGATTCCTATGTCTCACAACTAACGAGTCGCACCTTTGGTACTTACAATGAATGTGAGTGGCTTCACCAAAACGTGCACGTGGGAATGCAAAAACGTTGAATTTTTCTCCAAGGACCGACAATAGCCATGAAAGACGTGGCTGCGATGCGCCCGTGCCTTCGCCATGCATTCTCGCTCACTCCAACGACAGGCTATTCAACCATCACCACCACCCAGCACAAAGTCGATGTGCCATATTCGATCACAACGGGGGGCGGCGCTGGCTCCTGCTGCCCATACTGCACGGCGTTCTATGCGTGGACCATGTCCTCTACCCTGACCACCCAGTCTGCCTGGTATCCCGACCAAGGCGACAAGCCATCGGGCTACGGAAGCGATTGCCCGAACAGGGTGCGTTCGGGTTTTTGGTTGACTGCATAATGGCCACTCAAGCTCACATTGCAGGAGGTTGGCGGGAAAGCAGATGCACCACGTATGCATATACACAGGGGACGTGTGTGGGGAACATACGGTACAGGAGTCGCATGCGTGCGTGGGGCGTGACAACTAACAGCTGGAGGTCGTGCTAGTCGTGCTTAAAATTGAGACTTGTTGTTGTTGGTACGTACGCAAACGGCGTCTTACCAGTGCACAAGCCTTGCCTTCACATCAGGGAATGAAATGCTCTCCCCAGGGTGCGTGCACGCGTACGTACTTAACTACGTACGCGCCTCTCACTAACCCCTGCTTGGTGCGGCGGGGAAGCAGCAGCAGCGATCTAGCTAGCCAGATGGGCAGGGCCCCGCCCCAGGCCCGGCCCATTCCTTTTGTTGCTTGATAGGAAGCAACCGTTCACGAGCGCATGGCGCATTAGAAGACACGGCGGCTTCGTAAGGATCCCTGGGCGGGTGCACGGCTGCGCGCGCCTCTTCAGGGTTTAGAAAGCACTGCCCCATGCACCCGTCGTGGTGCCAAACCCAAGCAACCGCTTCTATTAACTACTGCCCTACCTCGCTGTCCGCCTAACTAGTGCCCTCGCTCGGTCGCTCACCCCTCTCAATCACGCGCAGCGCGAGGGCACGACCAGCAGCGCCTACTCCACCTGCTACAAGTCCGTGTCCAATGCGGTGAGTGGTGCCCAGCCTACCTAGCTAGCTAGCTGGTGTTCCCACGAATGCACGTGTGTTGCACAACCCGCAAAACCCGCCGCCGGGGCCCACCGCCCCACCTCGCTCCCCGTGTCCCACTCATACAAGCAACTGGCCGTACTGCTAGTACTGCTAAATCTACCCCCCCTCCCCTCTCGAAGGGTCGCGTTTGGTCCTGGAATGAAGTAGTACCTCCCCCCCCATCCCCTTCCCCTTCCCTCCAAACACACGCCCCACCATGTCAACGCCTCATCAGGACTGCGTCAACGCCTGCACCGTGGGCTGCACCATCTCATCCTCCAACATAGGCGGCTTCGCCTCCAAGAACCCCACCGGCTGCTGCCGCTGCCTCACCAACAGCCTGGGCTGGTGCGGCTGCGGCTCCACCGTCAACTACTGCTGCGCGTACTAGCGTGCTTGCTTGCTTGCGCTCGGTCCCCGCCCAGTAGGGGAGAGAAATTGCTGTGAAGAAATGCGAGCGGTTGCTTGCCCACCGCTCTTTCATCTTGCCATGATTGGCTGGTTTACGTGCTTCATCCGCTTCACATATGGTACTTATTACTGATGAACACATCATGCACCCAGACCGTACATGTGCGTGGGGAGGGGCAAAGGGACCGGGAGGGAGGGGGGACGTCCGTTTAGTTTTCATGCACGTTTCGCATGCACGCATGTGGCACGGACAGGGGTGATCCTGGGGGTCAGGGTCTCAGCCAAGGGGGCGCCAGGGTTCGCCGGAGCTAGAACAGTAGATATTACATAAATACTCGTCATCGATAGCAAATGTGTTCGGAGCAGTCTATATGAAGCAATACTGCAATTTTGGGCCGCTCCCTGCTTCCAGGCGCGGGCCTGGCTCGGTCCGGCAACATTCTCACGCGCGACGCCGGAACCCTGCGCGTTACATTTGCCGTCGACCTACTATTATACGGCCTACTATTTGCATTCTTTAGGCAGGGCTTAACGCGCGAACTTGACCCCGAGCTGGGGACATGTTCCTCGTGTCGGGCTTTCTTTCTAATATTAGCAGCCATATAGTTGGTTTGTAGCATAAGGAAGCGTTTGCAATTAGTCCGGGTAAAAACAGTGCTGAAATGAGGTCAAAAACGTCCGAGGTAGGCAAATTGGCCCTCCCGCCCCCTTGGCTGAGACCCTGACTGGGGGGCTTCGGCCCCCCCTTGGAACGCTTCGCTGGGGGGGGGCTCAGCCCCCCCCAAAAAAGGGTGTTCGTATGTATTCCGATGAGCCAGGCTGGCTTGGAGCTTGCTTGCCGGCGTACGTATGGATGGATAGCCATGCTAGCCATGCATACCACCAGGATGGGATGCAAGAATGAACAACTACAGGCTGTTGTGGTGTGCCCGCCGTGGCCGTAGTCCTCCGTTTGTTCCTTTGTTGGTAGTAGATGGGCGCTTTGCAAAGGGTTTGGGGGGCTTAGGAGGGAGTGGGAATGGGGGCCGGGGAAGGATTGGGAGCGGATTGGGAGGCGTACGGTGTGCACGCACGTACGCACAAGAGCTGCTGGCCGGTTGCGTGCTGGGCGCTTGCTGACGTGGATGGGGTGGGGTGGCGTGGGATGCACTTACACCGCAACCACGCCACCAAGACTAGAGGGCCCCTATTAATAATAAGTAGGTAGTCCGGCTGCGGTTGAGGACAGGGGGGGACTGTTGTTCGTGGGCACGAGGCGGGTGCCACGCACTTTTGCAATTGTGTGTGCGGCTGTGCGCACTCGTAGTACGTTTGTTGACTGCCAGCAGCCAGAAGCGATTGAGGCCTTCCCCACCCGAGCAAGCGCTAGTGATGCGTCTGTCATTAATGCATTCTTACACTTCATAACACGGTCGTGACGCACGTCACATATATATACATGCTTCGAGCGTCCGACGCTCGCGTTTCCGTTCTTCTAGAACAGTAGAAGCCATTGCATTATTGTATGGGCAAGGGTGGACACGCGGAGGGTAGGAGGGAGATCTGGGCCAGGGGTTTCGGCCATCGGGGTTGGAAAGCCATCCACTCGCGCAGGCCTCCACTGTTCGCCCGGCCACGTCTCCCGCCTCCCTGAACACGCCCCGGCGCGGGCATGTTGGAGACCTCGCCCGGGTCTCCCGCCTCTCTGGGTCGCCCCGACCGGGGCATCCCCAGTCCCTGCGTCGACCCGACCCAGCTATCCCGCATCCCTGCGTCGACTCGACCCAGGAATCCTGCCCGCCCGCCAGGCCAGGGAATCGGAGCATCTAACGGCCATCTTTTGGCTCGCATCCATGCACAACGTGTTACTAACGCGTGCGCACACTTGCATGGGCTTGCATGCTGCTCGGGAGACCGGGGGAGCCGGGAACCCGTGTGACACTGCTGCCATTTTCACAGGGCTTTGACCGTTTGCTATACTTAACGGGTATGTTGTGCGTATATCTAATGCCTGGAGTGTTTGTCAACACTATCGACGTCGTTTCAAGAAACATCTCGGGACGAACCAGTGGTTCGTGGTCGCCGATTCAACACCGATGGCTCCCCGTTTGTCTATGATGATGCCGTGAATACTTTTGGCGAGCCGCTGTGGTGATTATGGGGTCAAACGCGCTGGCGCACCAACCAATTTGCTATTGAGTTGTCACGATTCAGGTGTACTTCCATTAATATATGTATACTTCACAGTTGTTAACCAGTATACCTCAATGCAATGGGCTTAGGGCTCAGGGCGTAGGGGACTCGTCGCCGTGTGTTCATGGCATGCCCTCCTCGCCCCTCGACAGATACACACTCCGCACCCCATTTCCCCCACGTGGTTCCTGCAGCTAACTAGTCTCCCGAGTCCAGCGCTCTGGCATACCCTGCGCCAGGCCTCTTACAGCTCCCGGTCGACCCGATTGAGCCATCCAGACTCTCCCGGTCGACCCGACCCAGGGATCCAATCCCCTGGCCCAGGCATCCTGCCTCCCTGGGGCGACCCGGCCCAGGGAGGCAGGAGACCCCGGCCACGTCTCCAGAGACCTGGGGCGTCCCGTTACAGAGCTGCAGAACTCCATGCGTCGTGGTGCACCAACCACACCAAAATCGCCAATCCCCGAAATTCCCACCCTCCTGGACACGTATGACGGTATGAGCGGTTGAAATTTTGTCTGCAGCGCTCCGTCCGTGCCGGTTGGCGTGCATTGGCCTCCTTTTTACATTTGGTTGTTTTCGACCCCGAATAATTAGATCTGCCCAGCAGCTCTTTATTACACACGGTACTATATATGCATGCATGGCAGTGTGCCCGTGGAACGTTGATCGTTTCACTTTAGTTTGTGAACCAAGGCCAGGCAAGATTAATGCTGCCGGCATGCATTCATACTTCATGAGCTGGTAGGTGCACGGCCCTGGTGCTGGTCTGTGCATTATGATGATGAGCGAGTCGTACTGATGGGCCCATCCATTAGGCGGCGCGCTGTCGTGTAGAGTTGCATTTCTGCGGGCATACCGTTTGTGCGTGATCAAGGGAAACGGTAGATGTAGTAGATGGACCGTGACATGATGATGCGTGCATTTCACGCGTGCGCGGGCATGCACGCGCGGACTCCGCCCGTTGCTGGATGCATCGGGCTAACTTGATACTTTGATAGGGTCCGCAGATGTAAGAGCAACTTAAGTAGGAGAGGCAGCTGGGTGCTTGCATGTGGGTGGGGAGCAACGGAGTGCGCCCTAGTGCATGCCGCACGGCCGGGCCGGGGCGGGGCCAGGGGGATAAGGCCGGTGGGGGAGGAGGGCAGCTGGGCAGGGACCCGGGGCAGGGAACTTCGCGCAGGGTATTTTGAGGGCAGCGTGGTGACGTATGTGGGGCGTGCGGCCAGTTGGACGGACAGGGCCTTGCATGCATCGTTGTGCACATTCAGGGGTTTATGATGGAAGGGCATGGGACACACGGCATGTGTGTGAGTCTAGGAGGCGTGCACACCCTCGTGAATCATCGACTCAGACATGCCCAGGGTTGTCCAGCCATAGCGGCGCCAGTGGGAATGGCCTTTCAGACTGAAGCGAGCCATTGTGGAAGGGGTGCACATCGGACACATGAGGTCGCTAGGTGCGACGGCAAGCGCACCGGTCAGGCCAGGGATTTTCGGGGATGTGACGGCATCCCAGCTGCTCGTGTACACTTTTGATTCTCCATCGACCTATTCCACGTGTATTAGTGCATTGACCTATGAAAAATTGCCGTTGACACCGCGCAGGACTCACAAGGCTGGTCGCCGTCAAAGCGCTATGGCAGACGCGTCGAAGCGCGGACGCTCGCCATGGCCACACTTGGTTATCAAATGAATTTGTGCAAACAATATGATTTAGTAGAGCGCTGTTAGGGAAAACTGCGCGAAGGAGCGGGAATTGCGGTGGCGTGTCATCAGCGTGGCTGCTTTTCGCAAAAGCGCTGGCTGCCGAGCGCACTATTATTTAAGTTTTTTAAACTACTTGAATCAACTCATATCATCAGCGTCCCATAAACTTCGCGTCGTGAGGAACCGTCCTGTGGGCCGCTCGCTCAGCCGTCTCACCGGCGTTGCTGAAAGGCGACGGCGCTGCACTTTGATGTAGTAGGACGGAAGCAGTCACGCCTGCGCGCCCAAGTGCGCGCTGTTTGGAGAAGTGCAAGGGTTTCATCAGGCGCAATTCTTGTTCGCGCCACTTTGGGTCGCGCACGGTCGGCGCTCCCATCGCCCTGACTTCCAGTAAGTCCGCGGTGGGACTCAGCTGTCCATCGTTTGGCATCTTTTGGCCTGCTCGGCGGAATCCTCCTTACGAACCCTACTCGGGAGGTTGTTTGGGCTCCCGAACCCGACTAGCCTCCCGTCGCCCTTCCCCACCCATCGACCCACATTCCCTTCCGCAGCAGATGAAGGCCCCAGACATCACCCTACCGGAGCTGGTGGCGCGCATTGCGGGCTTCTTGCCCCCTAATGACATAGCCGCGAGCCTGCGGCTGACCTGCAAGGCCTTTGCCCAGCACTTCACGCACCCGGCCCAGCACCTCACCATCCACCTGTCCCAGCCCTGCCGGCCCGACGTGTTCGCGGCGCACTGGTCGCGCCCGGAGGCTTACTCAGGCATGACTAATGAGCAGCGCCGCCAGCTGCTGTGCCTGGTGGTGCGCAGCGGCTGCCAGCGCAACATCGAGGTGGGGGACGCGGAACGCCTACCTCGCAGCGGTGGTATGGGCCGTGACGGGGAGGGGGGTTTGGAAGTACCCTAGTAGCAGCAGTATTGCAGTAGCAATGTAGTTTAGGACGGCGCTGGCGAGAAGGGGGGCTACTGGGTAACCGGGGAAGGCAACGGAGGTCGTCGGCTTCGGGCCTTCGGCCTGTCGGCGTCCGGTGTGTGCCGCACGGGCGGATGCGTGCAGTGTGCAGTGTGTGCGCAGTACGGTAGTGTGTGGGGCCCCGCATGCACGTGGGCCGGGGGCAGTAGTAGTGTGTGGGGCCCCGCATGCACGTGGGCCGGGGGCTGGGGGCCACTCGCCCGGGCGCCCGCATGGTGGTGGGCCTGCTGGGCTGGGCAGCGGCTGGCTAGGCAGCGGCTGGCTAGGCAGCGGTTGGCTAGGCAGCTTCTGGCTGGCTAGGTGACTGGCTAGGTGGCTGGATAGGTGGCTGGCTAGGTGGCTGGCTAGGCGGCTGGCTAGGTGGCCGGCTAGGTGGCTGGCTAGGCAGCGGCGGCGGCGGCTGCACTGTGGTGCGGCTTCTTAGTTAGCTTCATGGCTGCTTGGCTGTCTGCCGGCCGGCCGGCCGGCCGGCTGCCTGCTGCAGGTGGCGCTGGCGCGGGCGCGGGCTGACCTGGCGGAGCCGCTGACGTCGGACGTGGAGGCGGCGGCCGCCAAGTCGGGCAGACTGGAGGTGGGGAGGTGGAAAGTAGGGACGCTGGGATAGATGCTGGGATAGATGCTGGGATAGATGCTGGGATAGATGCTGGGATAGATGCTGGGATAGATGCTGGGATGTCTCTGTCCGGCCGCCCCCACCTCCACACACACACACGGCCACACACACACGGCCACATAGTTCTCTTCCTTGTGATCTCTAACACACATACACATACACACACACACACACACACACACACACACACACACATACACACACACACATACGCGCGCGCGCGCGCACGTGTCCACATGCATGTCACCCAGGTGGTGGCGTGGCTCCGTGACAAACACGGCGTGGCCTTCAAGGGGCCTCGCACGCTGCTGGACGCCGCCGCCTCCGGCTCGGTGCCCCTGGCCGCATACCTGCTCGACACCGCCGGCTGCCCCTGGCACCCGCTGGCGCCCTGCGTAGCGGCGTCGGAGGGCCACGCGCGGCTCTTGGGCTACCTGCTCAGCCGCCAGCCGGCGGCAGCCGCCGCCAAAGGCGCGGCGGCTGCGGCGGTTGGAGCCAGCGGCGGCCCCGGTGGCGGCGCGGCGGTTAGAGCGGTTGACGGCTGGCTGGCGGCTGATGCAATGTACGGATTGCGGCTGCCGGATGTACGGGCGCTCATGGCGGCCGGGTGCCGGGCCTTGGGCGCTGCCGTTGGCGGCGGCGGCGGCAGCTGTGCAGGTGGCGGCGGCAACAGTGGCGAGGCTGCTGCTGCTGCTGCAAATGCAGCCGCTGATGACGCGGGGCTGCGGGCGGCGCTCAAAGTGGCACTGGTGGAAATTTTTGGTGAGAGAGGGGTCAGAGAGGGGTCGGGGTCTACAGAGCGCTGGTGAGCTTCCTTCCGGGTGGGGGAATGAAGGGGGGGAGTTGGGAGGGGGGCCGGGCACATTGACTGTGTGTCTTGCCGCCAATGACCAGTCCTGGCGGCGTGCAGGAGTGCGTGTGCGCTGCCTGTACCCAGGCAGCGCTGCGGTGGTCCCTCACCCTCCCCCCATGCATGCATCGCCACCGGGTGTCGTATCCTACCCCCCCCCATACACACACACACACACACACACACACACTTCCCTTGTGCTTTTCCAACACACACACACACACACACACACACACACACACACACACGCAGAGTCCGCCGCCAGCAGCCCCACCTGCGACTGGCGGGAGAAAGTGGCGTGGTGCGAGGCGGTGCTGCTACAGCCGCAGCCACAGCCGCAGCTACAGCCGCAGCCGCCGCTGTCCCGCGGCAGCAGCGCCACACCATCATCCGTGAGTGACGATGGCGATGGCGGCGGCGGTGGCGGTGACATGGCTGCGGATCCGGATCTGGATCCAGCGCTGCGCTCCCGGCCGCTCCCCACCGTGGCCACCGAGCTCCTGGCCAAGCGCCCGACCGACTGGCGGCAGCGACTCGACTGGCTCAGAGGCGACCGTCGCGGCTGTAGCAGCAGCAGCGGCGGCAGCAGCAGCAGCGGCAGCAGCCACAGTGGCAGTAGCGGCAGTAGCGGCAGCAGCCACAGTGGCAGTAGCGGCAGCAGCGGCGGCATGCAGGATACGTTGGGGCAGGCCCAGATGTTGGAGCGGCGGCGGCTTTACCCGATCAGCCACGAGGCGATTGCCATGGCGGCGGCGGCGGCGGGCCGGCGGGACCAGCTGGCTTTCGCGCTGGAGGAGGGCCGGCGGCAGGCGCTGGTGCGGCTGCGGCGGCTGCGGGCGCGGCGGCGTCAGCGCGCCCTGGCGGCGGCGGCGGTGTGGGGCGGCGCGCCGGTGGCGGCGGCGGTGCCGGCGGTCGACGACGGTGAGGGACGTGAAGAGGCGATGCGGTGGGACGCTGCTGCGGCTGAGGCGGACGCGGAGATGGAGGCGGAGATGGAGGCGGGGACGGAGGCGGAGGATGAGCAGCAGGAGGAGCTGCAGCTGGCGTTGGTGCTGGCGGGCGGCGCCGCGCCGCTGTCGGCCGCGGCGTCGGTCGAGGCGGGCTACAGCGCGGCGGCGGGCGGCCACGTGGCCATGCTGCAGGTGGGGGGCTGGGGCCGGGGTCGGGGCCGGGGCCTGGGCCGGGGCCTGGCCGGGCTGGGCTGGGCTGGGCTGGGCTGGGCTGGGCTGGGCTGGGCTGGGCTGGGCTGGGCGCGATAGATAAGCATTTGCGGCGTGTGTCGCACCGTTTGCCGTTTTGTAGCCAGACCTAGACGCGCTCACAAGCTCTTATCCTACTCCCTGCCGCCACTGTTGTCCCGCCTGTGCCCCACCGCACGCTCACGCTCACCTACACACACAGCTGCTCCGTTTCTCTCCGTTTCTCTCCTCCAATTCTCTGCGTTTCGTTTACCTACACACACACAGCTGCTGCGGCAGGCGGGCTGCGAGCTGCCGCCGGCGCTGCTGCTGCACGCGGCCGTGGAGCGCGCCCGCGGCAGCGTGCTGAGGTGGCTGCTGACCGGGTGCTGCTGCTGCAGCAGCGCCGCCGCCGGCAGCAGTGCTGCTGGTGCTCCGGCGCAGGGGCGGCTGCAGCAGGGGCAGGGGCTGGAGCCGGAAATGCGGGAGCGGGCGCTGCTGGGGCCGGAGGAGGGGGCCGGGGGACAAGCGCCTGCTGGCAGCAGCGCCGGCGGCGCAGCTGCGGCAGCCGGGGCGGCGGTGGTGGATGATGGGGCGGAGTCCGACGGTGGCGGCGGCGGCAGCAGCAGCACCACAGGGGGGCTGTTGGAGGGCGGCGCGGCGGCACTGCGGGCGCTGCGGCCGGAGGCGCCGGCACGCGCCGCCAAGCACGGACAGGTTGGTGCGGTGCGGTGCGGAGCGGCACCCTCCCACAACGTTTTCTTGTTCACCTTGGCATCTGAAATCGCCCTTGCTTTTATTTTATATGGCACAAGCTCACGCCCACACTACTCACTCATTGGTCTTGCCGCTGCTGCAACACCGCTGCACGGACTGGATACTCACTCTCCGCCGCAGGTGGGGCTGATGGCCTGGCTGGTGGACGCATGCGGCCTGCCGCTGACGCCGGAGGCCCTGGACGCGGCTGCGGGCGGCGGCTGCGAGGCGGCGGTGGAGTGGTTAGTGCGCCGCGGCTGCCCTGTCAGCCCCGGCCGGCCCTACCTGCAGGTGTGTACGCCCCGTTGCGATGTGTTGGCATGTGTGGTGCTTCTCTTGCATCTTTCTTTTTTTGAGACGGAATGGAGCAGCCGCACATGTGCAGCTGTTCGCAACTACTCCGCCTCGCGTCTGCAGCCTGCCTGCCCGGCGACCACACCGCCGCTGCACGCGTGTTATGCGCGGCCGCATGCACACATGCACACATGCTCTCATCCCACCCCACCTCAGCCCCCTGGCTTGAGCCTACAACCTCATCATCGCCACCACCACCACCTCTCCCTCGCCACCACGCGGTGTGTGTGTGTGTGTGTGTGTGTGTGTGTGTGTGTGTGTGTGTGTGTGTGTGTGTGTGTGTGTGTGTGTGTGTGTGCACATCAAACACACATGCACCCCCCAGGCGGCGCTCCGCGGCGACCTGCGCACCCTGGCCGCCCTGCACCGCCTGGGCATGCCCTGGAGCCTCAACACCTTTGCCCGCTGCGTCTGGAGCGGCTGGGCTGTAGCAGGCGACTGGCCCTCGTCGGCAGTAGCAGCAGCAGCAGGTACAGGTGCAGGGAGCTGTAGAGGAGCGGGTGGCGGCGCGCCGCTGCGTGCGCTGGAGTGGCTGCTGAGCGTGCGGTGCCCCGTGCACTGGCCCAGCGCGGAGCGTGCTGCGGAGATGCGGAGCACGGACGATGGCGCGCGCGTGGCGGCGTGGGTGGCGGCGCGGCGGAAGCAGGCGGCGGCGGGCTCGGCGGGCGGCAGGATGGGTGCTGTGCGGTTGGGGCCGGCTGGCGGCGGCCGGGTTTTCTGAACTAGGCCATGGGTATGTGCGGAGTGACTGCTGGTTGCAATGCTGGTCGTGCTCGCAGAACCGCATTCTAGCGCATGTCCGGAACCGTTCTTCACTGATTGTACGAGAGGCGGTTGTTGTAGAGACGGATTCCGTGGCAGGCGATCTTCACGGCGCTCACATGAAAGATGTAGCAGTGATGCATTAGCTGGTATGAGCATGCGCATGCACCTTTTCAGGAGGAGGAGAGCGCGGTGCCGCCCAAAAAGCGGCGCAAGCGCGCGGGCTGAGCAGCAGACTGGTGTCTAGGTAGCGGTCCGCAGTGGGGAGAGGAAGGCCTGTGGTGTTGTAGGCAGCAGTGGTACGACAAGTAGTGCGGCTGCTGTTGACTCCTGCACTGCGTGTTGGCTGGCTCCTGCTGTGGCGCCGCGACTGTTGGGCACCTAGGTTTGGCTCGGTGCCTGTTCAAACCGACCCCGGCTATGTCCGGGCGATGAGGTAGTTCGGCCTCAGACAGTGGAGGGCTCAGCTCCTTTTCCCTGACACAGGGGAACACCTGTCAGGCCTTCAGGACACTTGTCAGCGACGCATCACAGCATAACCCCGGCGTGTCCACATGCGTGTCATAGTTGCGCGCAAAGGAAATCCACTGGACTGAATCCCATCAATTTGCCGTTGTTCGTCATAGTCCTTGACTCACATGGCGTTCCATGCGTGCTCTGTAAAGTCACATGCAACCCATCGTGCCAACGCACCAACGCACCGTACCATGTCACCCACTCAAATAATGTGAGCACGATCCAGGGCTCGCTCTGTATCTTCAACGTATGGTGCCAACGGCCAAAGGTTCTCCTACTCTAACTACCAGGCAGCTCACGCTCCGTTTGCTGGGGGGCCTGGTCTAGTATACTTATATCGTTCGCGGCTGACACCGCACGTACTCACGCCGCCGCCTCCTCCTCCTCCTCCCACTCGCTTTCCTCGGAGTCGTCCCCCTCCACCTCCTCGCCCATCACCACCCGCTGCCGCCCCATCCCCATACCCGCGCCCGCCCCCGCCCCGGCAGCCCCACCTGCCCCCGCCCCGACTCCGCCGCCGGGCGCGACGATGCCCATGCGCTCCCCCATCTCGCGCAGCTGCCGCATGCCCGCCTCGAAGCCGTCCCGCACCTCCGCCGGCGCCTGCGCCATCACCCACTGCAGCTGCGCGCGCGTGACCGAGCCCAACCGCCGCAGTGGGCCTGCAATGGCGTACCAGCCCGCGGTCGCCACGCGGGGCCGCTGTGGGTGCTGCACCGTCAGCCACCACTGCAGCGCGCCGAAGAAGGGCTGGAAGTCCTCGGCGCGGCCCAGCTCGCGCAGGACCAGCCGCAGCCCCGGCGGCCGCGGCGCCAGCCCGCGCTCCAACGCCAGGGTGGCCATGGCGCCGCTGCGGACGGCGATGCGCCACAGCGCCCGCGTGTCGGGCACCTGCGGACAAAGAGGAGAAGGAGGTGGTGGAGGAGGAGGAGGAGGAGGAGCAGGAGGAGGTGGTGGAGGAGGGAGGGAAAGGAAGGACGAGGAAAGAGAGGGAGGGGAGGGGGGTAGTTCATTCGCGACCAAAGCAAAATAGGGGGGGAAGTCTATGCACATGGCAAGGTAGGAGGGCGAGGAAGTGATGCTGCGTTACAGGGGTTTCGGCGAGAGGAATACGAGAGAGCCGGCGATCAAAGCGCAGTGACGGCGCAGGCGCGGGCACGGGTGCGGGTAGACGACCGGATGTGGCTGCGATAGAATCACAGGCCCGCTTTCGTGCCAAACCCCTGCGAGACGGCGCCGCCGCAACCCCCGGCCGCCGCACCTGGTGCGCCCCCGCTGCAACGGCCTCCGGCCCCAGCCGCGCCAGCGCCCAGTCCAGTGCCTCCTCGTCGCCGCCCTCCAGCACCGCCGTCAGGTCAATGGGCGCGCCATGCAGCTCGTGCAGCCGCCGCAGCAACCCCAGCTCCGCCCCCGCGCGGGCGGCCGCGGCGAAGCAGACCGCCCAGGACGGCGCCCTGTCCGGGTCGCGGCGCGCCAGCGCCGCCGGATCCGTGATCAGGAACCGGATGGATCCCAGGATCCAGCAGTCACAGGCCTCAACCGCCAGCTTCCAGTGCCGCGCGTTGAAGGCCACGCCGCGGGCGCCCAGCACGCGCAGCACGGGCTCGCGCCCCGCCCGCAGCGCCGCCTCCACCAGGTCGCGCGTGATGGGCAGCCCGCCCTCGTCCAGCAGGAAGGCGAGGGCGGCGGCGTGGCCGCCCTCCACCGCCGCCTCGGCGGCGGCGGCCGGGAAGCGCAGCCCCGGCATGGCGGCTGCCGCCGCGCGCAGGCGGCCCAGGTAGGCGGCGTCGCCGCGCCGCGAGCAGCTGCTGTACAGCTCGGTGCGGCGCACCGCCTCCGCCAGCAGCAGCGGGCTGGCGGCGGGGCTGCGGCGGGGCTGCTGCTGCTGTGGGTGTTGGTGGTGTCGGTGGGGGTGCTGCTGGTGCGGGGCTGGATCGGGTGCTGCTGCGGCTGATGGAGGCGGCGGCGGCGGCGGCGGCGGCGCAGCAGCGGAGGAGTCAGATGCAGCAGTGGCAGCGGCGGAGGTGGCAGCGGCGGTGTTACTAGGTGGTGTCGGCGGCGGCGTGCACCACTCGCCCAGCAGCCAGCCCAGCTTCTGCTGCCAGTCGGGCGTGGGGCTGCCGGCGGCTCGCGCCAGGGCCTCCACTTTGAGGTCATCGCTCAGCAACAAGGTCAGATGACGCTGCACCTGCTGCTGCACCTGCTCCTGGCCCTGCTGTTGCTCTTGCTCCGACACCACAAGAGTCGCAAGCGCCGCCGCCACCGCCCCCAGCTCCTGCCGGCAGTAGCGCTGCAGCACCGGCAGCGGGCAGCCCAGCGCCACCTCCGGCACCAGCGCGGCCGGCGACAGGTCCTGCGTCGCCCACCCCGCCGCCGCCGCCCGGGCCCACAGCTCGTCCAGTAGCTGCACGTGCCCGTCCCGCGCCGCGCAGGCGGCCAGGGCCGTGTAGTCGCGGGCCGGGTCGTAGCCGAGCTCGCGTTGCAGCCAGTCTAGCACGTGGAGGTGGCCGCCGTGGCAGGCCTCTTGGGCGGCGTGGTTCAGGTACACGGGGTGCCGCAGCGCCGGCACGATGAAGCCGTGTGCCTTGAGCCATTCCAGGGCTTGCAGCTGGCCGTTGGCGCAGGCCACATAAAGCAGGGTGGGGGCGACGCTGCCCGCCGCCCGCTGCAGCAGCGCCGCCAGGGCGGGGACGCAGCCCGCCGCCGCGGCGGCCGCCGCCGCCTCGTGCAGCAGGCTGACGCCGCTGCGCGCGAGCGCGGCGTCCAGGCTGGCGCCGTCGCCGCTGGAGGCGGCCAGGCGCAGCAGCTTCAGGCGCCGCGGCAGCGGCAGCGCGCGCCAGGGCTCGGGCCGGCCCCAGTGCGCGGCGAAGGCAGCGGCCGGCCAGGGCTGCTGCGCCACGGTGCAGTCAGCGAGCGCCCATGGCCCCGAAATTTTTCGCGACAGCTGGAAGGTGCTGTAGGCGCCGCGCAGCGAGCGAGCTGTCTCGCGGCAGAGCGGCTTCAAAATTACCAGCACCTCGTTCGCGTGCAGATAGCCAGCAATTTTTAGTATCAGGTCGGGCGTGAGCTTTGCAAACAGGTCCGCATCGCCGGGCTCCTCCATTTTTGCTATCACGCTCGAGCTCGTGCTCGAGCTCGCTCAATAGTTTGACGTGTTTTGACTAGCCCAGCAGGCGCAGGTTCACCTTGCTGTGCTTCTACATCTTGCAGCAAAGCAACAAAAAATAGTAAAATGGATGGCTCAAGTGCATGGCATGCGACCAGCAAAACCCTGGTTTGGTTGCACGCTTCCCCTCTGGTCCATGCTGTCCCACGCGCCAGCCCACCCACGGAGTCTTCGCACGGCGCCTCCATTTTGACCCTGCTCGACGTGTGTTACAAAGGGCCACTGACACACTCACGCCAGCCGCCGCCTGAATTCAACGCCGCACACCGCCCCTCAAACTGCGATCCGCAGCGCGCACACGCACATGCCCACTTTCAAACGCGCCCTACACCGCGGCCTACAGCAGCAGCAGCAGCAGCTGCGCCACCGCCACCCCCGCCGCCACCACGTGCGCCGCCTCCGCCGCGCCCAGCCACCACGCCATCGCCAGCAGCACACACCCCGCCGCCACCGTCAGGCCCCGCGCCGCCGCCCAGGCCGCACCCCGCCGCCTCGCAACCGCAGCCGCAGCCGCAGCCCCCGCCCCGGCCACCGCACCGCCATGGCCACCATCACGGCCCGCCACAGCCTGCGCCCGGCTGTAGCTGCCCGCAGCCTTGCTAATACCTGCGGGTGTTGAGCCGCCGCCGCCACCGCCACCGCCAGCAGCGCCTCCTACCGCAGCAGCAGCAGCAGCAGCAGCAGCAGCAGCAGCAGCAGCGCCTCCTGCAGCAGCAGCAGCAGCAGCAGCTGCAGCAGTGGCGGCCCGGGCGGACGCGGCAGCGGCGCCCGCCGTCAGCGCTGCGCAGTGCAGCGCCGCAAGCACGTACCCAGCCTGCCCCAGCCCGCGGCCCGCCGCCAGGCCGCCCGCCCACGCCGTCACCGAGCCGCCGGCCGCCGCCAGCGCCGCCGCAACCAGGCTCTGCAGCCAGCCCGCCGCCAGCGCCGCAACGCCCAGCGCCCGCCCGGACGCCGCCTCCGCCGCCGCCGCGAGCGCCGCCTCGCCCACCGCGCCCGCCAGCCGCCCAACCGCCGACCACCGAAGCACCAACCGCCGCAGTACGGCGACAACCGCCGGCGCCGCACACGCGCCGTACGCCGCGTAGTACAGCAGCCACGCCAGGCGGCAGTGCCGTACGGTCAGCGCCTCCTCATGCGCCGCGTGCTGGGCCCGCAGCGCCGCCAGCCGCCGCCGCCCCGCCGCCGTCGCCGTCGTCAGCCGCCGCCGCTGCTGCGACAGCGCGGCCGCGCCGCTCGCGCCAGTACTGCCGGCGCCGTCACTGCCGCCGCCATCGCGTGTCGTGGAGGGCTCGTTCATGTCCTCGCGCCACGGCTCGTCCCACCACTCGTCCCGCCACCACTCCTGCGGCACGTCCTCGCCCGCCGCCGCGTCATCAACCGCCGCCGCGTCGGCATCTGGCGGCCCCCCGACGGCGCCGCCGCCTGCGCCGCCGCCAGCCTTCTTGCCAGCAGCGGCAGGCTGCCGGCGCGGCGGCTTGGGCAGCGGCGGCGGCGCGCGCAGCACCGCCGCCGGCGAGGTGAGCGCCTGCGCCAGCGACAGCACCGCCGCCAGCAGCAGCGCGCCGGGGGCGGCGGAGGCGTGGCCGGCGAGCGTCACCGCCGCCGCTAGGCCGGCCGCGCGGAGAGCGCAGCGGCCCGCCGCCGCCAGGCCGGCGCGCGCAGCCGGGCCCAGCACCGGCTCATCAGTGGCGCCGCCGCCACCGCCAGCAGCGGTGGCTGACCCGGCGGCAACGCCCTGGCGGCGCCGCCGGGCTGCTGTGTTAGCAGCCGCCATGGGCGCCGTCACAATGCGGTACGGCAGTACGACTGCCAGCCACCAGGCAGTGCCGAGGGCGGCCTCCGCGGCGGCAACGGCCGCCGCCGCCAGCTGCAGCGGCGCCGCTAGCAGCCACGCCGCCAGCGCCGCCGCCGCCGCCAGCAGCGCCCAATCCAGCGCCGCCAGCGTGTCCGCATCCAGCGGCGGCGCCGCCGGCACCCCTGCCGTACCAGCGACACTGGCGGCGGCGGCCGCCAGCCAGGACCGGAAGCCGCCGCCCGGCCACTCCGACACCGACGCGCCCCAACCGCAGCCGCTGAGATGCGACTGCGGGCACAGCCCCAACGCCAGGGCGCTCTTGCGCACCAGCGGCCACACCGCCGCCAGCGCGCCACAGCTGTTCGCTACCGTCGCCAGGCTTGCCTCCACCGCCGCCGCCACGTCGCCGCCGGCCGCCGCCGCCGCCTCCGCGCCCGCCTCGGCGGCTGCGGCAGCAGCCGCGGCTGCCGCCGCCCATGCCGACGCCGCGTGCGCCATGGCAGCGGCAGCGGTGGCCGTGCCGAGCAGCAGCGCCGCCGCTGCCAGCGGCCGCCGCCACAGCGCCTCCGCCAGTGCGCCCAGCGCGTCAAGCGGCAGCGCCGGCCAGCCGCCGAACCCAGAACCGCCCCGGCGGCGGCGCCCGCCGCCATCCTCCGCTCCCACATCTCCGCCAACCGCCCCGGTCGCCGCTGCGGCAGCAGCCGCGGCGGCGGCAGCCTGGCGGCGCGCCGCTGCGGCGGCGGCGGCCGCCGCCGTCAGGCCGCCCGCCGCCGCCAGCGCCGCCAGCTGCGCGCCCAGCCACAGGCGGCCCAGCTGGCTGGCCAGCAGCTGCTGCAGGCGGGCGGCCAGGAAGGGCACCACCTCCACTCGGTGGGCGCAGGCGGGGTCCAGCAGCGCGGCGGCGGCGGCGCAGCCGCCGCCGCCGCCGCCTGCTCCGGCGCCTCCCGTGGCGCAGGGCTCGAGCGAGTGGAAGGTGTGGTTGGCGCTGACCTGTCCCGGATAAAGAGAGTTTCGGGGGCCAGGGTTTGCATGTCGGGAAGAAGGCCGAGCGGGTGTAATGTAATGGTACCATCATAGGCCGGCACGGAAGGCTGGGGCATACACAGCACTGCAGCCAATAGCTCATGAGTCATGTGGGCAGGGGCAGCAGAGCTGCACAGGCGGGCCCGCCTGCGTACCTGGAGCAGCGACGCCGTCTGCCACCCAGACGTGTTACCGCCGCCGCCGCCGCTGCCGCCGCCGCCGACCAGCATGACCACTGGGTATAGGCACGAGCCCACGCCCACGCCGCCCGCCTGCTGCGCCTCCGCCTCGACGTCGTCCTCGTCGTCCTCCTCCTCCTGCCCCTCCTGCGTGCCTGCCTGCACAGCGGCGCGCCGGCGGCGCTGGCTCTCCCCTCCCGCCGCCGCCCCAGCACCAGCGCTGCCCCGCTGCTGCTGCTGCTGCTGCTGCTGCTGCTGCTGCTGCTGCTGCTGCAACGGCCGCCCGCGGGAGTCCAGGATGGTAATGCGCAGCGCGGCGTATCGCCAAAGGCCCAGCCACCGCACCGCCGCCGCCGTCAGCGCCGCGCGCAGCGGCGACGCCGGCGCCGGCGCCTCGCCCGCCAGCGCCCGCTCCACCCGTACGGCCGAGCCGCCGTCCGTCTGGTACGTCCTGCTACTGCCACCGCCACTGCTACTGCCAGTGCTACTGCTACTGCCACTGATGCTGGTTTGCTTGTCGGCGCCGCCAGCCGTGGCGACGGGCAGCGGCGGCGTCAGGTGCGGCAGCTGCAGCGGCAGTAGCACCGGCGGCGGCGCGCCGGCGCCCTTCTTCTTGGCTGCGGCTGTAGCAGCGGCTGACAGGGAGGAGGCCCGCGGCTGGCGCTGTAGCACTATCTCGGGCGACCCGGACGAGGGCCGCAGCGGCAGCGCCCGGTCCGTGTGCTCGTGCTGCAGGGGCGTTGGGGCGATGGAGGTTTGCCACGGGTGACAGTGTGTGATACTCATCACTGGGCTACTACATACTGGGCTTCTACATACTCACTACTGGGCTACTACATACTGGGCTACTACATACTGGGCTACTACATACTCATCACTGGGCTTAAAAGACATGCACAATGAGGAAGTGAAGGGGCATGCGCTAAAAGGCTCACCGGCGGAAGCAGCGGCGCCGCCACCACCCGAAACGCCGGCTCATGCGACGGCGCCGCCGCCAGCCACAGCGTCAGCGTCAGCGTCACCGTGGGCTTGGCACTGCTGCTGCTACTGCCGCCGGCCTCCAGCGGCCCCGCCGGCCGCAGCGGCGGCGCGCCGGGCTGCAGCTGCAGCAGCGGCTCCACCAGCGCGGGCGGCAGTAGCAGCAGCCAGCCGGCGCGGGATTGGTAGTTGCGTCCCTCGTGGATCTCGTTCCAGGCCCTGTGTGTGGCGGTGCAAGGGAATGGGCGCCGAAACGACGCGCTTACGGCTACGGCAATCAAAACGTCAGGTTTGTAGCGGGCAAACAGGAAAGACAAACTAACGCAGATGCCGACGCAGTCAGCAGCAGCAGCAGCACACAGCACGGCGGCCTGGCCCGGACTCACGAGCGGTTGCGCACGTGCCAGCGGCCCTCCGGCACCACCGCCGGCAGCGGCGCCGCCAGCGGCGTCACCTCCACGTCGTGTCGCAGCGTGCGTGCCGGCGCCGCCGCCGCCCGCCGCGCCTCCGCCTCCAGCTCCTCACGCGCGTCCCGCCCCTCCCCACCGCCACTGCTGCCACCGCTACTGCCGCTCCCACCGGACGTGCTGGCTGTAGCATCTGCACCACCACCACCGCCACCAGCTGAAGCGGGCTGCTCGACCACCACGCTCAGCCACACGCGGAAGGCGGTGCAGGGCAGCGCCCCCGACACCCAGCCCGACCAGCCGCGTGGCGGGCGCGCCGCGTCGCCCGCGCCCTGCCAGCGGCCCAGGCGCCAGGAGAACATGCGGCCCGTGCCGGGCGCACCTGCCAGGTCCGCCGGCAGTAGCCGCAGCGCGGTGCGGCCCTGGCGCGGCTGTAGCAGCGGGCTCTGGTACTGCAGGTACCAGGCGAGGTTGGCGCCGCCGCAGGCGGCGCCGCCGGCGGCCGCCGGCGCCAACGCCGGCCGCGCCCGGCGCAGCAGCTCGGCCGTGGCGGCGGGCGGGATGGCGGCGGCGTCGGCAGTAGCAGCAGCAGCGCCGGAGGGAGCGTCGGGCGCCACGCGCGCCGCCTCGGCGGCTGTAGCAGCCACCAGGGCTGTAGCCAGGTAGGGTTGCGCGGGGTGGCTCAGCCGCGCGCCCACCCGCCGCAGCGCCCAGTCCCAGCGCCCCAGCCCCTCCGCGCCGAACACCGCCGGCGGCGGGCTGCTGCTGCCGCCATTGCTGCTACTGCCGCTGCTACTGCCGCCGTCGGGGCTGTCAGGCCGGTGGCCCTCGCGCAGCGCCTCGTCCAGCTCTGCCGCGGCGAGCGCCTCCGAGCCGTCCGCGGCGGTTGAGGGGCGCTGCTGCCGCGGCTTGGCGGCGGCGGCGGCGGCGTGTGCGACCGGCTTGCGAGCTGCATCGAGGCCCGGGAAGGCGTCCTGTGCACAGCAAGCCGACGCACACGTCAGCAAGGCCCAGCTAATGGTTGGCATCCCAGGGTCTCTCCATGTGCTCTATCACACACACACACACACACACACACACACACACACACTCTACGCCCCCCGGTTCTGGGTTTTTGGGTCGCATTGGTTGTTGACGCGCTGGTCTCCGGAACTAGTCGAATGACCTAATCGCCCTCCCCACACATAACCACACACACACCTCACCTGCGCCATGTCCACCAGCGCCTGTCCCAGCGCCACCACCAGCTGGTTGCACCACACCAGCGCGTTGTGCGGCGCGGGGCACCAGGCGCCCGGGCTGGCGGCCGGCAGCGACAGCGACAGCGACAGCCCGGCCGGCGCCAGGTGCGCGGCCGGGTCGGACAGCGCCGCCGCCACCTGCGCGTGTGCGTGTGCACGTGCGTTTGCGTTGGGGAGAGTTGGGCAGGGTTGGGTTGGGTTGGGTTACGATATATGTGTGTGGGGGGGGTGTGTGTGGACAAAAGCGAGGGCAGAGGATGGCACTGCGACCAGCTCGGCATGTGCCCACCGCAGTGCCTGCTGTAAAATAAACTCTTGGGCCCGTTCAAGCAAGCACAGCACAGCTCAGCGCAGCCCCCCCCTGGCCCCCCCACCGCTGCAGCACACTACCGCCACCACAACAGCTACAACCACCGCCACCACCACCACCACCACCACCACCACCGGACCTGCACGTCCGCCGCGCCGCCGCCAATGGACACCACCGGCACCGCCGGTCGGCTCCTCCGGTCCGACCCGGCCGCCGCCCCGCCCGCCGCCGCCGCCGCCCCATAGAAGCGCAGCAGGGGCGGGTGGCCGGGCAGCGCGGGCCGCGCGTGGGGTGTGCCCAGCGTCAGAAGCAGCGCAACCAGGGAGGGGCCTGTCGTGAAGGAGGGATGGGGGCGTTGAGAGAGGTGACAGGGGCGGGGCACGTGTCGACAAGGTGAGGTCGAGGGGTCTGACTGTCCAGAGGTAGGGCCGGCGCTCAACGGCTCAACCCGAGTCTGGAGGTTGCTGCCTGTGCGCTTGCAACCAATCGGTTGCATGCCGGCACGTGGTCCACGCAAGCAGGCATGCGCGCGTGTTGCTGCTGCGCAGCCCGCAAAGTACCCATCACCCTCCGCTGGTCCAGCTCCCCAACTGCCCCAACACAGAGGCATCCACGCACACACGTACACATGCACACACGTGTACAGGTCCCCACGTACCCAGGTCGGGCTCCGCCGCGCCGCGCGCCACCGCCTCCGCCGCGACCACGCCGCCCATGGAGTGCCCCACCACCACCAGACCCGGGTGGGCGGTAGCGCCCGTCCGGGGCCGGCAGCCGCTGCTACTGCTACTGCTGCTGCTGCTACTGCTATTGCTGCTGGTGCTGCTGCTGGGGCTACTGCTGCTGCCAGTGCCGTTTGCACCTGCCGCTGCGGCGGCAGCTTGTGCCGCCGGCGTGCAGGCTGCAATGCCGCCGACAGTAGCGGCAGTGGCGGCAGAGGCTGTAGCAGTGATGTTGTAGGCTCGAGCCAGGTAGCGCATGGCAGCCAGCGTGAAGCGCACCTGCCGCTCCTGCGCTCGCAGCGGTTCACAGCAGTGGTGGGCATTGGGCAAGCCATGTCATCAACGCTGGCTGGCGCCCCCAGGACATAAGGTTTGTAACCTTACCGCCGCACTCATTCACATTCGCATCCACGCATTGCTGGATGGTTGCTGGGGCATTCAAAGCGTGCCGCGCACCACCTTGCCCAGCCAAACCCAACAATTCCAGCTCCACCCAGCCTCATCTCAACCCCAACCCCAACCCCTAACCCGCACGCACCAGCGTGTCGCCGTCAAAGGCGCTCCACTCGCCCTCAAGGTCAGCCAGGTACCAGTCCACACCCGCCGTCGCCAGGCGGGAGCCAGGCCCCAGCCGCGCCAGTCGCCGCACCGTCTCCGAGGCCAGGGAGCGACCCTGGCGTTGGCATTGGCATAGGCGGTAGCGTTGGCAGTAGCGTTGGCGTTGGCGTTGGCATTGGCATTGGCATTGGCGGTAGCGTTGATGGTGTGCGGTGGAGGGCGGATGATATGGGCGTGTGGGCGAGGAATGAGGCACACACATGCACCCACGCACACACACACACACACACACACACTTCGCACGCACACGTGCACACGCACCATCTCGTGCGCGCCGCCGTTCCCGGGGATGAAAAGGATGGGCAGCGCGGGCGGACCCCGCGGGTCCGTGCCTGTGCAGGCAGGTGATGGGTTTGTAAGTACGGCTATTGTAACTCTGTAAGCACCTGTTTGCGGCTCGCCTATCAGCCAGCCGGCTGGCCACCTGGGTCCCGCGTGTGGGCCCTCATATTCCCCTCTGCCACATTAGATTAGATTATATCACAAAAGCGAGAGGCAGGTAGGGCAGGCGCACATTTTTGTTTGCAATAATCTGACGCGACAGGCAGCAGCGGCATCGCTACTACCTGGGGCCTGGGTGCCGTCGCCCGTGTACCGCCACAGCCGGTACCGGTCCGCGCCGAGCTCCGACGCCGCCTCCGCCACCCGCGCCGCGGCCGCGTTCATGTCGCCAGCCCACGCCGGCTGTTCGTGCTGGGCTGGCGGGCGGGAGCCTTGGCGACTCCCCGAGCGACTACGCGTGCGCGTGTCAGAAGGCTGTGCAGCCGAGTCCGAACGGTCGCCGCTCGCCGAGATCAGCAATTCCGCTGGCATGTCCACCGGCACATACTGCGCGTACATGTACGTCATTTCGCACGGCTGCTGGGAGACCATGATGTCATTCCGCAGGTACAGAAAGCAGGAAGCGAGAAGCGCGATGGTGACCGCCAAACTCCCGGCCACCTCCCTCGCGCCGGCCCTGGTTGCTTGTGACATTGGAACGTTAAACAATCCCCCTATAGCGTCTATATACTAGGTGGCTAAATTCATTGTTGGAATGAGCCTACGGTGCAGGCTGAAAGTTGCTTAAGCGCAGAGTTGTCTTGCGATTGCTGCACTCGCGGCGCCCAACCAACCGCCAAAGTGCAGTAATATGTATTAGCTTCTGTGGTACGTGGTCCAGAACGGAGTGCCACTTCACGCGCTTGGTGGGATTGTGTATTGGCACGGCGGGGGCACGGGGAACCCCACGGGGGAACCCTGCACGGAGGGGTACGTCCGCCCGCAGTAACGCACAGCCTGCTATCGGAATGGATGATAGGAAGATGACACGGAGTACAGGAGGACATGCAGCACCAATCAAGCAAGGTTTAGGGCGGGACAGAATCCCGCGGATCAGCCCCAACCGCCACGGTCCAGTCGGAAGAGGCCTAAGGGGCAGCCGTGAGCAGCCGGGACAAAACACAACATAGCAGCAACCGAGCCCATCATCACAGCGACGGGCCTTAAAAAACGCAACAGGATTGGGGGTTTGTTGTTGGGGTTGTTTGACAACGGCCCCTGCTCAGAAGCTGAGGCCGGCTCAGCAACAAAGCTGGGGCCGCGTACCTGTTTGCGGTGCCGGCACGGAGCATGGTGCATAAGCGGACCGCGGGCGCGGACTTCCGGCGAGCGATGGTGGGGACCACGGCCTGCACACCAGCTTCCCAAGGGACCCCTCTCCGACCTCATCTATCCGCGCTGCTGTGGACATGCATGGCATGAAGCATTCCTCTGCGCCAACTGGGCGGGGCAGCAGCCCGGTCACCGTGCTCAGTACCGGTATTGCACTCGATGACTCGAGACAAGGACGTGTGCTCTTGTCATCCGCTGCCGCGCTGTACGCTGCACGCTGCGCTGTGCTGTGCTCGGATCAAAGGCGCAAGGCATAGTCAAATTGCAAATTGGAGATGCATTTCTGGCCCGCAGTCGGCGACCCACCGGGGGGCCATTGTAGAGCTCTTCACGGCTCTTCCGACCCACCGGGCCCCCCGGTCCCCACCTGCAGGCACCCGGCGCCCCCGCTACGTCGCAACGTCCGCATGTTTGATTTCCGCCTGTACCTGTCCTCCTGAGATGTAAGGTGCCGCGGCTCCAGCTGTCGCGACCCACCGCAGTCTTAATTGCATCTGATGATGGGCCTCATCAAGCGCGTCCAGCAGGACCGGGCAGGACCCGGGCAGGACCCGAGCAAATGACCAGGACCCCACGCAGCCTCCGCCGCAGGACGAAGCTGCAGATTGCAGAAGCATCGCGGAGCACCGCGCAGCAGCACGAGGCGCATGTAAACCATGTCAACCAGCACACCGCCGCCTCAGCCACAACGCTCCCTCCTCCTAACACCCGCGAGGAGAGGCGGCGCGGTACTCGCACAGGGCCGGTGTAGTAGCAGGCGGACACAGCGCGTTTGGACTTTGGACAGGGCGCGGACACACCTCACGAGTCAGTGACAGCCATACATGGGAACGCATTGAATTGGGGGGGGGAGGGTAAAGCCCTGGCCACCAGACAGGGCAAGCCCTGCGCCGGCGGCCGGCGGCCGGGGCCGGGGCCGGGCCGGCGGCCGGGGCGGATTGTTACTTACTGCGCCAAGAGCTGGGGTGACCACTATGGCGGCCCGGAGGTGCGCGCGCCCGGCGAGCGATGGTGGGGAGCGGGCGCCTGCACGCACATCAGCTGCAGGGACTCATCCACCGCGGGTGTGAAGCACTGCTGAGGACATGCAGGTGAAGCTGCAATCCGCAGCGCCAGCTGGGCGGTGCTGGGCAGCGCGCTCAAGTGCCCCCGAGGCAAGGCTACGGTTTCCGCCTCGGCCAACTGGCGACCGCCGCGCATTGCTTGACACGGCTGCTTATTCAGAAAGCTGCAGTAGCAATAAGCACTACTCAGTAAGGCGCGCCGCCAAAGTCCGTCCTTACTTCGCCAGCCCGCCCAGTCGGCGGCGACCTGCGAGGCTGCGACCGCGAGAGACCCCCTTGCGTCAGTGCCGTCAGCAGCAAGCGCAGGTGCGCAGATGAGAGGCCGACTACGGGTACCTAGACTGGCTTGCTTGGCCCACATGCATGCCCTCGTCACAGCAGGCGCAGGGAAGCTGGGTGTACGCAAGAGAGGCGGTCGGGACCAGGGGAGGTCTCCCCTGGTCGGGACTAGTTCAGTATATGCTACACATTGTTGATGCAGGCACAGGCGCACGCGCGCGTGCCAGCAGCACAGGTAAAGCACTACGGTACCGGTACCGTTACCGCGCGCCCCGACACGCATACACACATTTCCACTGCACCTGTATCCTCTCTGTTCCAGAGCTCCAATCCAACCCAACCCAGTGCACCGCTTCTCTGTTCGACTCCATTATTCCAGTGCGACGCTGTGTGCATGTGATTGGAGTGGCGGCCGTCTGCGCGTCGGCTCCCACCGCACGTAAAGCGCTGCCTTCCTCTGCCCCTCCCACCACTGCGACGCATCCCTTTTTTGTTGTCACTATACTCCTGTGCACATTTATTGCACGACCTGGGTGCACACTACGGTGTACATACCGCACGTCCCAAAATACTGCCGACCGCTTTAACCGTAAAGGCCTGGCTACAGTCGTGCAGGCTGCAACAGGGGAGCAATTTAATTGAACAACGCATGCAACTCCGATCAACATGAATGCGCGTGCAGGTGCTCGCATGTGCGCATGTGCTTTGGTGCGCCCGCCGGCCAGGCGGCGGAGGCAGCATGCATACATGCATGCGGCTCTAACCCGTGTCTACACGTATCGTGCCAATGACTCTAGCTAGCGCAATCTGCACCGGCAGTCCAGCGCACGCAATCAACATAAAAGTCTATCAAGGTTCAATAGTAGCTTACCGTACCGGTATTAGGTTTTCGCCGCCGGGGGGCTGCCTTCTTTGTCATACTTAATACTACTTATATGACACCCTGCTACTGCCAGCCACCTCCCTACCGCCGCCTCAACGAACACTTCCCTGCGTGGCCCCGACTCGCGGCTACTGCCGGCTGCTGCTCCTGCTGCTGGCGGCGCTGCTGCTGGCGCTACTGCCGAAGTTGACCAGCACGTCGGCGCCCTCCAGCCGCAGCATCACGCGCGAGCCGGCGTGCTCCGCGATGCGCGCCACCGTCTGTGCGGTGCGGTGCGGTGCAGTGAGGGGGTCGGGCAGTGTGGCAGGCAGAGGCAGGCAGGCAGGCGGTGCGGTGTGCGCACGGAGGCAATATGCGCACGGAGGCAAGCGCCAGGGACCTAAGATTACCGCCGTGTCGGTATCCACCGTTGAAGGCAGAGTTAGCAGAGCGCAGCACCGTACCGGTCACGGCACGCTACCACGTCCCCCCCCCCCATTTCTCACGCCCGTGTTGCCGCCCCGGCTGTGCGCTTGACGCAGCCCTACACCGCCGCCCCCCGCCCCCGCCGCCGGGTTCCGGGCTCGTATGATCGGCTGATAAGGGCAAGCTAACCCACTTCTCTCCCCCCCCCACCTTCCCTAGCCCCCAGCATTTCCGCCCCTCCCCTCCCCTGCCTGCCTACCTGGCTGCAGTGGCAGCCCGCCAGCAGCACGCCCATGTTCCGGGCCCGCACTGCGCTGTGGCTGAGCACGTCCGGCACGCTGCTGCCGGCGCCCTCCTGCGCGGCGCCCACCAGCACCGCCACACAGCCCTCGGGGATCTCCTCCGCGCCTGGTGACAAGGAAGAGAACGGGAGGGCGGGGATGAGAAGGGATGAGTGGGGGTGAGTAGGGGTGAGTAGTGGATGAGTAGGGGTGGGTGGGGAGGGGGGAGGCAGGTGGGTTGTTGCCTTGTTGGGGTAGGTCAACGGAGGTTAGAGAGACGTGACGTCGCGGTGCTACAGACCGTTACCCCGTTCTTATCCCCACCCATCCTGCTGGCCCTTCTCCCGCTCTCCTTCCTTCCTCCCGCCCTGAGCCGCCTCCACCCCCGGTATTGGGATGAACTGCACCCCGTGTCCCCGTTGCGTGCCCCCCTCCCCCTCCCCCTGCCCTCCTACCTGCCCCGCCACCCCCACCCCCCCAACGCGCTCGTCACCCCCTCTCACCCATCAACCCACGCGCTCGTCACCGCCACGCGCCACGCGCTCGTCACCCCCCCTCACCCATCACCCCCTCTCACCCGTCAGCCCCTCCACCAGCAGCACGGTGGGCTCCTCCATCACCTCGTGCTGCACGCCCTCCAGTCGCCGCTCCAGCCGCAGCCGCCCAGCCACCACCGGCCGGTCGCAGCCGCGGCTCACCACCTGCAGGGCGGGGCGGGGGTGGGGGGGTGGGGGCGGGGTAAGGGGTTGTGGCGAAGTGGTAGAACAGGTACAGTAGACCAGCAGTCAGCAGACCAGCAGGGGGGGTAGCCATCCATAGGATGGTGTTTATCAAGGGGAGGGGGCAGGGAGGGAGGAGCAGGGAGGGAGGAGCAGGGGAGGAGGGGGGGAGGGAAGTGGGGCAGGGGCAGCGCATGCAGGAAAAGGACTGGCTGGTAAGGGGCCTCCGTCACCCGCTCACACACGGCGCACACGACCAGCCCCTGGCCCCTCGCGCAATGCCGACAGAAGCGGAGCCAGACAGGCTGCTGCTGCTGCTGGTGCTGTTGCTGCAATGCCGCTCCAGCATCCCACTTTGCCTGCCTGGTACTACCCTGGCGTTGCCTCATCCACACACCCGACCCCAACCCAACCCCGACCCCCTTAGCTTGTTAGAATGATTTCTTGGTTGGACACGGGCTGGTATTCACGCCCCCCCGGCATCCCCGGGACCCCGCACCTGCCACACGCCGCCGCCGGTGGCCCGCCTCAGCGCCGGCTCCAGGAACGCCAGCAGCTGCGCCAGCGGGGCGGAGCTGCTGCCGCGGACCACCTCCTCGCCGATGCCGCCCACGGCCGCCTGCAGGTGTGTGTTTGCAGGTGTGTTTGCAGGTGTGTGTGCAGGATTGTGTGTAGGTGTGTTTGCAGGGGTGTTTGCAGTTGTGTTTGCAGTTGTGTTTGCAGGGGTGTATAGGTTGCCGGTTGGTTGGGACGTAGATGTATGAAAATACGAGAAAGGAGAAAACGCAGGCCGTCTGTGCGTGTGACTTCACGCGCGTGAGTGCGTACCCGCCCCATCCTGCACCCTATCCCGCCCCATCCTTCACCACCCTCACCCCATCCCGCACCCCATTCCCAAACCCCCTGACCCCTTCCCTGTCCCCCCAAAACCCCTGCCGCCCTGCTGCCCCCGTTCTCCTCCCTTCCCCGCCTTCCTTCTGATTGGTTTAGTTTGGGCTGGTAACCACAACCCCCCCCCCCGCCCCCTCCCCCTCCTCCGGCCCCACCGGCGCAATGCCCAGGCGCTCCGCCAGCGCGGCGGCGGGCGGCTGCAGCAGCCCCATCAGCGCGCCGCCGTGCTCGGCCAGGGAGCGCTTGATGCGGTCGCAGATGGCCAGGGCCTGCAGCATGCGGTCCTTGGCGTCCCGAGGGTCTGTGTGTGTGTGGAGGGGGGGTAGCCATCCATGGATGGTGTTTAATTAATAATGAAGTGCCGATGTCCAGAGGTACAGCGGGTACAGCGGGGGGCGGGAGGGGGTTCGTGTGTGGGAGGGGTTCGTGTGTGTGTGGGGGGGGGGGGGTGAGGGTAGTTCATTCCAGAAACCAAAGCAAACCGACCGAGGGGGGGGTAGTCCAGTTCAGCAATGGAGGTGGCAGGATGGCGGCGGGTTGGGATGGCGGGTTGGGGGGACGTGATAGGAGGGGGTTGTGGTTATCAGCCCAAACTAAACCAATCTAATGGAAGCGGAGTTGGCAGGGGGGGTTGAGGTGGCAGAACGAGGTATGGGGGCGTGTGCGCGCTGGGGGCGGTGCAGGGCAGAGCAGGGCACAGGGCCCTTTCCCTTCTTTCCTCCTCTCAGCCCCTCTCTTCTCTCTCCCTTCACTTCCTCGGTTCTGTTTTTCTCCTCCCTGCCCTGCCCTGCCCTCCATTCTCCCCTCCTCCTGTATGCCTTTCCCCCGCCCCTCCTCCATTCCCCCCCCTCCTCCCCGCCCCTCCCCCTCCCCCTCCTCCCCCCTCCTCCCCCCTCACCGTCCTGCGCCACCAGCAGCCGCAGCCACTTGTTGGAGTGCACCAGGTCGTCGTTGGGCGCGCAGCTCAGGGCCGCGTTCTCGGCGGCCAGCCGCACCACCTCCAGCGCCTGTGGTGCGGACATGGTGGTGGTGAGGGGTGGTGATGTGGACATGGTAGTGAGGGGTGGTGAGGGTTGGTGGGGTGCGGGTTGGTGAGGGGTGAGGTGGGGTGATGGGTGGTGTGGTGGTGAGGGGTGGTGAGGGGTGGTGAGGGGTGAGGGGTGGTGGTGGTGGTGGTGGTGAGGGGTGATGTGATACGTGGTGATGGTGGCGATGATGGGGGCATTGTTGTGGGTTGATGTGGGAGAGGGCAGGGTTGGCGATGGCGAGGCCGGCGGTGGTTTGGTGATGCGAGGGGATGGTGATGGTGGCCGTGGTGGTGGTGTATGCGTGTGGACGGAGGGAGGGGAGGGGGAGGGTGGCGGCAGTGGTTGTGAATGGACTAGAGTTGCGAGGGTTGTGCGTGTAGGCCCATGCATGGGCCCGCACACGTACCTGGCCCAGGGCGGCGGAGGCTGCGTAAGCGCCCGGCACCGGCCGGCTGCTGCTGCTGGCGGCGGCGGCGGCGGCCAGGGGCGTGGAGCCGCCCTTGGCGGCGGCCGCCTTGGCTGCTGCTGCGGCGGCGGCGATGTGGATGGCGGTGCCGTCTGACACAGCCTGGCAGCGGCAGTGAGAGTGGGGGGGGGGGGGTAGTTCATTCCAGAAACCAGAAGCGAAACGACCAAGAGAACCCGAGGAGGAGAGGAGAGGGGCGGGGCGGGCAGGAGAAGGAAGTGTTTCTGTGGGCGACATGAGCGATGCCGATAGATGGTGAAGCCCACGACAAGTCAAGCGCGGGCGCCCGGCTTGCCTGGGACACTACGGTATACCGTATGCCGAAGCCACCAACAAGCCAAGCGCGGGCGCCCAGCTTCTTTCTGGGCCCACCGGGGGGCACGTGCTCCCCACCCCCACCCCCTGCCTCTGTCTCCTACTGGCGCCCCCCTCGCTCTCCTCCTCGTTCTTTTGCATGGGTTGTGGTTTATCAGGCTGGAAACAGTAACTCCCGAAACTCCCATCCTGCGCCCTCCCGCCGCCCCCGGCAGGCACCACCACCACCTCCACCTTCAGGCACCTGCACCTCACCTCCACCACCTCCACCACCTCCACCACCACCCACCTTCTTGACGTCGGCTATGTTGGCCTCAATGGCGGTGCGCAGGGCGCTGTCCAGGGCCAGGTCCAGGAACACCACGTCCACCAGCCTGTGTGTGTGGGGGGGGGGGGGTAGGGGGTTAATGCAGGGAGGGGGGTCATGGGGGTTTGAGGCTTGTAAATACCAGCCCATCTAACCGTACCATTTAACACAAGAAACCAAACCAGCAGGGGAGTGGGGTAGGGGTTATGGGGGGTGGGGTACTTCATTCCAACCCAAGCAAAATACCATGGGGATGGCAGGTGGGGATGGGGTAGTCCATTGCACCTTTGAATTTAGACCCAGGAGCTATGATCACAGAGCGCGGAGGAGGATACAGTCCGGGGTTATGGAGCCGGGGGATAAGCGGGGGTGGGGATGGCAGGTGGGGCTTGGCCGCTTGGGGCGAGGATAAAGAGGGCAGGTGGGGGGTTGAGGGGTTGGGGTTGGGGCAATCAACAGAGGTGCGGGCGGGGGGGGGGGTATGTCAGGAAAGGGCGAGGGTAGAGGTCTGCAAAGCCTGGGGCACGCAACCGCCCATCACACCGGCAGGCAGGAGGCACGCGAGCCCTGGCCAGCCGTTCGTGATCTCGCCCAGGTCCCATTCCGATCCCCACAAGCGCCCCGGTCCCGCTACCGCCTTCACGCCTACGTCCCCCCCACCCCACCCCTGGCCTCCCTTCCCCACCCCCCCTCCCGCCCCCCTTTCGCTTCTGGTTTCTGGAATGAACTACCCCGCCCCCCGCGCCCCCGCCCCCCCTTGCCTCCGCACCTGCCGCCGCAGGCCGCCTCGCCTCCCTCCAGCGCCGGCCGGATGAGGTGCCGCGCCTCCACACACATCTCCATCAGCCGCACCGCGCCCGCCAGCCCCGTCAGCGAGGACACGTCCGACGGCCGCGCCAGCGCGCCGGCGCCCGGGCCGCCAGGGGCGGCAGCGGCGGCGGCGGCAGGGCCCTTGGCGTAGGTGGTCTGTTCGGCAAGAGGCCAAGCGGGGTGCGGAAGCGGGTTCAGCGGGAGCTTACGAGCAGCTCATTGCAGCAGTAGTTCTGTGTTTTTGAGCTTGGGAAGGGCAAACTCAAAAGCCATGGAGTTATACGGAGCCGTTGCATTCTTCGGAGTCTTTGGCGGAACAGCAGCTGCTGCTGCTGCTGCTGCTTACCTCGCGCCCGTCCGCGGCGGCGCCGCCCATGAGGAAGGACGTGCTGGCACCCGAGGGGGGCGAGGGGGAGGAGGAGGAGGAGGAGCTGCTGCTGCGGGGCGGCTGCGCCAGGTGCTGCTGCAGCGCCAGCAGCGCGCGCAGGTGGTTGGCCAGGCCGGGAGCGGTGGCCAGCTGCGGCACCGGCGGCACCGTGATGTGCTTGCCTGCGGGCGGGGCGGACCACCCGAGTCCGAGAGGGAGAGGGGGTGGGTGTGCTGCGGTTCAAAGGAAGCAGGGTCATCCCTGGAGCCAACAACAAACCTCCAACCTGTTGCCCTGCAGACGTGTCACTGTTGTGCACCCGCTACCCTCTGTGGCTGCATGTCCTGATGTAAGTTGTGTTTCTAAGCTGCCTCGTCGCAGCTACCCCAATGCAGCACCAATGCTGCCCTCCTTGATATCCATCCTGCTAGCTAGGGCAAGCTCCCTCCCTCCGCTGCACTAGCTTCCTCTCCTGCCCCCAGCCCCCTCGCATCCCCCACCCATCCACCCACACAACCCACCCACCCACCCCACCCCACCGGCCCCTCACCGCACCGCACCACACCCACCCCGGCCCCTCACTCCCGGCCCATCACTCCCTGCCGCCCCTCCCGCCCCTCCGCTCACCCTTCATGTCCGTGGCGCTGTACCCCAGCACGGCGTTGACGGCGGAGCGCAGGTCGTCGCCACCGTGCACCGCCTGCAGCGTCTGTGGTGGCGTGGTGGGGATTGGGAGGTGGGAGGATTGGGAGGTAGAAGTGGAAGAGGGTTGGTGAAAATCAGGTTCAGACGGCGGCGGCGGCGTTGATTGGGGTGGGAGCTTCAAGATCGGGTGAGCTGAGTGTAAGTAATCTGCACCCCTAGACAGCTGCGCCCACACACACATAATCCGCCCTTTCGCCCTCCCGCACACACCCTCCCGGCCCCGGAAGTGGTTTACCAGTAACCCCAACACCCCAACACCCCCCCCCACACACACACAAACCCCACCCACCCGCCCACCCCTACACACACCGTACCTGCAGGTACGCGGCCAGGTCGCGCTGCAGCCCCGCCGCCTGCTGGCCGCTGAAGCGCGGCTCGGAGGTGATGGCGCGGTCGAAGGACGCCAGGCGCTGCGCGGTGATGCCGGCCGCAGCCAGCGTGCGCCAGTAGGCGGTGATGTCCAGCCCGGCTGTGTGCATGAGGAGAGGGAGGGGGGAGAAGGGGGGGGTTGGGGAGGGAGGGGCGGGGGGGAATGGAGGGAGGGAGGGAGGGAGGAGGAGGAGGAGATGCATGGCAAGGGAGGTGGGGGCGAGGGATGGGAGGCAGGGCGATGGGGCGCGGGGTCAAACGTATGCGGTGTGTTGGGATGACGGGGGTAGGATGCGGGGGCAGAGACAGGCAGGTACGCGGTGGGCCGCATGCGGCAAACACTCAGCTCCCAGCTCCTAGCTCCCTCCCTCGCCTCCTCCCTCGCCTCCTCCCTCCCTTGCCTCCTCCCTCGCCTCCCTCCCTCGCCTCCCTCCCTCCCTCCCTCGCCTCCTCCCCCCCTTCCACCCCTACCTACCCGCTATGTAGTCCAGCAGCGCCTGGCAAATGACCACGTCGTCGGGGCTGGTGTTGTTGTGCAGCTTCTGGTGCCACTCCTCCATCATGCCACCCTGCAGCGTGGTGGTGGTGGTGGTGGGGGATGCCATGCATGTTTAGTTAATGACGAGTGGGCGGGGAGTGGGCGGGGGGGGGTGTGCAGGTGCAGGCGCAGGTGCAGGGAGCAGGTGCAGAGGGAGCAGGTGCAGAGGGAGCAGGTGCAGAGGGAGCAGGTGGCAGCAGGGTGGTGGGGGACAGGGAGATGACGCTGGGGAGGGCCACATTGCGAAAAGCAAGTGCCCTGCAACATCTTCGCACTCACACATCTTGCCCTCATCACACCGATCCCATCCGTCTCACGCACGCATCGCGCCACGGCCTCACCTTGCAGCCGTTGCGCTGCTGGATGGCCAGGATCTCATCTCGGATGCGCTGCCCCACCTCGCCGCCGCCGCCGCGGCCCACCGCAGCCAGGGCCACGCGCACCAGCGCGCCCACGCCTGCAGGCACGATAACATTGCGAACAAGAAAGGACACTTGGGGGTGGGGATGGCCGCGGGGTGGTCCGAGGTGGTTTGGTGTGTCGTGGCGTGGCGTGCCACAAAAATGCGGTCGAGGATTGCCCTCCACAGGCACGGTATATGCTTGATCTAACACCTTGAGTCGCACTCGCAACTCGCCGCAATCTTCAACCTTTTCCTCTCGCTGTCGTCGCGGCACCTATATGCACTGCGCGACGGACCGCACCTCCGCCACACACACACACACACACCTGCACTGCCGCGGCCGCCGGGCGCGGAGGGGCCGCGGGCGGCGCCCAGGGCGGCCAGGAGGGAGGCCAGGCGGCCCTGGGGGAGGAAGGAGCAGAAGCAATTAACATGTGTCAGCAGTGGCGCCAAGCCGGGCTGCGGTCGCGGTCGCAGATTTGGATCGCATCCTCTGAGCGGCCAGACATGCTGGGTACGGTATCAGGCAGTGCAGTATCATGGAGAGCGTGCATGAGATAAAGTACTGGACAGGGTCGAAAAGGGTCGACAAAGGGCCGAAGAGCTAATAGGAATGGACTAGCCCCCCCGCACACACACACACACACATACACACACACACACACACACACACACACACACACACACACACACACACACACACACACACACACACACACACACACACACACACACACCGGCCCGCCCCGCTGGCACCTGCGCCGTGCTGATCTCCCGCGGCTTGACGTTGTAGTTGCGGTTCCACACCAGCAGCCGCGCCGAGCTGAGCCGCAGCCACGCCGTCAGCGCCGCCAGCGCCGCCTCCGCCTCGCCGCTGCCCGCCGCCATCTGCACCAGCTCGCTGCCCGCGTTGTAGCTGCGGCACAGCGCAAGCACCACAGACCGCATACAAGAAAGATTTGAGGTGATTGCGCTCTCGACCTCAGCACAGCGTCGAAACGCCCTGGTGCTTGAGCCCACCAGCCCGCACAGGCTCACATCCAGCAGGATTCAAAGCGAGGCGACCCCGCCTGTCCCCAGCGCCAGTCCAAAAACAGGGGCCCTGGTACCCGTAGCCCCCATTCGGTTGCAATGGTGGCTTTGATTTCTGGAGTGAAGTATCCCCACACACGCACACACACACACACACACCGCACGCATTGTCCTGTGTCGGCTGTTCTCTCCTTTGTGATCTCTGACACACACACACACCCCACCGGTGCATGAGCGACCGCTCCGCGCCCGGCTCGCGCTGCGCGATGTGGTCCACCATCCAGCCGCACACCGGCGGCCGCGGCGCGCCCGGCACGTCGCCGGCGGCCGCGGGCGGCAGCGGGAAGCGCTCCGCGGGCTTGAGCAGGCTGTCGCCGTGGCGCGGTGGCGGCAGGAAGGCGGCGGCGGCGGCCAGCAGGTCGGGCTGCGGCGGCGGCGCCGCCGCTGACTCCTGGTGCAGCATGCCGGGCTGGGCATGTGCGGTGTTTCGTTGTGTTGGATAAGCAGGAGGAAGGAGGAAGGGCGTGGAGGAAGGGGGCGTCACGGACATGCGGAGCCTGTTGTGAGCACTTGCGACGTTGTAGGAGGAGGAGCAAAGCATAAGAAGCAGCGGATGGGGGTTGCAAGGATACGGTATGTGGCGGGGGGTGGCTTCTTTTCCAGAAATCCTAACGCCGAGCGCACCGAGATGGGCACGCGGTGGCTTTGCTCTTCCCCCCACCCCACACGTGCCAAGCCACCACGGACACCCGGACACACCTGCTCCGCTCCGTCGCCGCTGTTGAGCGGGCTGGCTCCCTTGCCGCCGCCGCCCTTGCCGCCCTGCTTCTCCCGCTGCTCCTTCTCGCGCTCACGCTCCTCCACGCGCGCCACGGCGGGCAGGCTGTCGTTGTTGGTCATGCGGAAGACGTCGGGCAGCAGCGGCGTTCCCTGCGCCACCAGCGGCAGGCCGGCGGTGGAGACCCAGAAGTCGGCCTCGCCGCCGCCTGAGCAGGGAGGGGGGAGGGACAGGTGGAGGACGAGCCGGCGGCGGCGGCGGCGGAGGATGGGTACCCGGCAGGGGGGTGAGGATGAGGGGCAACCGAGAGAGTGAGAGAGAGAGAGAGAGAGAGAGAGAGAGAGAGAGAGAGAGAGAGAGAGAGAGAGAGAGAGAGAGAGAGAGAGAGACGCAGCAGGGGAGGGTGGGCGTTACTGGTAAACAGTCCCGAGAGGGTGGGGGGCACCGATGGAGTTTAGCCCCTGTTCACTCACCGGGCAGGGCGCGCGCCTTGAACCACTGGTTGCGCGCGGTTTTGAGCACCAGGCAGATGCCTCCGGACCTGTGGCAGCAACAATAACCGTGTGTCAGGGTGTGAGATGTGGTAGGGTCGGGTGCGGTGAAATGGTTTGGCAGTGCCTGGCATCGTCCCTTCTGGCTGGCTCATTGAAGTAAGAACGCCCCACTAACATCACCCCCGGCCCCGCCCCCGCTTACCCCCCTGCCCCTGCATCCGCACCCACACCCAGCCACACCCGCACAGCCAGCCGTCACCCACTTGATGGACCCCTCCCACGGCAGCTGCAGCACGGCGCTGTAGGCGGCGGCCCACTCCCGGCAGGGCGCCGCCGCGGCCGCCTCCGCCGCCGCGGCCCCCTCCGCCGCAGGACCCTCAACGGCAGCACCACCAGTGGCGGCGGTGCCATCGTGCGAGTGCGAAGGCGAGGCGGGGGGCGACAGCGGCAGGCCGTCAAGCGGCAGCGCCTGTCGCACCGCCATGGGAGTCTGCCAGGCGCCCTTGCCTGCGGTCGACATGCCGGCGCCAGCGTGCGTTTGCACGCGAGCGAGCGAGAGGCAGGGAGGACGAAGGCGGCGGCGGCTGCATGCAAGCTGACAGTCGTTCCAAACTAGTCCCAAGAGTGACTGGCACGGAAATTGCATCCCCGGCGCTGGGCAAAGCAGCACGTGGAACCGGTCGCCGCAGGCAGGCAGGCCGCACCTGCGTCGTAGGACACGCCCGGCTGCGTGTGCCAGCCGGCGGCGGGGTGGTTCCAGCGCTGGCCAGGGCCGGAGCAGCAGCCCCAGTGCAGCGACAGACCCGGCAGAGGGTCCAGCGTGGGTGCGGAGCTGCCCGGGACCACGGCCGCTACAGCCGCGGCGGCGGATGCGCCGCTGCTACTGCCGCCACTGCTGTTGCCGCTGCTGCCGGTGCGGGAGGGAGACGAGACGGCGCCGCCACTGTGGGCGCGGTTGCGGTCGTTGTGGCTGCCGGCGCGGAGGTCGTTGGCGGTTGGCGGCGCGCAACGGAACGCGGCCATGATGGCGACGGCAGCGTGGCGGCGGCCGTCGGGGCCGGCAAAGGTGACGGCGGCGCTGGTGAGCAGGCCGGGGTTGGAGGAGTTGGCCACTTGCTGGTGGTCCTGTGGGCACGTGCGTGGGTGGGTGAGGGGGGTGAGGGGCTTTACCGGTCGATGCGAGGGGCGATGGTGCCGTGGGCGCCGACGACGATGTTAGGCGGCATGCGCATTCACGGCTGGCCTTGAACACACAAAAAAACATCCATGCCCTGCTGATTCAAACAACGTTGTTTCCTGCACACCCGCCTGCCATGATCCCTGGCCACTGCTGTGGCAGCTCTTGCTTGTAACCACCCCGAATACCGCACTCAACCAAGCCAGCCACCCTCGCCCCCGACCCAGTGGCCCAGATCCATCCCCGTCATCACCCCCAGCCACCACCACCCACCACGTGAACCACCAGCGAGTCGCCGTACCCCATCTTGCACCAGGACCGCACCGCACGCACGCAGTCCGCCTGCGTGGGGGGGGGGTGAATATTTGGGTGGGTGGGTGGGTGGGTGGGTGCCGAAAGGTTTATTGCACAGCAAGTTCGAACAAAAGCTTACCGGTAATGCAGATCCACGCGCCCCGGCGCCCCTCCCCTTCAACAACCGCGTGCTTCATAAGCATTCCCGGCAACCGCACCACAACCACCGTCACCACCACCACCAGCACCACTGCGACGTTATACATCATCAAAGCCAGCATCCACGCGCCACCATCACCAACAACTATGAACCACACGTACCTGCATGCGCGCAGCCACCGCCGGCCCCAGCGCGCAGCTGGACGCCGCCCGCTCCGCCGTGGTGCTCATCCGCACCTCCGCGTTCGCCACCTCGTCTACAGACGCCACCGGCACCGCCGACGCCGCCACAGCAATAGCCGACGAAGATGATGGTGATGACAGGGCGTTGGCGGCAGGGCTGGCCGCAGGCGCCGGCGGCGCCGCCGCCCGCAGTGGCGGCAGTGGCTGCGCCCGCTGCCGCACCGCGGCTCTGCCGCCAGCCCTCCTGGCCGCCGATAGCGGCACCGGGAAAGCAGCTAGCAGTGAGGGGCGGAAGGGCGCGGTGACGGCAGCCGCCGCGTTAGTGGCGGCGCTGGTGGTGGCGGCAGCCCCGCCGCCGCTGCACAACGCCTGGGCCACAGCGCGGGCGCGGGAGCGGGCGCCGGGGGCGCGGACAGCGCCGGCAGCCATTACGGTCCCAGAGCCGGGCACTGTGACAAGGCCAGCGGCCTGGCTGAGCGACGATAGGCTCATCGCTGAGTGAGAAAGCGCTTGGTGTTACGGGCCGGTCAGCGGCTCAGCCTGTGGACGTGGTGCAGAGGGCAGGGCAACCAACAGAGGCCCGACTGGAATCGCTTCAAGCCATGGCGTTACCCCGTGTCTCATACCGCAAAACGTTGTTGCAGCTCGACAGCGGCTCTAGGCATAGGGTGACAACGGACGTCCGAGCCCTAGTCGACTGTTGCACTGCTTTCGCTCGCCCGGACTCCCCTAGTTCTGAGCTCTGGACCCTCAGAGGACATAATTGATCAAACCGCAGTCCAGGAAGATCCCAAACATAGGGTGCAGCCGGCAATTTCTGCAAAGTGAGGGCGAGGACCCTCCGAAACCGACCAAACACGCTCGCAAGACAGCCCGAATGCCTCAATTGGTTCCTAAAGGCTCATAATTGATACAGGCTGCGCTCGTTGTTCAAAATCTGTCCAAGCTGCGCTAGCCGCGCGCCCTCACCTCGAGCCGCAACACCCTCCTGGTCAAATTCAATGCTCGAGCGCAGATGGACAGCTGAACTTCTATATCGGATGCTACTGGGTTCCAAAGACTTGCCAGCAGAGGTACGCGGCCCTGAGACCCAGTGAGTCTCCTCCGTCCTCGGCTGAGCGAGGTTGATCAGCAGACAAGCCCCGTAATGGCAAGAGACAGATATATGAATAATTAACAACTAACAGAGCAGCGAATCTGTCATTCGTGAAGAGTGTTGCGGGTCAAAAGTGGTCAGCGTGCGGTGATGTCAGCAATTGGAGTGCCTTTTGCCTTGCGATAGCGAAAACCGCGGAAGCGCGGATTACTCAAGGCACCGCCACAAAGGGCACATCTCGGAGAGTCGCGTTCACCGCGTGCCATTGCAGGCGGTTCGCTCCCGCGTGCCATCGATGAAGGGGAAGGGGAATCGACACGATTGGCTTGCCGATAGGCCACGGCCATGCCCCCGACAATATCATCCAGGCTAGACGCTGCTGGTATTTTAATTGCTGACATCTTGTTCCCTGTGGCCGACAAGCGCGGCGGACTAGTCGGTGATCACGCCGCAGCGAGTAACTGCGCGTGGCGTCAGTGACACGGTCCCACAGCTCATGGAATAGGCAAGGGGCAAGAAGGCGAGTTCCCGGTAGTGTCCGAAGCCCCCCATATATATCCACAAATACAAGCAAGCAAGGCATCGAGGTCAGAAGCAGGAGAAACGCGCTGTGACTGTACCGACGTCAGTAGCTGGTTGGAGGTTGCTGGAGCATTTTGCTGGCGCGCATTCCTCACGGTCCCACAGATACAACACGGTCCCACACACACGGTCCCACGGATACCTACCGGTGCCTGCACAGGGTCGCAAGAGGCAAGTGAACCCGGGGCACCCCGGCCTCCGTCCGTCAGCCCTGTTCGTACAGCGTGTTGCAGAGTTGCATTTCGCATTTGCATTCTAGCGCATGTCGGTTGCACGCATGGCCGGCCCGGCCCCGCCGCGCCCGCGCCGCGCCCGCCGGCGGCCAGCAACCGGACAGCACTCACAGCAGCCAATCCGCCTTTGGCGGACCCGCCGTGCTGCCCGTGCAGGGCGGCTCCGTGTGGCTTCCAGCGGCGGCGGCACAGAGACGCAGCGGACCTTTAGCGCTGCATACTTTATCCTTGCCTCGCAGGTTTCAAAAGGCTTTCAAAAGTCCACCTGTGTGGCAGGGGGGGGGTAGAAGCAAAAGTTTCACACCCCATGCCACAAAACCTCCCGGAGGGGGCCTGGGGGGGGTGGGGGGGTCTCCCCCCTGTCGTACACCCCTAAAACCCCCTCCATTTTTGTCCAAACAAGTGCCAATTAACTCCTTTCACCATCCTCTATTACACTGTGCGGTTGGCGGACCGGTCAGCCCACGTGATTCGCACCCGACCTAGCCATCCATGGCTCCAGCCATCCATGCTCCACACCAGCCCTGGTCCCAGACCCCTCGAAACCTCGCCTTTACATGGCTACATCTATTGTTGCTATAGTAATATAGTTTTGTGAGCATTTCCAGCGGTCGGCTCTTGTAGAAGTCGAAGCTGCCGAGTGACATCGTGGCAACATGTCCCAGACATGTTGGCATGTGTACCCAAAAATTTGTGATTTGGGCCGGCTCCTGCAGAATCATGCATCTATTATGCATCTGGTATCGCTCCTAGGAGTTGTCCCGCCGTTCTGTGGCTGCTGCTAGGCGTTTGGGCCTTTGGGGCACAAAACGAAACCTTGAGCTGACCGTGACGAAACCGTGGGAGGCCCCTGGGGGGGTGGGGGGTCCCCCCGACTTTGGGGGCCCATATCTTTACACCCAAAAACCCTTTTCAAGTTTTGAGCGCGTATTTCGAACGCTCTCGTCGAGCTCTTCAATATTTAGGCATGGGGTATAATCGGGAAGATTCTACCCCCCCCCTGTGTGTGGTCTGAGTTTGCTGGAAGCGCCTCCAGTCCTGACGCACACCCGGCCTCCACACTAAACACTGACTCAGCGAACAACTTGACATTCCTGGACACCACGACTTGGGCACAATTTCATTGCTCCTTTCAGTTTCGACGTGACGCAATTACAGCTTGGATCGTCTTGGATCAGGATCCTGCTTGGATGCATACCATCCAATGCGTTACGGACTTACGGTGCGTGTGCACCGTATACACATGTTTGTCATGCTCGAATACCACGTGTCATGCTCGAACACATCCCCAAGAAGCACCATCAATCCCCACCATCAACACCAACATCCGCAACACCAGCAACCAAGCCAGTTCCACCAGCAGCGACCCCCGACGAGGCATTACACCCCTTGCTAAGCGCCGTACGTCGGCACGCCTCCGCCGCTTCCGCCCTGCCTTGTCTGTCGCCGTCCCGTAGTGGGGGTGCCAGCTAGCACGTTTCGCTGCATCTCCTCCTGAAGCGCCCCTCCCGTCTCTGCTACCAAACTCCCCTCACTTCTACTTGGCCTCGTACCAGGTGTCGGCCACGTTGCAGTCCGTGGCCAGCTCCACCAGCAGCGGCATCACCTCGTGCGCCTTCTTGTGCTGCTGCTGGTGGTGCGCCTGCTGCTGCTGCTGCTGCTGCCCGCCGCCGTCCCCTTCCGGCGCCCCCTCCTGCGCACCACCGCTACCGCTACCGCCCACCTGCACCCCTGCCACCCCCGCCACGTCCTGCTGCTGCTGCTGCTGGGGGCTGGGGAGGTCGTCCCAGCGCCAGGTGCCAGCCAGGTGACCCCCCGGCAGCGCCGGCGCCGGCCGCACCCAGCCCTCGCCGCTGGCCAGGTGCCGCACGCCGCCACCACCATCACCATCACTACCACCGGAGGTAAGCTGTGCGGCAGCTGCCGGCGGCTGCGGCGGCGCAAGCGGCGGTGGCGGCGGGGCGTTCCAGTGCCGCGCCAGCTCGCGCCAGGGGTTTGCCATGAGGCTCATCACCAGGCGCTTGGCGGCGTCGGCGTTGGCCTTGGGGCCCTCCAGAATCACCTCGTCGTGGATCTGGGGGCGCGTGAATGAAACCACAGGACATGGATTGAGTCGTCCTAGCGATGGATGTCGCCCGCATTGTTCAGGGAAATGACTTTTGCTGGAGGCAACTCACTTCAGGTGTCTTGCTGCAACAACCTGATGCAAAGCCGCCACGCCGCTCCAGCCCACCCACCCACCCACCCACCCACCCACCCACCCACCCACCCACCCACCCACCCACCCACCCACCCACCCACCCACCCACCCACCCACCCACCTGCATCAGCAGCTTGAAGCCCGTGGCTCGCAGCTCCGCGCTCTTGGCGATGGCCACCATGGCCGCGGCGGCCACGTCGGCGGCGGAGCCCTGGAGGGTGTGAGCCATGGCGTTGGCCATGATGGCCACGACGGCAGGGGGAAACACACACACACACACACACACACACACACGGATGCGCGCAAAGTTGAGAGACTGAGCAGGAGGAGCGCGCTTGCCAGTGGTTGCTCGCGGCACGCCGCGACAGCGCTTGGCCACTAGCGGGCTGACTGGTCCGGTGCGTGTCAGGGGGTGGAGTGGGGAGGGGGAAGCGGGCGGGGGGCACCGGGTACCGCCCGCATAGCCCTGCGCCCACGCTGCCCCACAGCTCGCTAACTCCCAACACCGCCTCTCTGGTGGCTCCCCTTGACAGCGCTGCCCACCCACCCACCCACCCACCCACCCACCCACCCACCCACCACATCCACCCACCCACCCACCCACCCACCACATCCACCCACCGCACCTGGATGGGCGTGTTGATGGCGGCCCGCTCGCTGTGGCCCTTGGACTTGAAGTCGGGGGCGTTGATGCCGGGCAGCGGCCGCGTGCGCCCCAGCAGCGTGCGGACCTGGTGAGGCGAGGTGAGGCGAGGGGGGCATGAGGTGGGGGTTCCATGCATGGTAAATTAATGAAGAAGGAGATGTAATGAAGAAGGAGATGGGGGGGCATGAGGTGAGGGGAGCATGAGGTGAGGGGGGCATGAGGTGAGGGGGGCATGAGGTGAGGGGGGCATGAGGTGAGGGGGGGCGTGAGGTGAGGGGGGCACGAGGTGAGGGGGGCACGAGGCATAGGAAGGTGGGCCGAGGTGGCGGTGGCGGGTGGACAGTGGGTAGATGGTGGAAGCAGCATGAAAGTAGCAGGCACAGCAGCAGACGGGAGGGCCTGTGCAGTGCGCTGCGGGCGGCGCTGTGGGCGGCTGTGGCCCGAAAGAAGCTGGCTGGCTGGCTTAATCCTGACACACCCACCCACCCACCCACCCCACCCACCCACCCACCCACCCACCCGACACACCCACCCACCCACCCGACACACCCACCCACCCACCCACCCACCCACCCACCCACCCGACACACCCACCCACCCACCCGACACACCCACCCACCCACCCCACCCACCCCACCCACCCGACACACCCACCCACCCACCCGACACACCCACCCACCCACCCGACCACACCCACACCCCACCCACCCACCCACCCACCCACCCGACACACCCACCCACCCACCCACCCACCCACCCACCCACCCACCCACCCACCCGACACACCCACCCACCCACCCACCCCACCCACCCACCCACCCACCCACCCACCCACCCACCCACCACCCACCCACCCGACACACCCACCCACCCACCCGACACACCCACCCACCACCCACCCACCCACCCACCCACCCACCCGACACACCCACCCACCCGCCCACCCACCCACCTTGCCCTCCTGCCGGGCGCCCTCCTTGGTGGCCTCCTGCCACTGCCGCACCTCGAACCGGTCCGCGTACCACCTGGGGATGGGGGAGGGGGGAGAAGGCGGCAAGGGAGGGAAAGGGGTGAAGGGAAAGGACGCAAATGGGCCAGTCTCAGGGAGCATCACGGAGCGAGCATGCAGCTGTGGGGCTGGTGCGTGGCGAGTGTGGTCAAGTGCGCTGCTTTCTTCCTGTGAACCCCGAACCCCTGTTGCGAGTGCGGCGCTCCTTCCAATTGTTTTCCCTCTCCTACACAAGCCATCGCGCCGTCCACCCCCGGCCTGCCGGCCTGCCTCCCATCCCTCGCCCCCACCTCCCTTGCCATCCATCTCCTCCCCCTCCCTCCCTACCTCCCTCCCTCCCTCGCTCCCTCCCTCGCTCCCTCCCTCCCTCCCTCCCTCCCTCCCTCCCTCCCTCCCTCCCTCCCTCCCTCCCTCCCTCCCTCCCTCCCTCCCACTCACTTGTCCACCGTGGCCTGCGCCTCCTCCTTGGACGTCTTGAAGTCCGCCGCCAGCCCGTGCGCCGTCTTGCCGTAGGCGATGGAGAAGTTGAGCACCTGTGGGTTCAGTATGGATGCAGGGGTGGGTGGGTGGGTGGTTGGGTGGGGGGGTAGTTCATTCCAGAAACCAAAAGCGAAACGGGGGGGCGGGGGAGCGGGGGAGCGGCAGGCAGGTAGGTAGGTGTGCGGGGGAGCGGCCAGGTGCTATCAGATCAGGCAGAGGCCCTCGACCAAGAAATGGCCCATCACACACGCCCCTTCTCGCTGGTACGCATTGGGCTCGGTCGAGTTTGGGCCGTTTTGCACCCCCCCCCCCGCACACCCCGCATCCACACCCCCAAACCCACGCAAGCACGCCAGGCGCACCTTGGCCTTGCGGCGCTCGCTGGCGTACAGGTCCTTCACCAGCGGCAGCGGCGACTCGCCCTCGCCGTCCCACTCCAGCAGCACCTTGTCTGTTGTGGGTGTGGCGGCAAGCGTACGGTAATGGCGGCGGGAGGCGTGAGTGGTGGGCGACGCAGGTGGCGGTGGGGAGTTTGGGTGATAGGAGAAATGTCAGTGGCGGCGGCGGCGGCCCAACAGAGGTTCCGCCGCCCAGCCATGTCACACTGCGATGCGGAAACCGTTGCGCAGGGCGCCCCCCCCGCCACACGCCAGTCCACCCCTTCAACGACACACACACACACACACATTCCGCATGCACCCCCTCCCTCGGCATCGCAGGCATCACACACTGGTATCGGGCACTTTGGTGTCTCACACACGAAAGACACGCAAGACACACAAACACACACACACACACAAACACACACACACGGCGCACACACACTCACTCTCCCGGATGGCGTCCTTGATGTGGTCGTACATGCCCACCGCGGTACGGCTGTGGAAGTCGCCGCCCAGCACGAACGCCTCCAGCATGGACCTTTTTTTGGGGGGGGGGAGTCAGGCGGTTGGTTGGTTGGTCGGTTGGTTGGTTAGAAGGTGGGTTTAAAAGGTGGGTAGGTGGAGCGGGGCGGAGTTGGACTAATGCACAGTTACAACATGGTAAGTATACGGTGACCCCGCTCGCGCAATAACTCCAAGCCCGCAGACCTCAAATCCTCTCAGCCCCTCCAAACCCAAACCCAAGCACATACACACACACTCACTTGCAGTCGGTCATGTGCGCCAGCAGCCGCAGCTCCAGCTGCCCGTAGTCGGCCACCACCAGCGTGTGGCCCGCCTCCACGTCCGCCGTGAAGGCCTGGCGCACCTGTGATGTGTGGGTGTTGGTGGTGGTGTTGGGAAACAAACATGAGAGATATCATAAAATCAAGGAAAAAGCGTGCAGGCCTTGCATGCCACATGCTGACATGCTTTGCGAACGCGCGCGCGCATGTGTTAGAGGTCACAAAGGAGAGAACTATGACGCGCGCATGTGTGTGTGTGTGGGGGGGGCAGGGGGATAGTGCGTGCTTGGGTGGGGTTGGTGGGGTTGGGCGTGAGCCTGTGGCGAGTGGTCCTGGCCACTGCATGCGATCCAGGTACTGGATATGGTAGTAGCGAGGCACGCGGCGATGATAGCGAAGCGCGCGGCGATGATAGCGAGGCGCGACACAGCGCAAACACACATCCCGTTCTGACAGTTTGAATGAACTACGGTACCCCCACCTCCACCTCTTCCGCATTGTCCCTGCCCCTGCCCGCCTACCTTGTATCGGTCCTTCTCCAGAGCGGGCTGGTTCTGCAGGTTGGGCCTGTGTGTGTGTGTTAGAGATAACAAGGGAGAGTACTATGAAAGACTTGTGCGTGCGAAGAGACAGGAACACGTGTGTGTGTGTGTGTGTGTGTGTGTGTGTGTGTGTGTGTGTGGGCGTGTGTTAGAAAAGCACAAGGGAAAGTGTGGGCGTGTGTGTGTGTGTGTGTCGATGACGTGGTGCGGTTACGGCAGCAGAGCGAGGGCATTGTCACAACCCACAGCACACGCCCGGCGAGCCCGCCACGCTCCCCGCCACACCCCTTGCCCCTGGGCCCCTAGCCCCCTGGCCCCTGGCCCCTCGTCAGCTCGCTCGCTCACTCACCTCCGTGCCGACAGCCGGCCGGTCTCGGTGTTGATGTTGAGCGAGCAGTGAACCCGGTGCACCGGCCGGAACACCTCCTGGCGCTGCTGGTCCTGGTGCTGCTGCTGGTCGGGGGCGGCGGCGCTAGGCACGGGCAGCCAGGTGGTGCTGGAGGTGTCGTCCGACTGCCGGTGTGTGTGTGTTGTGGGTTGCGTAGGGGTGAGCAGGTTGGAACCGCGTTGCGTAGGGAGGCAGGTAGGTAGGGGGGCATGTTGGATGGATTCCACAGCACATAGGGCATATAGTGGAACCGGTAGCCCGGGAGCCAGCTGCGCATCTGCAGCAGCCCAGAGCTCTCCCACTCATTCTAGGAGTCTGCATCTGTAGACTGCGGCCCACCCACATACCCACCCACCCACCCACCCGCCCACCCACCCGCCCACCCACCCACCCATCCACCCACCCGCCCACCCACCCACCCATCCACCCACCCGCCCACCCACCCACCCACGCACCCACCTGCAGGGGAATGATGAAGGCGCTGAGCAGCTTGTCAATGGCGTTGACCTGCGCGTGCGTGCGTGCGTGTGAGGGTGCGAGGGTGAGCGCGTGCGAGGGTGAGGGTGTTGGGACGCACACACGCACCACCCATATCACAAGGGCTAGAGGAGGACCGCTAGGCCGGGCACTGCACAGACACGCACGGCAAACCACCACCGCCGCCACCACCGACACGCCTGTTTCAAACGAACATCTCTCCCTCCCTCCCAACCCCCAACCCCGCCGCCGCCACACCGCACCTCGCACAGCGCCTCAATGGCCACGCAGGCGCGCAGCCCCTCCTCGCCGCCGCCGCACGCCACATACAGCCGGCCCAGCTTCTTGTCGTCCGCCTCCTTCTGCGGGGGGTGTTGGCAAGGTGTGGTGCCCGGCAGCAGCAGCGGCGGCGGTGGTGGTGGTGGTGGTTATGAAGTCAGGTGTTGGCAGTTTAGTGTTGGCAGTCCAGTGATTACGAGGGAGACGCATCGGGAGGGGGCGCCGCCGCCACACGAGGGTTGGGGCTCAGCACATGAAGGTGTAGGGAGGCGTACAGGCAGCGAGAGTGCATTTCACAGACACAATCGAGCCAGGCGGCGCCGCGCAGCGCATAGCGGTGCGGACCGGCCCCTCAGCCCGCACGCACACGCACACGCACGCACGCACACGCACACACGCACGCACGCACACACGCACGCACACACGCACACATACATACACACACACACACACACACACACACACACACACACGCACGCACACACGCCCGCACCTGCAGCGCCGCAAGGGCCGCGGCGTCGTCCACGACCGGCACCGCGCCCAGCAGACGCCCGTCGGCGGTGCGGGACACTGCGACGGCGCAGGTTTGGGGTTGGTGTTGGGTTTGCGGGCAAGGAGGAGTGATGAAAGGAAAGCGCGGACTTTGTTCGAGGCGAGCGATGAGAGAGCGAATGCAAGAGTAATGCTTATGAACAGGGGCTCCGCGCCAGCAGCAGCAGCACGCAGCCACTCACCCACGCGGACCTCCTCCTCTTCGCCCAGGCCGCCGCCCTCGCTGCCGCCCTCGACGTCCTGCAGGGCAACGCGTGTACGCACGCAAAGTGTGACACGTCACAAAGCGGCAGCAAGATTTTGCATTCCGGAACGCGTCTCACGTCATAACGCCACCCTGGCCCGTGCCCCCTAGCATTTCAGTGTCACCGCTGGCCTTATTCCAACGGGCACTTCCTCCGTCAAAGCGCCGCCAACCCCGCCGCCAGCTACCGTACGGCAAACAGCCAACCACGTACCTGCACCGCCGCCAGGGCGTCGTCCTCCTCGTCCTCCACGATGGGCACGGCGGTGGCCGCCGCCCGCTGCGCCGCCGCCGCCGCCACCGCGCGCGCCTCCTCGTCCGCCGCCGCCGCCGCCGCCCGCCGCTCCAGCAGCGCCGTCAGCTCCTTGCGCGCGGCGCCGGGCTTGCCCGCAAGGCCGCTGCGTGGTGTTAGAGATCACAAGGGAGAGAACTATGAAAGACTTGTGCGTGCGAAGGTACAGGAACGCCAAGCAGGGAACGCGACGCTGCGTGGTGTGTGTCCAGCCATCACCAGGGCGGAGCGGGTGGGAGGTGGTGTAAACTTCATGGTTGACAGATAGTGCGCATGAGACTAACATGCCAAGACTGTTTTACAGCTGCCACCTGCCTCCCTACAAGCCTCACTTTCGCGCCACAGGCAGGTCGCGCCCCGCCCCGCTGTGTCAGCCCCAAACCAACTCCCCAAGCACCCTCACTCTGTCCACCCACCCACCCACGCACGCACCCACCCACCGGCACCCACCCACCCACCCACCCACCCACCCACCCACCCACCCACCCACCCACCCACCCACCCACCCACCCACCCACCCACCCCACCACCCCACGCCAGGCCGCCCCTAAGCTAGCGCCCCACCCACCGCAGCACTCGGATGCTGACGGCGGCGGCGTTGGTGGCTGTGACCGCCTCGGGCTGTAGCCGCCCAGGCACGCCGCGGCCCCAGATGCCGTGCAGCTCCACGTCCATGTAGCGACTGACCCTGCGGGGTGTGGGGGTTTGAGGGTTTTAGGGTTCTGTCGGCGTGTGGAATCCAAGGTTTAACTAGTTAGGATGACAGGCGTTGGGGGAGGGTAACCATCCATGGATACATTATGAAGAGGGGGGGTTGCAAGCATCAATGGCGTTAAGCGGCAGGGCACGAAAGGACAGCCGGCCATGTCGCGGGGTGCCGGGTGTGAGAGCGAGGCGGCGGAAGACGGTAGGAGCGGTGTTGTGAAGGGAGAGACAGGGTGCGGAGGGACAACGGACAACACTATGGTTGCCGGCGGGTTGGGTAGCATGCACCCACCCACCAACCAACCAACCAACCAACCCCGCCGCGCGCACGCCGGACGCTCGCGCGCGTCACACGGGGACGCGATGCGAGTAAGCCGGCGGCACGACACTCACTTGAGCCCCGCCGCCTTGTCAGCCTCATAGTTGGGGTTCAGCACCTGCCGGGCGACAGCAGCAGCAGCAGCACAAGACGCACAGACAACCGCAGCAAGGGGGGCGGGTTCTTGCACTGTGGTAGGCGTCGGCGTCAGCGCTGCACGGCACGGCATGTTTGTCCCCTTCCCCAGCCCTATGCTCCCTTCCCGGCTGCCGTTTCCTCACGCCCTCCCCACCCCAACCCCGCCACCGGCACCGCGCCATTGCGCTGCTCGCCGTTCACCTTGATGATGCGGCTGCCGCGCTCCGCGCCGCCCAGGGGCTTGGCGCCGCCCTCAGAGCCGCCACCGCTGTCGTCCGCCGCCGCCGCCGCAGGAGCAGCAGACGGCCCATTGCCGCCGCCGCGGCCGGCGGTGCGCGACGCGGCACGTGCCGCCGCCGCCTTGGCCTTGTTGGCCGCCTCCGCCGCCGCCTTGGTGGCCACCCCCGGGTAGTCGGGGAAGAGCAGCATCCGGATCTGGCTGCCACTGCCCGGGTTCATGTACCTGCGTGCGCGGGTGTGTGTGTGTCGTATGTTTGCCGTACGTCATTAGCGAGGGCTTTTGTGAGCTCCGTGAGTGGCGCTGACACCTGCAACATAATATGCCCTCGCCGCCGCACCAGGTACGCCACCATGTAGTGCCGGCGGAAAACAGAATGGCGACACAGCTGCCACGTGACCGTTACCTGACACAGCATCGGCACGAACCCGCGTGCTAGCTGGCTAGCTAGGTGCCCCCACCACACCTGGCGCACTGCAGCTGCCCCAGCTGTCTCGCGGCGGCCCCCACCCCCAGCCCCCAGGCCACTACCCACCGTGCGCCCGGCACCTTGCTGTCCGCCCAGTCCAGGAACTCCTTCACGGCGGCGGCGCGGTCCGCCTCGGCCTTGACCTGTGTGGGTGTGTGGGGGGGGAGGGGCGTGGGGTGTGGGGAAAAGCGTGCGTGCGTGTGTGTGTGTGTGGGGGGGGGAGAAGTTCATTCCAGAAACCAAAGAGAGTGTGTGCGCATCTTCGTCTCGACCCCAGCGTGCACACACATGCAAATTGCCGATGCCCTTCTCCATCTCCGTCTCAACTGAGGCTAAGCACGGTCAGTCGCTGCCCCGCCATCCACATCAAATCCCCTCATCCCTCGCTGCCGCCACCGCCGCCGCCGCTGCTCCCCACCTGCGCCTGCCGAAGGTGTTCGCGGTTGACCATCATGCCGCGCCGCTCCATCTCCGTCAGCAGCTCGCCTGTTAGGGTGGTGGTGGCGGTGGTGGTGGCGGTGGTGGTGGTGGTGGGGGTGGTGGTGGGGGCGGCGGCGGTGGTGGGGGCGGTGGGAAGACAGGCAGGGGAAGAAGAAGGTGCACGGGGGCGAGCGAGGTTGGCGGAACCGTGCGGTGTGGATGGGGCACAAAAGCCGACCTGTCCCTCCATTGGCCACGCTGCCAACACATGTGACATTGTGGCCGTGGACGACGGAAGGCACAGTAGAAGGCGCTGTTGCAGCCGCGGATTACATCGCAGCCGCGGTTTACATCGCGGGCGGCGTGCTCGCCTTTTGCCAGCAGGCACATTTGTGTGAGCGAAAAGACTTACCGAAATCCAGCCAGTAGGCGCAGTAGAAGTGCCACAGGTGCAGGAACTGCTGACCCGCAGGCGCCGCCACCGCTGATCCTGCCGCCGCTGCCCCCGCCTGCTGCTGCTGCTGCTCCGCCGCCTGCTTTTGCTGCTGTAGCAGCAGGTCCGTGTCATAGCCCAGCTGCTTGGCCAGAGAGCGCTCCATCTCCCACCTGGTGTACGGCATGGCATGGCATGGCATGGCATGACATGGCATGGCATGACATGGCATGACATGGCATGGGGCATGGCATGGCATGGGTCACGACTGTCAGTGCCGTGTTTGTTCAGGGCGCACACATACGGTACACAGCATACGGCACTGGTTTAGTGAACACGAACACGAACACACACACAGGGTTCTCCCGGTTTCGTTGTGTTAACACTCTGGCGTCTGGGCATGGGGCGGGGGCAACCGGCTTCGCCCCCACCCCCGCTAGTCACTGTGTCAACCCGAACACCCCATATCTGCAGGCCCCCCCCCGGCCATGTCATACACATGTGACAGACACGTGTGTGTACGACTCACCTCTCCAGGCGCAGTTTGGCCTCCAGCGCCTCGCGCAGCTGCCAGGTGGCCTGTTGCGCGGCACAGCAAAACCATACCATACCAATCAACGACGACAATATCAGACGACACAAAAGCCTGTATTCCGTAAACCCCTCTTCCGAGGAGTCCATCCTCGTACTACCGTACTTCCCCTGCCGCTACAGCCTTGCATGCATGTGCACCGTACCGAAGGTTGCCGTACCTTCGCGTCCAGTGCCGAGTAGTCGATCCAGGTGGGCCTGAAGCGCGGGTGGTCGTGTAGGCGGTGTATGGGCGGCAGCTCCGGCACCTTGGCGGGGCCGTCGCCCCGCAGCTTGAACATGCCGAAGCGCTCCTTCATGCCCAGCTGTGGGGAGAGCGAGGGCGACAAGGCAGGCAGGGCCCAAGTGGGGGAAGCAGGGCGGGAGAGGGAGGGAGGAGAGATGAGAGGGAGCAAGGGACAGGGAGGAGCGGGGAGATGGAGCGGGAAGAGCAGGAAAGTTGGGCTCAAGAGAAAAGCATGAGGCAGCCACCTCAGTGGCATTCGGCATCTGAGCCCAGCACGCCACATCAACGCCAACCACGCCAACCCCACACCGAGTGCGCCTTCTGGGAGTGCAACACCACCGCCACGCCACCACGCCTGGGCCCCATGCGGCAGTCGCACCTTTGCTCGGACCATGTCGCGCACCCTCGCGTCCTCCTTGGCTCCCGGGCTGCTGCCCAGCCACGTCCCACCACCACCCGCAGCTCCGGCAGCGGCACCGGGAAGCCCCAGCAGGCCAGGAGGGCCGTAGCCGCCGCCGGCTGCGGCCGCTGCTGCGGCGGCGCCGCGGCGGCGGTGGCCGGTGCGCTCGCGCGGGGCGGGCTCCATTGACATGGGTGTGAAGAAGCGCATGATCTGTTTGCCGTGGTGTATGAGTTGTAGAACAAAGTTTTGTGATGTTTTCGCATGAGTGAGGGTTGGCATGTTCTTGTGCAGTGTTTGAGGAGCTTCGAATGCCGAGCCGGGGAGTTGGGAGCCTTTGCCCCGGTGGGGCAACGGGAAGGTCAGCAGCTGTTTTCAACTTGCGAGAAGAGACCTAGGCAGCCCAAAGAACAGACCGGGATGGGGGTTTTCTTTTTGCATCGGGCCCCCCTGGAGCGAACCTCTTCAAAAGGCCGACGTGTGCTCTACTCCATCCTTTTTGCGGCGGCCCGTGGAAGGTGGGTCTTTCGTAGCAGTAGGGAGGTAGCTAGCCACGGACAGTTCAAACCGACCCCGGCTATGTCCGGGCGATGAGGACGTTCGGCCTCAGACTGTGGAGGGCTGAGCCCGTTTTCCCTGACGTCAGGGGAACACTTGTCAACTTGCACGCGACACCCATTCTCTGACACTGGCCATCCCATTCCTACACCGCACCGCCCCTTCCCAAAGCCCTCCTACACACGCACACACACGCGCAGCCCACGTCCACGTCCACGCGCGTCACACACACACACACACACACACACACACACACAAATACACACACACACACACACACACACACACACACTGACACTTACGTCGCGGTCGCTCGTGAGGCTGTCCAGGCCGTAGGTCTTCTTGCCGCTGCGGCTGGCGTCCGCCAGTCGGGCCATGTGCAGCGTGTCGCCTCCGAAGCCGGCGCAGGCGATGCCCATGTTCTCGAGCACGTGCCGGTCAAAGCCGTAGTTGTGCCACACCTGCACGCCGTGTGTTGGCTTTTTGTTTGGTGTTCTTGGGATTGGTGTTGACGGTGTTGACGGTGTCGGTGGCGTTGACGATGGGAAGATTCCAGGACCCAGGTGGCGTGTGCGCACCTCCTCTCGCCTTTCGGCCCCGCAGCCCCCGGGGCTCTCCGCCTGTTTGCCCCGCTCTCGACCCATTGCCCTCCCCCCTTATTGGTTTAGTTTGGGCTGGTAACCACACACACCCCCCTCACACACACAAACACACACGCATCCCCGCGCCCACACCTTCTTCACGCCCGCGTCCTCAAAGAAGCGTTTGAACTCGGCCAGGATGGGGTGGTGCGGCTTGAGTCGGACCTAGGGGAGGAGGGGCCATGCATGTTTAATTGATGAGGAGGGGGCGTTGTGGTCACCAGCCCAAACTAAACCAAACAAATGAAGCAGGGGTAAGCCTATGCATATGGGGGGGGTTATGTAATTCAGTACCCAGGGAGGAGGGGATGAGGGCAACACACAGCGCGGGGAACGAAAGCGTCTATGCGCGATACAACCGCACTGCTGGGCGCGCGATGGTGATGTGCAGGCGCCGCCACCTGCGTGTGCGTGTCAGCGCATGCGGCGGCCCAGACCTCCTGCTTCCACGACCCCGCCCCCGCCCCTACGCACCCCCGGTTCTCTTGGTCGTTTTGCTTCTGGTTTCTGGAATGAACTACCCCGCCCCGCCCTTCCACCTCCACCACTTCCACTCACGTATCGTCCGTCCATGATGGGCCGCCCGTCCTGCCCCCGCTCCACCTCGTCCCACACGTCCACCCACAGCCGGTCCTTGCGCGCCGCCGCCGCCGCCGCCGCCGCACCAGCAGCACCACCGGGAGCTCCCAGCTCTCGCGCTGTTCCTGCTGTTGCTGTCGCGATTGGACTGGAGGTAGGGGCGGCGGAGTGGTACTTGAGCGCCTCCAAATCGGCGAAGTTGAGGTCGTCTCCGCCGTACACTGAGAAGCACAGCACGGCGCCGTGGCCCACCGGCGTCTCGGAGGTCACGTCGATGAAGGCCACCTGCAGCAGCAGCAGCAGCAGCAGCAGGGAGGAGGAGGGGGTTTCCATAATGTTAAATTATTGACGAAGGAGATGTAGACAGACGATGCGACACAGGGAGGGGAGGGGAGGAGGGGAGGAGAGGAGAGGAAAGGGAGGGTGGGTGGAGGGTGGTGGTGTGGCGTTGTGGCGTGGCGCACATGATGTGGGCCCGCCATTCCCTTGAAGCCATGAAGGTATGGCGGTCAGAGCTCATCTGAGCTATAACAAGGGGTGCTGGACGAGGAATAATTACGGCTCCCATGAATGCAACTACCGTATCCCAAGGCGAGTATTATGCGCCGTAGAACCCCCGAAACCTGCTGAACCATGCTCAGCCCCTCCACCAAGTCACCGGCCCGCCCCCAGCCACCCGCGCACCCCACCTCCGTGTCGCAGGCGAAGTAGCGGCAGGGTACGGGCGGGTTGGCGCGGTTGGCGGCGCCGGGGTAGGGCCGGTCGGCGGCAGCCATCAGCCGCTGCACCACCGCGCGCGCCACCTCGGCTGTTTTGGTGTGTGGGGCGGTGGCGGCGTGCCGGTGTGTTGTGTTGTGGTGATGGGGGCGGTGCGGTTGTTGTCCACGGGAGGGCGGGGGGCAGCAGGAGATGTGAGGGAGGAAAGCAGCGAGGAGGGCTGGCGCACCCACAACAGCACCAAACCGCTTGTGAACGCTCACCCAAGCTCTTTTTCTGTATATCCTACATTGCCCACAGCGCTTCGGTCCCAGGCTCACCGCACCCAGATCAATCTCACACCGCCTCCGCCCGTCCGCCGCCCCCCCCATAAGCACCATGCCCATGGATGGCTTCTCGCCCACCCCATGGGTATGGTTTGATTGGGCAGGTATTTACAGGGCCCCCCCACCGCCGCCACGTCAGCACTCACGTGTGTCCACAATCAGCACGTCGTCCGGCGGCGCCGCCCGCAGCGGCTGCCGGGTGGCGTAGCCGTCCGCCGCCCAGAAGAAGTCCGGCCACTCCTCCAGCCGCTGCGGCGCCGCCGGCGGCAGGTTGGTGACGTCCTCCAGGTACGGCGCCGTCGCCGTCGCCGCCGCCGACCGCACCGCCACCGCCGCCGCGCCACGGCTGCTGGCGGCGGCGACGGGCGTGGCGGCGGCTCCGTCAGCAGCGGCAGGCGCCGCGGCCGTCTTGCGCGATGCACGCTTGGGCTTGGCAGGCGCCGCCACCAGCTCCTCCGCGGCTGTAGCCCCCGCCGCCGCCGCCGCCGCCGCTGCAGGATCCTCAGCCGCTGCGTCGGTCTTCTTCTTCCGCTTCGCCCGCACCTTCTTCGCCGGCGGCTGCGCCGCCTCCGCCTGCAACGCAGCCTCTGTGGACCCAGGGGCCGCCGCCGCCGCCGCCTCCGCCGCCGCGTGCGCGGCCTCCTCCTGCTCCACCCGCGCCACCTCCGCCGCCAGCGCCGCCGCCAGCGCCGCCTGCTGCTCGCCGGGGCCCAGGCCGCTGGGCCCCGCCCAGTGCCGCGGTTGGTTGCCGTACTGCTGCCCGCCCTGAACACCGTACAGCTGTTGCTGCTGCTGCAGGTACTGCTGCGGGTACTGCTCAGGATAAGCAGGGTGGTGCGGCTGTGCGTACGGCACCTCTGCGGGCCAGCCCGGCGGCGGCTGCGGCGCAGCCGCCACCTGCGCCGCCACCACCGGCTGGTGCGGATTGTACTGCACCTGTTGCTGCGGCTGCGGCTGCAGGTGCGGCTGTGCCGGTGATGGCTGTGCTGGAGGAACATACTGCTGCTGCTGCTGCGGTGGCGGCGGCGGCAGCGGTGGCGGCGGCGGCAGCGGTGGTGGCGGAAGCGCTGGCGACGGCAGCGGTGGCGGCGGAAGCGCTGGCGACGGAGCCTGCGCCTGTGCCTGTGCCTGCGCCGCGGCCACCTGTGCCTCCACCACCGCCTCCACCGTCGCCCTCGCCTTCCGCCGTCGGCCGCCTAGCAGCCCCCCCGCGCCATCCAGCCCGCTTGCCGCGCCACCGCCGCCGTCTGCTCCTCCTCCGCTGCCGCCGCCGCCTCCGCCCGCTAAGGCAGCAGCGGCGGCGGCAGTTGGACTCACCATTACCCCGCCGCCACTCAGCACCGCCTCAGCCACGGCGTACGGCGTCGGCGGTACGGCATCTGCCGCCATGGGTGGCTGCTGCTGCTGCTGCTGCTGGCTGTATGGGTCTGGGTGGGCGGCGGTGGCGTAGTGATGGTGCTGCTGGTACTGTTGGTACTGCTGGTACTGTTGGTACTGTTGGTACTGTTGGTACTGCTGGTATTGCGAATCGATGTACTGCCCAGCAGGGTACTGCTGTTGTACTGCCCAGCCGGCGGGTCCCTGCGCCGCCGCCGCACCCGGATGCTGCTGGAGGTATGCCTGGTCGCCTGGCGGCAGCGCCGGCGGGTAGCCGTACTGCTGCCCGTACGAGTACGTCTGCGAGTACTGCTGGTACTGCTGCTGCTGCTGCTGCTGACGGTAGAGGTCAGCGCCGCCAGCGCCGGCGGGCGCCGCCAGCAGGGGCGTGCGAGGCAGCAGCGGCAGCGGCAGCGTGTGCGCGCCCGCCGCCACGGCCTCGAGCGCCGCCTGCCGCTCCGCGGGCGGGCTGTCCACCAGCGCCCGCGCCACCTGCAGCATCACCGCCTGCGGGTCGGGCGAGTCGTAGTTCCTGTCCCAGCGCGTGCAAAACATGGACAGGAGAAAGAGGCGGGGGTCGCAAGGAGACACCGTATGGCGAAGTGGTAGAACAATAGGTACAATAGGTACCGCAGACGCAGTCATTACCGAATGTACGGGGGGGGTTGTGGTTACCAGCCCAAACTAAACCAATCTAAAGGAAGCGGAGTTAAGCAATGCAGTCAAGGCGGTGTGTGTGTGTGTGTGTGTGTGTGTGTGTGTGTGTGTGTGTGTGTGTGTGTGTGTGTGTGTGTGCCATGCATGTTTAGTTAATGACGAGGGAGATGTAGACAGACGTTGCGTTGGGGGGCGGGGAGGAGAAGCGGGTGCTTCATCGGCAGCAAGCAAGCCCAAGGCACCGGCCCGACAAAGAGTACGGTACGGGCGCATTCCAACCAAGCTGTGCGGGCAACGCCAAAGCCACGCTGCGCACACTTACTTGCGAAGCCGTGCCGCCTCGCCCTGTCAGGGTCCAGAACGGGGCAGACAGACAGGCAGGGCGTAGGTCTAGCATTGCCCACTCGCCAATTGATGCTCACGGGCCTACGAGCGCACAGGAACTATCGGAGGCGACATGGTACGCTTGACCTGACTGCTCCGATTCGTCCACTATCTTCCATCCCTTTGCATCCCCCTCCCCTTCCTAATGATCCCTCCGCCACCGCCGTCCTGCCGCCGTCCTGCCGCCGGCTTACCTGCAGTCGCTTCTGCTCCAGCACACTTCGGTCCAGCTGCTGAGGCAGCATCCCAGAGGAGGAAAAGGAGGAGGAGGCGCCGCCGCGTGACCCCGCTGTCGGCCCCGTGCCCTCCAGGCCCGAAGTGCCGCGCCGAGGCCGACCCCGAGCCGCGGGCCGCCCAGTGCCGCCGCTGGCCCCGGGTGCGTTGCCACCACCACCTCCACCGCCACCTCCACCTCCGCCGCCGCCGCCGCCGCTAGCCACCGGGGCGCCCTGTGGTGGGTTCGGGGGTAGAAGCGCCGTGATTGCGCCACACGCAACGAGCTGACGTAGCTCGTATGGAGATTGTGACGGTGTGCAAGTCGCAGGCCCCGCCAGCCTCGGCGTGCCCCTTGGGCACGGGGGCATACCGTACCCTCCCACACTCAGAAGCTGCGGAAAGCTGCAGAAGCTGCGGAAGCTGCAGAGAGCCAGCAGACCTCGTACCAAAGCGGCAAACAGCACCGCCCTGCTCTGCCCACTTGAGGCCTGCCTACTCGCGGCCGCCATACCCACCTCAGAGCCGCCCGCGGGTGCATTGCCGGCACGGGCAGGCGCAGCCGGCGGCGGCGCCCCCAGCACAGAGCTGCCGCCGCCGCCGCCGCCGCTGCGTCCGAACAGCGGGTGCCTGCTGTGGCCATCGAGGGGCACACCGTGTCAGCTCACGCCACATGTCAGTGTCTCTTACCACAGCGCTACGTGCTTTGAATGTTGTGAGCTCGGAGCGCGCACCTTGTCGACACGCCAAAGAGCCCCATGGTCGGGAAGAGGCCGCCCGGGTAGAGGTGCTGGGACAGCGAGGAGGCGGGTCCATCGGCGTTGAGCCCGGCGCCCAGTCGCGCCAGCGCACGACGCATAGAAGGCTGTGTTCCAAAGCTCTCTAGGAGCGTGCTTCGAGTGGTCGAGGTGCGGGGATGGCCGCCGGAGAGGGCACCACCCGCCACGCTCATCGTGGGCTGAGAGCGTGGCCACCACAACGACAGTGTAGCGGCGGTGACGCGTTGGCTCCGACGTTGACTCGCCTTTGTGGTATCATATATTGCATGCTTAGAGTGGATGCATTCAAATAAAGTCAGCCGGCGTGCAGTAGAAGAAGGCCAGCTGAGGAACACGAGCAGTCGGAGCCGGCTTCAGCCAGGACGAATACTTGCAGCAACGAATTATTTGAACTTCCCATTCATGACCTCAAAAAACCTTGACAATTGACCCAGCGCAACACTCGAAACCGGCATGGGGCACAATGGCAAAATGGAACCGCCAGTGCGGGTGGGACACTGGGACGCACGATTGGCACTCGATACTGAGTAGTATCAATTTTGCAAGCGATAACAACAATGACTGATGCAAAGCCAAACAAATCGATGCCAGAAAAGACGCAAAATGGCAGTGCAATCGACGACGTGGAACGCGCTGAGCGGGAATTCGTCGAGTCCATGGACGCCATGGAGGTAGGACCGGAAGAAAATTCAAGCTCACTGCGATATGGCGCAGCCTGCAGTGGATTTAGCGCAGCTGTGCCCGTGCCTCGGCACGCACCGGGCGACACCGCAGCGCTGACTGCCACCGGCTTCCCCGACCCGTCATGCCTTTGCCACGACCTTGGAGTCGCAATCAAGTCCATCGCGCTACTCCATGACTGATTGCGCACCCACATAACTGGCAACCCTGCAACAGGAGTACGTGGAGCTCCAGGACAAGCTGCAGCAGCAGCTGAAGCAGGTGGGTGCGTTCACATTTGCAAAAAAAACACTCACGACTCCGCTTTCATGCGGGTAACCCGCACCTGCTAGCCTAGCCTGATCACAGCTTCGTGCCTCACCCCCAGCACGTGCACTCACATCCAGCTCGCAGTTGGCGGGCTTCTCTTGCGACCCTCATCTGCAGCCGCATGCGCTTGTGCCGCGTGACTCACTTCTACGTTGCCCTTCCCACATTGCTGCACGCCCACCGGGCCCGGCCCCGGCCCCACCACCACAAACTCATCCTGACACCACAATAAATGTCTAATTTCTGCTTCACTCTTCTTCTGCTGCCGTTGCAGGGGCTGATGAGCCTGGCTCGGGCCAAGTACTCCATGGGGGGCCGGCCACTGGGCCAGGACCAGTACGACCCCGCCATGGTGGCCACAACCCGCTGCCTGGTGTCGCCTGGGTCCGGATCCGGATCTGCACCTGAGCCATCTGGGTCGTCATCTGGGTCGGGCGCTGCCAAGGGCGGGCAGGCGCGGCAGGCCGCTGGGGAGGACGGCGAGATGGCGGCGGGAGGCAGCGGCCGGCGCAGCTTCACGGTCCACCGAATCCCGATCCCGCCGCCGCCACCACGCGCGGCGGCCGGCGCGGGGGATGGGAAAGCCGGAGATGGAGCTGCCGCGGGCTCTGGCGGGGCGAAAGCAGGGGCGAGCGGCTCTGGAGCGGGGTCAGGGGCCAGTGCCACTGGCACTAGCGGCGCTGCTGGTAGCAAGCAGGTGGCGGCCGGGAAAGTGGCGTCGGGCAAACGCGGCGGCGCTGGTGGCAAGGGTGGCGACACAGCAGGGCTGGAGGATGCGCTGCTTGAGGAGCTGGAGCTGGAGGAGGAGGAGGAGGAGTGGGAGGAGGAGGCGGAGCTCCGGGAGGCGCAGGAGCTGCTGCGGCGGCTGCGCATGGAGGCGGAGGCTGCGCAGCGCGGCAGCGGTGGTGGCAGCGCAGGCGCGGCTGGAGCGTCGGAAGGGGTATCGGGTGCCGGGCAGGAGGGGAAAAGGAAAGGTGGGAGCGAGCAGCAGGAGGCTGGGGAGGCGGAGGCCAAGGCGGGCGCAGGGCTGCAGCGGCGGAAGCAGGGCGCTCGGCGGGCAGCCGCGGCGCCGCGCGACCCCCTGCAGTGGTTCGGAGTCATGGTGCCGCCCGCGCTGAGGGAGGCGCAGGCCGAGTTCACACAAGGTGAGAGCTGGAAGATTTGAGCTGCAAGCTGGTTCTCACGGGGCAGGGTGCGTTGCTAGGGCCAGCAAGGCTGTGCCATCTTTGAGGTGGAGCGGCTGTGGGTCAGGTGATTGGGTGTAAGTGCGGCTGGTGCTCTCTTACGATGGCCTCCCGTACAATGGCCCTGCCCTCGCCTTGCCTCGCAGTCGTGGAGACCTGCCTGCAGCTGGCGACGACAGCGCAGCGCATCCGGCCGGTCGCATAGGCTGTTGTGGGGCAGCTGCGTGTTTGTTGGGTGCACCAGGGGAACGGGGTGAGGTGTCAGGGTTAGTGGTTACTGGTTAGGTTGCTCGGGCGCGCTGTTGAGCCGAAAGCTAGGAGTGTCAAAGCTTAAGACCTTGAAGAGTACAATAGTGAGCCATAGGGCCCTGGTGGCGACCTTGGCCATGCCTGGCAGGGCGGGGGCGGGAGGGGGCCGGAGGGCAAGGGCGGGGGAAGGTACCAGCGGCACGTGGAGGTCGCGCGGGATGTGAAGCGACGCGGCGACAATATGAAGCCGTCCCTGCAGAATTTAATGATTCGACGTCTCCCAACCAGTATACTCAACATCTCGATCCCGCTTAAAGGCGCCGCAGCTTCGTCGAGCTCTATTTTGTTCAAAACCTGTCCACATTCGCACGCGTGTTATCCACTCTGTTAGCAAGTGACTGCCTGCTAGGTATGATTTCGTCGCCCTGCAAAGCCTAACAAGAAACTAGGGCGCTGTAGCTTGCCGAGGATGGGAAATCAACAAGGGCGCTCTATGGGCGGAAAGCTCACAAAGAAGGACGTGGAACGACTACAACGGCGCTTTCTGCGCCTCGCGAATAACACGGGCAAGGTGCAGATATCCACATTCCAAACCATGGTAGAGCTCGGGGGCAACCCCTTCGTGCCGCACCTATTCAAGCTATTCGACTCTTCAGGAGACGGAAGCCTGAGCATGGAGGAGTTCACGCAGGTAGGCATATGCAAGGGGGCTTGCCCGGGGGCCGTCCGGGTTGGGGAGGTGCGCCCAGGGTTCGGGCACGGTGCCGGGTTTGGCACTCCACGCTCCCGAGAGCCCGAAAGCTGGTCCTGCTGGCCCTCCTTGCACGTGCTGACTAAAACAACCTTCAACCCAACCCGGCCAAACACGCAGGCACTCGAGTACTTCGGCCAGCTGGACAACGAGGAGGAGCAGTACAAGTGTGAGTCCCGTCCCGTACGCCGTTTCGTTCGGGGCGCCGCTGCGTGTGTGCGGGCGGGCATGCGGGCGGTCAGTTGCGTCCATGCATGTGACGAGAGGGTCCTTCATGCGGGGAGGACCCAAAGCAACCGAGGCCCACGCGCGCCCGATACCGTAGGGCGGCCAGTGGCACCATGGCCGCGTCACTGGACCCCACAGCTGCGCGCCCACGCTGCCCGCCACGCACGCATGTGCAAGCATGCATGAGATACATGAGAGAGCGCCCTCCGCGGCCTTCCTGTTGTTGTAGCCGACCACCCGCAGCAACAACAACACCTGCAACGCCACCAACCGCCGCCACTGCCCCTGCCACAACTGCCGCAGTCGCGTTCCGCATCTACGACCAGGACGGCGACGGCTACATCTCCAGTGAGGAGCTGTTCAACGTGCTGCAGGTGGGTGGTTTGGGTGGTTTGGGTGGTTTAGGTGGGTGACTTGGTGGGTGATTTGGTGAGGATGACAGCCGCTGGCGTCATGGTTGCGTAAGAGGAGGAGAGGAGGAGGCGCCAGCCAGGCTCATATGCCTTCAGGTCTTTGCTCGGCCGTTATGGCTGGCAATTCGTGTGGATCAGGATGTGACCCCCGGCCCGCACCTGGCTGTGCGCCCTCAATCTCCTCCGCGTTCCTCGTCCTTCCCTGGACCCACTGTTGGAACCCCTGTGTGGAACCCCCCCCCCCACCCCCCAGACGCTCATGGGCGCGGCGGTGCCCGACTCGCAGCTGGAGCAGGTGGGTGGGCGGGATTTGGCGGGCGTGGAGGCGGGTGGGGTGGGGGCGGCTTGGCTGCAGTAGTCCTGGGGCCAGTCGGTCCGCGGGACCATTCCGACACAGGCCTTGATTGCGGAGAAACGGGGAGGAAATGGCCGTCATTGTCTGGAGCAGGAACAAGAATGCTGGTAGGGGACAAGGACTGAATCCGCGGACGAGCGGGACTTGACATAGAAAGGAAAGGCGCGCACGTGACTGTGTTGGTGTTGATGAGGCCCCAACTCCTCCTCCGTGCCCTCCTTGTTTCGCGATGCCTCACGCAGGTGGTGTACAACACAATGAGGTGAGAACTGGGGAGCCCACGTGGGACTGGGGCTGACGCGCGCTTGTTTCGATGCGTGTCTGTGCCTACACCTATCCCCGCGTGCCCAGTTCCCTTGCATACCGGCGCACGCTTCGGGTCCCCCTCTCCCTTTTCCCTCTCCTTGGCGCTGTACCTACCGTATTGCCCTGCCCTCCCTCGCGACTTTCCCCTCCCGCCTAGCGGTCCTCCCCTGCCATCCCTGTTGTCCCTGTCATCCGCGACCCTGCCCATGCCCCTGGCCCCGCAGCGAGTTTGACCGCGACGGCGACAACAAGCTCGACATGAGCGAGTTCAAGGCGCTGCTGTCGCGCGACGACCTGGCAAACAAGTTCTCCATGAGCATGTAGGGTTGTACATACCGGTACGGTAGATCCCGCTTTAGGTACTTGGTGCAGAATGTGTGTGGACGCACGCTGCAGGCCCTGGGTGGTTGACCGTTCGCTGTATGGTGGTGGCCTGTGACCTTGCCTGTGACCGATGGTAATGACGTGGAGAATGGTACGGCAGTGGACTTGGCGCGCGGCCCTGGTCCAAGTGGAGCAGTGGGGGAAGGCGTAACAGGGGCAGAGGCTACTGGAGGAATGGAAGGTACAGTGCGAGCGTTCAGTGCGAGCGAATGTGGCACCTGTGAAGATTGGGACATCGCTTCAAGAAGTACCGTAGAAGCTTTGCGTGCATGGCCCACATGGCGAAGCCTCATGACGCGGCAGTATGGACTGGTTGGGCGTCAAAGCACGACAAATAGAATACCCGGACGTGTTCACACAGGGCTCTTATCTTGTTTTGGGGGGAAAGCTCAGCCTGAGCTTTAGCAAGCTAAAATGCCCAGAAGTTAGCTCAGGGGGCGGACTTGGGCGGACTCCTGGGCATTTGTGGATAGGCTTTCTGATGGTCAGTGGGGCATCAAGTGGTCAGGGAATCGTCGCATACGCTGACACGCAGCTGTTTGGGCCCCGGAACAGCTGAAAACACTGGCGCCTGATGGTTCTGTGGCCCCCAACCCCACCGGGGCCAAGCTTTCCCCGCCTCCGTGGACGCGTAACAAAGCTAAAATCTGAGCTTTAAGGGCCAGCCGTAAAGCTCAGAAATCGGCCAAAATGACCAAATAAAGCTCAATATCTTTAAGGTAATAGCCCTGTGTTCACAGGACCGTATGTGAGGTGTAGTGAGTGGCGGACGCAGCACCTGGTGGCGGTTCGCGCACAAAAGCTGCAAGCGGGCGGCAAGACGGCGTACATGTTCCGTCCGTGAGGCGGGGATATGCATCGGAGCCCCATGCATGCAGCAAAGCAGCTGCGGCAGCAGGTTGGTATGGCATTAATGCGACCGCGGCATCCGTATTGCTACGCTCGATTGGTGATATCAGAGTTGGTGACGCCAATCTTAGACAGCCGCTAGCTTTGATGGCTAGGATACGCGCGCTGGCGTGTTCCAGCATTCCACGGTCTGCAACTTTGTAGGCGTTCCTAGCAGCCCTAGCTAGCGCACTCAAGAGTGGGAGGAGCCAGAGCAGTGAGCAGCAAGAGCCGGAGAGGAGCCAGTGCTGGACGAGTGGACGGCGTTGCAGCGGGCAGCCGGCAGCGGCCGGTCCCGACGGTAACGCCGTGCTGGCCTGCCGGGGTCAGAATACGAGATCTCATGCGCTCATGCGGGGATTCGTTGCCAGCTGCCCGCACCGGCGTTATCTACCGTATCTGGCAGGGCGCCTCTGCTCGTGGGGGCATGCCATAATAGGACGCATGTATGACTTCGCCATCAACTGGTAGGGCACATATGGTACTTTATCATTTACATTTTACAGCACCACTTTTCAGTGCAGGCGAGGGCACCAACACACGCCAGCATGGGCGACCTCACACAGCACTGCTCCTCCATATATTCTGTCCGAGCGTATTGTCCGAGACCGAAATGCGTTAGGAGGCTTCAATTGCAAGCGTGGGGCCTGACGTGTCAAAGAACGAAGTCATGGGCGGAGCCAAGCGCCTTGCGTGCACACAGATCAGTCACGGGCCCCCGGCCTCCGTATACGTACACTTGTCGTTTCATACACGTGGCACGCTTGACGCGCTGTCTCTTGACTCCGTTACTCGAGACTCAACCGTCAAACACCTTACTGCCAACAACAACGAGGGTCATGAGTCAGGGTCAGCGTCAGGGGCGAAGTCCAGTCCCAAGGTCCGTATGCAGCTCAGTTGCAACGCACATGCCACGCAAATGTGAACGCATGCGAAGTCCCGGGCCACCTAGACAGAACACGGCTGTTCACCACTGCCTCCACGAATCGCAAGCGTCACGCCGAACGTCGGTCCGTTTTGGATACACCACACACTACATCTACAGAGCACAAGGTCGGATCATCATCTTACAGCTACAAAACGAGGGCCCAGAATCCCTCCTTTCCGCAACGCAGCGGTGGCCACGAAAAAAGCTGGTGCGCTTGCGCGCACGTGCGCGAGCTTTTGCAGCTGCTTACTCGTCGCCGCCCTCCTCATCACCCTCCTCCTCCTCGCGCTTCCGCTTGGTGCCGCCGGAGGCGGGCTCGGCGCCCTCCGCGCCCTCATCCTCCTCGTCCTCGCCCTCCTCGTCGTCATCGTCGCCCTCGCCCTCGTCCTGGTAGTCGCCCTCCTCGTCCTCCCCTACCGCGTCGGGGCCGACCAGCACGGCGTACTCCTTCTCCTCGAACTCCTCGGCGCCCTCCTCGTCCTCAAACTCCTCCTATGGGCGTGGCGGCAGGGCAGGAGTGTGCTCGTTGTAAGGGATGGGATAAAGTGACGGGTATGGAAACGCGCTAGGCAATTCCAGACGCCGCGGATCTCCGAGAGGGGCTCCATGTGCAGCTCGTGCAATCACCCGTGCTCTGCTTCCAGGCTGCACAAACTTGCCGCGCCTCACCTCGCCCTCGCCGCCGCCCTCCTCGTACTCCTCCTCGCCGGCCTCCTCCTCGAAGTCCTCCTCCTCCTCGTCGCCGTCGCGCTCTGGAATAGGTTAAGGCAGCAGCAAGCCACAGACAGCGTCACAGGCCACACCCGTACAGGCATGCGGGCAGCCGGCCCCATCCCGATCCTTACACAAGGGATTATGTGTAATGCGGCAACCGGTTAGTACAGCCAGCAGAACGCTATCCCGCCTGCCCTGCGCAAAAGTCTCCGCGCCCAGCCCCCGCTCACCACGGCCCTCCTCGTCGGCGCCGTTCAGGTACTTGAGCTCCTTCAGCATGGTGAAGACCTTCTTGGGGTCGAACTCGACCTTAGTGGCTTGCTGGTCTACGTCGAGGCTCTGCAGCGACGGCAGGCCCTTGAGACACTCGAGCTCCTCGACACGCGAGATGCGGTTGTTGGCGAGCTCTAGGGTGCGCAGGCTGGTGAGGCCGGCGTCTACCAGGTGCTGGAGGCCGCCTGCGTGTCGGGCGTGGTCACACAGGCGGGACCAGGTGCAGCGAGGGAGAGAGGGCAGAATCAGACGGAGTTGAGCGGCATGCTGCGCCGCAATGGGGCATGGAGGAGCGCACACATGAATGCGGTGCATCATGCGAGTCGTGTGCAATGAAATGCATGCATGCCATGGGCGGGAGGAGCGGCGGCGGCTCTTTCAGGGCCCAGCCCTCCAACCGGGAGAGGCGCCCGCAACCGACCTGTGATGCGGTTATCAGTGAGAATGAGGCGCTCAAGCTTGGGTAGCTTTGGGAAGCCCTCAAGCGAGGTCAGTCCAAGGCTGCAGAGCGATAATGTCTTGAGGTTCACGAACGCGTCCAAGCCCTGCAGGTGCCGCACGCAGCACGTCGTGCATATGCGGACTAAGGGCTGGAGTGCCCATGTGCAATGTGGTCTGTAACGCCCCATGGACCCCAACAGGCGATGTGCATTTAGTGGGCCCGCGTGGCCGCATGCACCGTGATGCTGACGCCACGCCAACCCCGACCCCAACACAGCGACCCCTTGCTTCTTGTACCAACCCCTAACGCCGCACACGCTACACACCCGCCCTGACCCTCGCAGGAGTACCCTGCCTCAGCCCACCCACCTTGACGTGCGTAGCCTTGCAGGTGGAGTCAAGGATAAGCGACACGAGCCCGTCCGGCTGCTTCTTTTGCTTCTCTAGGATTGCGGCGACCGCTTGTTCAATATCCTTCATAAATGTAGGCGTAGGGCGATGAGCCAAGCGCGGACCTGTGAGCGAGGGACCGCAGGGCGAGAGCGGGGGCTCAGTCGGGTTCGATGGCACTGTTGGCTGGCGCCAACTCGGCCGCGAAGCGCTAACAGCTGTCCTCCCGCTGTGAGACAATAGAGCTGCTACATGCACACTGCCTGGACCGGTCATGCGAGTGAAACTGACTCCTCGGCCGAGAAGGCGGTCAACTCGCCAAGCTGGGCGAAATGGGCGCTCCGCGCGACGGCCGGATGCATCTAGCCCACCAGGCGGCCCTGACATGCCCGGCCGTGGCCCTGGCAGCCTGCTGGCTGCTGAAGCTGACTGCGCTCGCTGAGTCGGCCACATGCTGTTCCGGGGCTGGTCAACGGAGGCACCAGAGGAGCAGCACTGGCTCCGTCCAGCTGCCATTGCTGCCTCTAGGCAAATAAATAGACGCATGCAGGCCTCCTATGGAAGCCTTGTGGCCTCCAGTGCTTCGCGCCAGGATCAAGCCGCTCGCCCGCGATGAAATCTTGCTGAGCTGCCACGGCCAATCTATCAGTAGCCTTGCCAAAGGCTTGCGCAGCCAGCATGCGGCTGCCAGGGCGAGTGCCGAGCCAACCCGCGCGCACCTGGAAAGTCAGCGCTCTGAACAGCTAGCGTCCCCGGCAGATAGGAAGATGGATAGAGCGTAGTGGTATGTATTGACAGAATAAGCTCTACGGGCACGGTATGCTTCAAAATGGGGGCCTCGGTTCGAAAAGCCAATGCGGATACTCGTACGGGTCTTTTTCCGCTGCAGTAAAATTTGTAGAGAAGCGCTCGTTTTGATGTATTGATATAACGCAAGCTTTAGGTTAACTCATCGGCATTGGGTGGTTAGGGCCATCCATGGCGCCTTTCCAGGGGCGGTGGCAAGTCGTGAATTCGAGCTTATTGCCTCGACGCAAACGTTTTTACTATGGCTTTGGACCTTACGCAGCTGTGTGAGGCGATCGCGGCGGGCCCGAGGGCCGTGTCGGCTGTGGTGTTGGACGCCGTCCTGCCTGAACCCCGCCAGCCTCCCCGCGTGCCGGCGCCCCAAAAAGCAGCATGTGAGCTGCACTTGCGGGCTTTAACAGTCGCCGTGGAGGCCGAGCTGCGCGATCTTGTGGCGTCAGGCAGCGCCGCTTGTGAGCCTCGCAGAAGCCAGCAGTGGACGCAAACCCTGGATGTCTTGACAGGTTTCGCTTCCGACCCCGGGGCGCCCGAGCCTGCGGCCAGGTGCGTGCTGTTGTGCATATGCGGGGTTTCACTGGGGCAAGCCATACAGGTATCAGACCTCTACCTCGGCTTTGCACATCCGGGTCTAACTGTGTGTGTATGCTTCCGCGTTGCTGTTGCACGGTCAGGGCGGCCCTGGACGGCTTGGCGCGACTGCTGCCGCTGCTCCTGCGGCTGGCGCTGTCTGCGGCACCGTCAGCAGCGCCCACTGACCCCGGGGCTGGTATAAGCGGCCCAGACCACATCAATCAATCTGTCAAGCTTGACAAAATTGAGCCAGAAAGCAAAACAGCGCCAGCGTTCTCTGCAGCCGGAGCAGGCCGGTTCTCACAGCCGGCGGCAGTGGCTGGGGTGTATGCGCGGACAGTGCTGCAGGAGCCTTGCTGCGCGCCCCGGCGCCTGACGGCCGCTGCGGTGTCGGCGCTACAGTCCCGGTGTGCCGACGTGGACGCGGTGGAGGCGAGCGTGCGGCTGCTGGGTAGCTGCGCGCAGCTGCAGCTGCAGCTGGCCGGGCTGGAGCAGGCTGTAGCGGGCGGCTGTGGCAACGTCGGTAGTGGCGGGGGGGCTTCAGCAGCAGCAGCCGCGGCAAGAGGAGCAGCGGGGCAGCAGCAGCAGCAGCAGCAGCAGCAGCAGCAGCAGCAGTGGCTGCAGCAGGGGGCGGAAATGCTCTCGGAGGCCGCGGGCTGGCAGGCGCTGCTGGCGCAGGCCCGCCACCCGCACCCGCGTGTGCGGGCGGCCGTGCTGCGGTCCCTGAACCAGGTGGGCAGGTGGGCGAGCTGGAACAAGCGTATTTGTTGCCTTTGTTGCTTCTATGGCGCTTCCGGGTCCTTGCTGCCAATGGGGTCCTCAAGGCTCACACATTGGCGCCTGGCCTATAACCCAACAGGCATGCAGCACTGCGGCTGCGGTGGCCAAGGAGGCGGAGGAGCACCGGGGTGCACCAGGAGCCGCGCCGCAGCTGCCTGCTGAGCCCGCCGGTAACCCCACTCAGCACGGCTCCCAACCGCCGCCGCCTCCGCACCGCCACCGCGAAACACGTCGGCAGCGGTGGCAGTGGAAGCGGCAGCGGCCCCTGGACCCGGGAGCCGCCGCCGCCGCCTACGCCGCCGCCGCCGCCGCCCTGTCTGACGACGCGGAGGAGGTTCGCGCCGCCGCCGTGGCGCTGGCGGCGGCGCTGGCGGCGGCGGCGCCGGGGCTGCCGGCGGGCACGCACTTTGGATCCGAGGTGCTGCTGGCAGATGATGCCTTCATGCGCCTCAGCGGCGGCGTGTCGGACCCGGCGCGGGGGCTGCGCCTGGCAGCTCTCACGGCGCTCGGAGGTGCGAATGATGATATGCGTCTCTGCTTTCGAATGGGGATGCGATAGCTTGAATGAGCGAAGCACCCAAATGGAAGCAAGCGGGGCGACCTGCTGCTGCTGCTGCTGCTGTGTCATGGGTGGACAGGCGCCTGAATGCGGGCTGGTGGTGGTCTCTGGTCATGTCTCAAGCGTGTGTGGTCGGAATGGGCCGGATGTGAGCATGGATTGCAAGGTTCGCCGCGGCTTCACCTCGCGGCGCCCCTGTCCGCCTCTCTCCCTATGCCGCAGACCTGCATGCGGCGTCCCTGCGGGTGAAGCTCCAGGTAGGGCACCACGGTGGCACGGCGGCACATGCGGGCGCGAGCGTGGCGTGGCGTGAGCCTTGCGTGTGCCCATGTGTGTGTGCCCATGTGTGTGCCCATGTGTGTGCGCCTACTATGTGTGTGCCTATGTGTGCGCCTATGTGTGTATGTACATGCCCGCCGTAACCCTCACACACGTCAGCACGCCAGAGCCGCAACCGAGGCGCCAAGTCTTCTGTTCGTTTGCAGGCCCTGAGCAAGAAGGTTTCGTTACGAGTTGCCACGCCTTCGCCGGCGCCGGCGTCGCAGTCCGTGCAGGAGCAGCCGCAGCAGCAAGCGCAGCCTCCGCATTCCGCAGCTTGGGCCGGTGGCGCAAGGCCCGGCAGCAAGCGAGGCGCGCAGGGGGCGGCGGCGGCGGGCGCAGCGGCGCCGCCGCCGCAGGGCCCCGGAGCTGCGGATCAGGCGGTGGCGGCGTCTCCCGGCGGAGCAGCAGCAGGTGAGCGGCGGCGGCGTCGTGGGGGTGGGGGGCATCATGGGTCGCCTTTGCTCCTGAACGCACTTACCGGTATCACATTGCGGCTCCTCACTGCCCTCTGTCTGAGCTTCCCCCAGATAATTCGCCGCCCACTCGCAACCAGACGTGGCGCAACTCCGCAAACGATGCAGTGCGAACACACCCAAACCCTGTCCTCGTGCCCTCCATCCGCCGCCCTCGCACTCGCAGCCAAGCGCCTGGCAGCCTCCGCGTGGGAGCCGCAGTCCTGGCTGTCGCAGGCGGCTGTAGCAGCGCCGCCGGCAGCAGCGGCCGGGGCTGTAGCAGCGGCGGCAGCCGCCAGCGCCGAAGCCGCCGCCGCCGCCGCTGCTGCTACAGCCGCAGCTGCGGCGCCTGGGCGGCACGGCAAGGGCCGTGGCGGCAAGGCCGGCGGCGGCGCTGCTACAGCTGCTGCTGCGGGTGCTGCTGCTGCCGCTGACGACCTGGAGCTGCTGGAGCGGGCGGTGGGCGCCTTCGTCCTGGGCAGCGAGGACGAGCAGTGGCAGGTGGGTTGGGCCGGAGGTGGAGGAGGGGGGGTTGTGGTTACCAGCCCAAACTAAACCAAACCCAATGCATAAGAGCGAGGAGGTGAGCGTGGCCTAATATGGGAGAAGGAGGAGGAGAAAACTCGGGGGGCAAAGGAGGAGGAGGAGGAGGGAGAAGGAGGAGGAGGAGAGGGGGAGGAAGAGGAGGAGGAGGTTACAACGCTATTGTGATACACATGGATGCCGACCCAATGTGTCGTGCCGCGTGCACGTGCACGTGCAGGTGCGTGTGGCCACCCTGCATGCCATGACACGCCTAGCCCAGTACGAGTACGGCCGGGCCCTGGAGGCCGCGGCGGCCCGGGCGGCGGCGGCGTCAACGGCGGCAGCGACGGGGCTGGCGGCGGCGCCGACGGCCGCGGCACGGGGCGCGGCGGCGGCGACGGCGGCGGCCCTGTCGGTGCGCATTGGCGGCATCGGCGGCACTGCAGGATCCAGGTGCGCCCCCTAGCCCCCTGTGTACCATATTACATACATTACACACGTGTGAGAGAACCGCATTGTGGCCAAGCCTGCGAGGCTGCGAGGCAGAATGCCATCCGCAAGCAAGCCTCGTGCCCGCCGTTTGCTTTGCATGCAGGATTGCGGCGGGCGGCGGTCACGCCGAGGCGGCGGCGGCCATGGCTGAGGCGCTGGCGGACGCGTTGCTGGACGAGCTGCCCGAGGTACGGCGGGCGGCGGCGGCGGGGCTGCAGCAGCTGCTGGCGGCGGAGGCGGCGGCGCGGCGGCAGCCGCCGCCGCCGCCGCCGTCGTCGTCGACGGTTATTGCGCTTCAAGCGGAGCCGGGATCGTTTGCGGTGGTGCCAGCAGCAGCGACAGGAGGCGCAGGTGGTGAGGCGGCGGCGGCGGCGGCGGCGGCGGCGGCGGCGGCGGCGGCGGAGCAGCAGCTGCAGCGCGCGCGGCGGGTGCTGGCGGTGCCGGCGCTGCTGGCGGAGGGCGGCGTGGCGGCGCTGGCGGCGGCGGCGCGGGACACGGACGGGCCCACGCGGCGGCGGGTGGTGGCGGCGCTGGGCTGCCTGCGGCCGGCGCGGCCCGGGCAGCTGCGTGAGGTGGTGCAGGTGAGGGGTGCGGGAGGGGGTGCAGGTGAGGGGTGGTTAGGGGGGTGCAGGCGAGGGGTGGTTAGGGGGTGCAGGTGAGGGTGGTTAGGGGGTGCAGGTGAGGGTGGTTACGGGGTGCCGACCCGAGTGCCGACCCGAGTGCCGACCCGCCGCCCCAGCAGGTGCCCTTCTCTGTGCTGACTGGGTCAACGCCACGATACCGGTACTGTGTCTTGCATGATCCACTGGCATGCACCATCAACCACACACACACACACACACAGCCGCGGTCAGCGGGGTCACTGCGGCTTATCGGGTTGGGCGACGCCACCCAAGATACGCGGGTTTTGCGTGGGGTTTTGGCACGTTCCGCAACTCTGCAACCGCGCCCGCCACTGTGCCCCATTCCGCCGAGTTGTCTTAAGCGCGCCGCGTGCCCTGCCTCGCCCTCTCCTCCACTAGGGTTGGGATTGGCGGGCTGCGTGTCTCTTAGCTTGCTTGCTGCACGCCGTTCGCATTGCCGCCTCTTTTTCTTTGCCATACCCGTGACACTTTCGCGCTGCCGCCCTTCGCCTATGCTTCCTCTGCCGCCTGTAGGTGAGACTACGGACAGCGGGCGGGAATCAGGGAATTAGGCGTGCCGGGTAAACGTTTTTAGGCGCATGTCACATGCATATGGGTGCATGTCGGGGTCGGTTTGCTTCGCGAACGCCCGACGGGTTCCAGGCTATTATCTGCGGGTAAGTATGACTACCGGGGCTACGCGGTACCGTCCAAGAAGTTTTGGTACGTATCCGTCAGTAACTGCGAGCGATTGCGGGGAATTCTCTCCGTTTCCGTTTACCAACACACACACACGCCCTTGCGCAACCTGTCCACCCCGTGGCACGCTGCACGCGCACAGGCGCTCAGGGTTGCGATCGCGGTGCACCCCTCTGCTGCGGACTGGCTCGCGGTCGCCAGGACGGCGTGGCGCCTGGGCGCCGAGGTGCCGCAGGCTGTAGCAGCCAGCGTGCGCGACCTGGCACCCAGCGAGGCCGAGCTGGGGCAGGCTGTAGCAGCGGCTGTAGCAGCGGCTGTAGCTGCCTTTGCTGGGGGCGCGGCTGCAGCCGACAGCGCCGCCCCAAAGCCCGAGCTGGGTGGCAGTGGGGTAGGCGGGGATGGGGATAGGGATGGGGCGGCGGTGGCGCTGAGGCGGCGGCGGCGGCGGGAGCTGGTAGCGGCGGTGAGGGAGACGCTGCGTGCGGACGTGGTGTTGCGGCTGCTGGTGCTGGCGGCGGCGGCCAAGGCTCAGGAAGGCGGCGGGTCGGGAGGCGCCGGCCTAGCGCTGGCAGCTGCAGGCGGTGGTTCGGAGGTTGGGACAGGCGGCGGCGTTAAAGCGGAGGTGCTGTCGGGTGGGGACCAGGGGCCGGCTGCGGCTGCGGCTGCGGCGGCTGAGGGCGGGCGCGAGGTGGCGGCGGTGCTGCCTCCCCACCTGCCCTTGGCGCTGCTACAGGCCGTGGCGGCAGTGCACGGCCCCTGATGTTGCGTGGACGGATGGTGGTGATGCTATGGTGGTGATGTGTGGATTTGCGGGGCACACAGGCCCGGACTTGGTCTCCATCAGACTTCCAGTCGGTTTCGCATTCGCAATTTAGCGCATGTCCGTAACTTCACCCGTACCGCCGTACGTGCAAGTACTGCACGGCTTTGCGCCGCAATGAAATTGGGTGGATGCTGGTTGCAACTTCCATGGCCACTGCCGGGGCAGGTTCGCCGTGATAACCCTCACTAAGCCATGCAAACCACTTTGAATAATAATCTTAAACACACACGTCAGAAGCACACAGCCACACATGAATACAAGCACGTCGTCGACCTTCAAGCGGCGCAAGCGGCCACTCGGGCTGCGCGAGGCCTTCACCCCGTCACCCTACCCCATGAATTCCACCCCTTTCACACGCCACGAGCACATACACGGCAATGAGGCATCTACTCCAAGCCGTACATGATCAAGCCTTCTTCGCCTTGTTGCCGCCCCCACCGCCCCCGCTTCCTCCTCCTCCCCGCTTCAGCTGGCTATACAGGTAGAATCCGCCCACGCTGACGCCGTACCCGGCGGCCTGCAGCGGCGTCAGCGAGTCGCCGTGCGCCAGCACACCGTACCTGCGCGTGTGTGTGGATGTGTGTGTTTGTGTGTGTGTATGGGTGGGTGGGGGTGGAGAGCGGGGGGTTAGGGAAAGGCGGTCGTGGAGAGGGAGGGTCTCTGTTCCCCTGTCACCCTCCCGCCTGGCACCCGTCCCATCCCGATCCCCGTATGCCCACGCCGTATGCCCTTCGACCCCCGAATCATCCAGATCCGCAAATCCCTCTGTTCCTCTCCCTCGCCAGCCCTTAACCCGCCCCAGCCCAACAGCCCAGCATCCCCCCAAGCCCCCCAGGCCCGCAGCCCCACAGCCCCAGCACCCGCCCCCCCCCGCACCCCCACAGACTCACGCGACCACCGCCACGTTCTTGACGCAGCCCGCCACCTTGAAGGTGAGGCTGCTGGTGGCGGCGATGGCGGCGAAGCAGGAGGCGTTCACGGCGGCGCTCACGGCCGGCGCCGCCAGGAACAGCCACGGCTCCGCGCGCACCAGGCCCAGGCCGCCAGGCGCGCCTGTGTCAAGCAATCACACACGTGCATGTATGCATGGGATGGGATGATATGATGAGATAGTGATGGGGGAGAAGAATGTAGGGGACGATGGGGTGTATGGTAGGCACCGGGAATGGGTTGGGTGGCCATGGGGGTGTGTGACAATACACAATCATGGTCATGGAAAGGGAGAAGCTGCCTGCAGAATACCCGCGCCCCCTCCGCACTGGAGCCACCGGTGATGTACCCGTTGTTCCTCTGGGCATCGGCACTTCACAATCGTTGATACACACCATCCTATGGATGGCTATCCCCCCCCCACACACAAACACAGCACACACAAGCACGTTGCACATACACAGCACGCAACGCAGCGCAGCGCAGCGCAGCACCTGCCGCGGTGGCGGCGGCAATGGCCGGCCACTCCACCGCCGCGCCCACCGCCAGCAGCACGGCGGCGGTGGGGAAGCCCACGTACACCAGCGACTCGGCGGTGTTGTAGCGCGGGCCGTCCTGGGTATAGGGTGGGTGTAGGGTGTGTACGGGGTGTGTACGGGGTGTAAGGGGGTGTGTGAAGCAGGGTCCCCATGCTCTGCCGCTCCCCACATCTACGCGCTTCTCCTCCTCCTCCTCCCCCGCCCACCCCACCCAGCATGAAAATGACCCCCAAGCCCTCCTTTACCCCGCTCCTCCCGCCCCCTTGGTCTTGACAATTTATCGGGCACGGGAATATATACGCCGCCCGCTGTTCCGCTGGACATCGGCACTTCACAACCATTTGATAAACACCATCCTATGGATGGCTACCCCCCGCCCCCCCCCGCCCTGCATGGAGGGCCGCCAACTCACGTTTAGCAGCTCCGCGCCCACCACGCGCGCCGCCTCAGTCAGCGACGAGGCCATGAAGCTGATGACGCCGATCTGTTTGTCAATGCATAAGTTTGGTGGTGGACAACATGCCGGATCATGAGTGAAAGATCGTAATGGAAGGAAGATTGAAACGCTGTGAAGCGTGAAGAGGCGGGGAGTAAGGGGCCAACCGGCCGGAATGGAATGCTCCACCAACTTCCAACAGAACACAACAGAACAGAGACACACCATGCGTTGCGGCGTGAAGGTCATGTTGATGCTTTGCATGCTCACGGCACATGGACCAGGTGGTTGTGAAGGCCAGGTGGTGGTTGCGCTAGGGTCCGGTGGACCGATGGACCAGAAGAATGCCGGTCGAGCATTGGGAGCTTGGGAGAACAGGCATGGGCGGGGCCCCCCAAGCCCTAGCCCCTTGCCCTCAGCCTCCACAGTCACCGCCCACATCCCGCCTCACCCTGCCTCGCTCGACCCTCACCGCTCCCCACCACCACCGCCCCTCACCGCTCCCACCCAAACACACACACACACACACACACACACACACAGTATGACTACCGGGGCTACGCGGTACCGTCCAAGAAGTATTCGGTGCGTATCCGTCAGTAACTGCGAGCGATTGCGGGGATTCCTCTCCGTTTCCGTTTACCAACACACACACACACACACACACACACACACACACACACACGCCCCCCCTCACGGGCCCCTCACGGGCCCCTCACGGCCCCCTCACGCCCCCTCACCCATTTGAAGCTGGGCGCGCCGCTCTCCACCAGCACCGCGCCTGCGGTGCCGCCGGTGATGAGGCCGATGGCCAGCAGCAGCCGCCAGTCGGGCGCCTCCAGCCCCGCCGCCACGCCCAGCAGCAGCGTGATGGCGGGCGTGAAGGCCTTACGTTGAGGGGGGGCAGAGCGGGGGTAAGAGCGGGGGTAGAGAGCGGGGAGGGTGGGGCAGGGGTTAGAGGGGGGGTTGTGGTTACCAGCCCAAACTAAACCAAAGCCAATGCATAAGAGCGAGGAGGTTGTGTGGTGTCAAGGTGGTGCTGTGGTGTCAAGGTGGTGTGGACGTGTGGTGCGGTGTGGTGTGGTGAGAGGTCAGAGCAGCAAAGCAATTGCGGCACGTCAACCCAGCCACGTTCGCATACCGTTTCCCAGCTCCTCAACAAACCTCCACGCCCTTCCACGCCTTGCGCACCTCCCAGCTCCGCGCTACCCGTGACACCAGCTTCCCCATACCGCTGACCACCGCCTTGACCGTCGTGAATCGCGGCACGGACCAGCGCCTTTCCTGCCCCTCCCACTTTCATCCAATTCCAATTCCACCTCAGCTTCACGTGCCCCAGCATCCTCCACTCGCTCTAGCTCCCATCTCCCCAAAGTTATCTCCCAACTCCCAGCTCCTTCAAATCCGATTCGTAGCTTACCTTGAGGATCTGGATGAAGGCCACGGACAGGTATAGGTAGGAGATGTTTCCAAAGTACATGGAGGCGGCGGTGCAGGCGGCGATGGGGAACAGCGAGGTCGCGAACACGCGCGCCGGCGGCGTCGGGCGCAGCGGCTGCCGCGCCACCGCCGACAGCGCAAAGCCCGACAGAGCCGACATGAGCTGTGTGGGTGGGGAGAGAGGCGGGTGGGAGCGGGGGAGGGAGGGGAAAGGGGAAAGGGGAAAGGGATTCGGCTAGAGGGACAAGGGCAGGGACGGGAAGAGGGAAGGGAGCAGCAAGCGTGGCGTGTAGGAAGACCCCTGGAAGCGGCACCCACACCCACACGTGACAGCCTCAATCACTCGGGCTCTCCACCTCCTATCTCCACCGACCCCCACCTCCCCCATCTCCCCCGAACCCCATCTCCCCCTTCTCCCCCGACCCTCATTTCCCCCTTCTCCCCCGACCCCTGGCCGCCCCACCCAACCCCACCCCCGCGCACCCCCACCCCCACCTGCCCCATGCCGGTCACGGTGGAGGGGTACTTGAAGCCGCGCCGGTAGAGCTGGTTGTTGAGGATAATGACGGCGCTGCTGAAGCACATCCACAGCGCCGTGCTCACAACCGCCGCCGCCCACTTGGCGGCCTTGGCAGCGACCTCCGCCGCGAGCGCGTCCGCGCTGGCAGTAGCAGAAGCGCTGGCGCTGGTGGTGGTGTCGGCTGTAGCTGGAGTGGTGGTGGCGGTGGTTGCAGCGGCTGCAGCCGCCTGCTTGATGCGCTGCCGCACGCCTTCATCGCCGGCAGTAGCAGCCGCAGCAGCGGGGGCTGCTACTGCCGCGCTGCTGCCGTTGGCGGCTGCCATCCTAGTGTTGCTATGCTGTGCGCTCAGAGCCCCGTTCAAATTGCCTAGAACGAGCTGTTTACAGGAAGCCTAAGTGCTCGAATGATGTTTCCGCGGTCCACCAAGCAACCGAGCTACTTCGAGGCGGGGGCGGAGGCGCCCGAAGCGGCAGCGGCACCAGCGCCAACGCCGTACTGCGTGGACAATCGAAAGACATTGCGTGAGCACTGCGCCACTATGAGGGCCTGCGGAGCATCTGACAGACTTCACCAGCAAATTTCCATGAAACTACGTAGAGAGCTTTCCAGCTCATGAGTTGTCCAGACCCAGTAGTAGGCTTGGGGTGCCGGCCCAGCCCACAGCCCGTTGCAGGCCCACGGCCGAATCCGGATCCAGGACACGCTCCAATCCAGTTTGGATCTTACCACAAGGCTACACCCGCCAAGGCACGAGGCTCGACCCTCACCTTGCGCAGGATCCAGAGCGCGTCCTGCCGCGCGCGCGCCACCATCACCTGCACCCGCTCCGCGTCGCTCTCGTCGCGGTGGGAGTTGAAATGCTGGCGGATGTGGTGGCGGTAATACGTCTGCGTGTCCCTGGCGTAGTGCGCGGGATTGAGAAAGAGGGGGCAGGAGGGCGGAGCGCAGGTGGGGAAAGGGAGGGGGCTGGCGGGCGGGTGTCGGGCGCCAGCAACCGCGTTTGGTGGGGGAATATGCGGGAGGGTGCCGGCGCGCCGAGCGCAGGCGCGCAGACGGCCACCAGACGGCATGCCATCAGACCCGGCTTTCGAGAGAGCCTACAGCCCAGGGCGCCGCGTGTGCGGAGGTCCGGTCACAGAGCGTACCTGGGAAGAGTCTTCGCCTGGCGCAGCAGCTCGCGGTACAGTGCCAGAGGCGACGACATTCAGCGTCGATGGTTTGTGGTGTGACGAGCCCTGAAATGGTTATGGAGTCAAATTCAAGTTAAGTGCATGTGAATATATGCACGCTAACGAACCGGCAGCTGGTGGCGTGTTCGAGACTGCAATGGTAAAGTCCGAGCCCGATGAGAGAACTTCGCTGCTGAATTATGCGGTATTGCGACCACCAGCGCTGGATAGACCACTGTATTTATGGGAACTTAACCCGTGGGACGAAACCGAAGACCGGCCAGCTCAGCTTTCGCGCGCATTTTTGGCCCTTGCAGCGCTCATCCGCGCGATCTGTGGGTCCGCCGGGCGACCATGAAGGTCACTACGGCATACCTAGCGCTCTACAATGCGGCACAAGCGTGCGGCTGGGCGGCCATCCTGGCGCTCTTGGCCATCGGCGTGGCGCAGCGCGAGACCCCCGAGCAGCTCTACGACCGGGCGGCACCGCTGACGAGTGAGTCGAATGACGTGCGGTAGCGCTGTCTCTGGATCCCCTCGGAAGATGACATCGTGGGAAGAAGGTCGGGCGTCGGCTCGTAGCCAGTCGAGGGAGAGGGAGTGGACCGGGGCCTGTTCGCCTCCTCCGCCCGTCCGTGGCCATCCGTGGCCATCCGAGCTACCAGCACACTTCTGGGCCACCCACAGAAAATACACGCCACGCCCTCCCCCACACCACCACCAGCAGCGCCCCCCCACCCTAACCTCATCTCCCCATCCCAAACCCTCCGTCCACATCCTCCGCCATCCTCCCTCCACCCCACCCCCCATCCCCCCACCTCCCATCCCCCCTCCCACCTCCCACCTCCCGCCCCCACCTCCCACCTCCCTACCGCCTCACAAACAACAGAGCTGGTGCAGGGCGCGGCGCTGCTGGACACGCTACACGCGGCGGTGGGGCTGGTGCCGTCCTCCCCCGCCATGACCCTCATGTTCTGGGTGGGCCGCGGCAACGCGCTGTTCGCCGTCACCGAGCCCATCGCCGCGGTGAGGAGGAGGAGGAGGAGGCGGAGGAGGAGGAGGAGGAGGAGAAGGAGGAGGAGATGGAGAGGGAGGAGGTGCTTGTGGTGGCTGCTGTCGCGGTTGCCGGGGCTCGGGTGGTATTGAGAGGGTGGAGGTGGTGGTGGTGGTCGGGTGGTGGCTTGGTTGGAAAACTGGCGATGGGTTTTACGGTATATGCGAGGACGTAACCCACGCCTTGTTCCATCTTGCATCCAATCTGCATGCCTGCTCCTGCTCCTGCTCCTGTGCGCAGCTGCACGCCAGCTGGTGGGCGGTGGCCATGCTGGGCGCCTGGGCGGCGGCTGAGGTGATCCGCTACCCCTGGTACGCCGCCACCACCCTGGGCGCCTGCCCCGGCTGGCTGACGTGGCTGAGGTGAGGGGGCCTGAGGGGGCCTGAGGGGGCCTGGGGGGGGGCCTGAGCGGGGGGCTGAGGGTCTGGAGCGCGCGCAAGAGCGGTAGGCGGTGGGAAGGAGGTCAGGTGGGGCTGGTAAAGGGCGGTGGAGGGAGTTGAGATGAAGAGATTCCGCACGTCGAGGGTGCATGGGCAACGGTTGGGTGTGCATCTACGGTATTGCTCTTCAACTCATCACCAGCCCTGCCCGGCCCCCCGTGCCCCCCTGCCCCCCAACTTATCGGGTTGCGGGAATGGTTGCGAGTTTCTCCTCCTCCTTCTCCCATATTAGGCCACGCTCACCTCCTCGCTCGTATGCATTGGGTTTGGTTAAGTTTGGGCTGGTACTACTACAATTTCCCCCCCCCCCCCCCCCATGCCCACAGGTACACCATGTTCATCCCGCTGTTCCCGTTGGGCACGTTGGCGGAGATGGCGCTCATGTGGGCGGCGCTGCCGGAGCTGCAGGTGGGGAGGGGGCTGCGGGGTTGGGTGCGGGGGTTGGGTGCGGGGGTGCGCAGGCGGCTGAGGCCGGGGGTACGGTGTTGCGTGGCAGGATGGGGCGGAGGGCAGGCCGGAGCTGAGGGCTGCAATGGGTGCAGCTGGGGGGCGCGGTCGTGGCCGGGGCGCCAAGCAGGCGGCTCGGGTTATGGAAGCCTGGGCGACAGGTGGGGTGGGTCTCAAGGGGCCAAGAGTTCAGGGCCCGTGCTGGTCCTACGTTGGGGCGCGCGGCCGCTTTGCGGGGCGTGTGTGGTTGCCGGGGAGGGCGCGAGCACCGGCCCGTGCCCCGCCGTGTCCTCTAGCCGGTCTCACATATTCAACCATGCCTGTGCATACGCCATGAACCCTTTCGTCCGCCACGTTTCACAGTCCCGGCGGCTGTACTCTCTGGCGCTGCCCAACGCCTACAACTGGGCGTTTGACTACCACGTATTCATTCGGGTGTGTAAGGGGTGTTGGGCGCGGGGCTGGGGGCTGGTGTGAGAGCGAGCGGGCTTGCGAGCGCCAGACGCCGGGCTGCCCCTTCCCCCCGTCCAAGGAGTGGGGAGGGGGCGCGGGATCAGTAAGATGCGCTCTGGGCGTAATGAGCGGGGACCTGCAATGCGCCCTAGTCGCGTCAGGCGTCCGGGTTGGAGCCGCGAGCACCGCTGCGGACACATGACACGCTGTACCGTACTTCCCTGCCAGGCTGCTCTCCTGTACAGCGAATCCTCTCGCATGGCCTCTCGTTCGCACGGCTCACATGTGCTTACCCGCCCGCCACCCCCGCCCTCAGATTGTGCTGCTGCTGTACCCGCTGCTGTGGTGGCAGCTCTACTCCTCGCTGCTGCGCGCCCGCGCCAAGAAGCTGGGCGGCGGCGGCAGCGGCAGTAGCAAGAAGGGCGGCAGTAGCGCCAGCAGCAGCGGCAACGGCGGCGGCGACGGCGCGCGGCCGCCCGCGGCGGACATCCTTCGCCAGGAGACGCGCACGAAGTTGCTCAAAGCGCAATGAGGATGTAGGTTTAGGTCGTCGTGAAGGTGGAGCGCCGGCTGGCTTATAGGCTTGGGCATGTTGGCGTTGGTGAGGGCCTTACGTTTGGCGCTGGTGGCAATGTGCATGCATGCCGGCCGGGCGACACAACTAGCACGCAAGCGCCGACTGAAACACGTGGGCGTGCAAGCGCGTCATGCATGAGCTAGGTACTCAGGAGGGGACTGTGAAGAATGGACGCTGCATGCTTAGCACTGCCGGGTGGTATGTGCGGTGGCTCGCGCACTGGTCATGGTATGCCTGGGAGCGAATGCGGCCTTTGCGGAATTTTTGGCGGCTGGCCGCAGAGAATCTATGGTTAGTCCACAACAACATCGCGCGCGGTTAGGCAGTTAGGTCAGAGTGATGCGTCTGGCGTGCGCTGTGACATAGCTGAGGGATGGAGGTGAATGAGGGCCGCCGTTAGGCGTGGAACGGAGTAGCGATGCGCAACTGAGGAGGACGTAATGACTGAATGCAACCACATGCCGTTAACTTACAGGCCCTTCCTGCCCGTGTGCGTGGCAGTGTGGATCCAGGTGTGGACCATTCGCATGGCCCATCGAGGCATCGACCATGAGCCATGACGAGTCATTCAGCCAGGCAGACAGCGAGCTACGGACACAGTCAGCAGCTGAAATGCCGGGCACACACACTTGTGTGCCTTGCTCGCATTGCATGCACGGTCTTTGATTTGCTTGTTCTCTCCTTGTGATCTCTAACACTTGTGTGCGCCAGGGGAGCCTGGTGTGCGCCGTTCAGGTTGTCGGCGCTCTCGCCAGTCCAAAGAGGCTGGTAGGCTGCAGCGGCCGTGTTTCGGGCCCGGGTCAGAAGCCTCCCCACAGCTGTAACACATCACACTTTTGCCCCCTGCCATGTCGCCGTTGCAGCTCTGATGTGCAGAATGTTTCAGAGTCATTCATACATGCCGCTCTACTTGTCATCCGACTGGGCTACTGGCATGTGCTACTGAGCCTCAGATAGGGTCTGCCGCCAGTAACCTCAAGCGGCCACGCCGGAGGCCACCTGCCTGCCAGTCCAACTCGCTCCCGCATGCCTACCTGTTCAACATACCCATTCCTTTCCATTGCCGCGCCTGCATCGCCAGCGACCACAAATCCCAGCACACGCCCGCCTGCCCGCCCGCACACACGCACGCACGCACGCACGCACGCCCGCCCGCACGCACGCACGCCCGCACACACGCACGCATGCACGCAAGCACGCGAGAGTGTGGTTGAGGGCGCGTTGCCACCAATAGCACGTCAGTGGTGCTTGGGGCAGCAGCGCTCCTGCACCGGTAGCTTCTTGCAGCACTTGCCGCACAGCAGCAGCCAGCAGCTGAAGGGCGCACACGAGCCGCATGGGCATGTGGCCGCGGAGGGTAGGAGGGAGATCTGGGCCAGGGATTTCGGCCATCGTGGTCGGAAAGGGATCCTCGTGCCCCAGGCATCCCGCTCCGCCCGGCCACGTCTCCCGCCTCCGTGAACACGCCCCCGCCCGAATATCCCGCCTCTCTGGGCTGCCCCGACCGGGGATCCCGCCTCTCTGAGCCGCCCCGACTGGGGCATCCCGGATCCCCAAGACAACCCGACCCAGCAATCCTGCCCGCCCGACAGACGGCGGGAGTCGGGAGCTCTGGCGTCTCTGTTTGGTCCGCCTCCATGCATAACATGTTGCTGGCGCATCCGGGTACTTGCATGGGCTTGCATGCTGCTGGGGAGGCCGGGGAGGCCGGGGGCTCGTATGACAGCGTTGCAATATTCGCAAGGCTTTCTCTGTTGGCTTGCCCCTTCCCCCGAAGGGGGAGGGGCGGAAGCCTTTGCGGTCACATCGATCGGTGCAGGGGGGCAGTCTCGGAAATTACAGTTTCAAATGTAACGTTGAAACGTTTCACACCCGATTTCGCTCTGGACACATGTTTATGGCATGCAACGGCGATGAACTGATAGTAAAACGTGTTATCTATTGGTTGGATGGACTTCTGACCCCAGGTCGTGGACGAATCACATTGTCAGTGGTTATGCGACTTTCCAGGCCCAAAATGGAAAGCTCGCTGAGTTATTTCAATCAACATCACCTCGCTATATATTAATCTTGTTAGAAATATCAGGAAAGAACCTGATCTCGCTCTGTCTCGCTCTATGGAGCCGAGGAAGCGATCGACATAATCGTCAGCGAACTTGCATGATCGATGTATGTATGGATTGCACGTGCGAAAAGTAGCCTATAATCACGAAGCCATCGACGTCGGGTCGCATACTTCTTCGCGACCTCCTTCCCTCGCCCCCTCGCCCCCTCGCCCCCTGGCCCCCCTGGCCCCCTCGCCCCCTCATCCCATGGTCCCCAAAGGGGCAAGCCGTGGTACTGCGTAGCGGTAGGTGTTTACTCTAATAATTATGTATGTTTTGTGCATATCTAATCCCCGAAATGTCGGAACGAACCACTGGTTCGTGGTCGTCATTTCCACACCGTTGCCCCCAACTTGCTATTTATCACGCTCTTCATACCTAACTTGAGCCCCTGTAATGTCTGCGGAGTCAAACGCGTTGGCGCACGAACACAATTAGCCATTGTTTTGCCACTTCTCAGGTGTCCCTTCATTGCGGTAGATATATTCCACAGATGTTAACCAGTATATCTTTAGTAAAGGGATCAGAGCGCTGTGTGTTCGGAGGCTGCTCGTCGTGTGTGAATGACAGCCCCTCCCCCGCTCAGGCAGATACACATTATGTCCCGTTTTCGCCCAATTGGTGCCGCCGGCCAACTAGTCGCTGTACTCCAGCGCTCAAATACACCCGGCCCCAGGCCTCCAACAGCTCCCGGCCGCCCCGACCAGGCCATCCTGAATCTCCCGTCGACCCGACCGGGGCATCCCACGCCCCGGCCCAGCCATCCTGCCTGCCTGGGGCGACCCGGCCCAGGGAGGCAGGAGACCCCGGCCACGTCTCCAGAGACCTGGGGCGCCCCGTTACAGAGCTGCAGAACCCCAGGCATCGTGGTGCACCAACCACTCTAAAATCGCCCATCCCCGAAATTCCCACCCTCCTGTGGCCGCACCCGCCGATGCCTGCTTGTCCTGCTTCTGCTGCATTAGCGCGACCAAGCTGGTAACGCGCCGCTCCTCGTACGTTGTCAGCGCCTCCTTGACCTTGGCATCCAGGTCCTGAGCAAAAAACATGGACGGATTCAATGGGAGCGCGATGGGAGGCACACATGAAATGACTATAGGCATTGTAAATAAGCAAGGAAGCGGCGGAGGCAGGGCAGTCCCCCAAGTAAGCCGGCGCTACTTAGGCGGCAGCTATTAGGCGGCACAGCCGCGATAGGCGGCGAGGAACACAATTCTCATGCGCAACCCACCTGCAGCTGCTGCAGTCGCGACAGTTCCTGTTGCTGCTGCCGTGTATGCTGTGGTATTCTCCGGGCAAACTCACGCTCCCAGTCCAACTGTGCGATCTCGTCGCGCGTCTGTGTTTCTTGCCGCTGCGAATCGGCAATGTCCTTCTCAAGCCGCGCCTCCTGCTGCTTCAGGCTCTCGCTGCTGCGACGCCACGGACGTAGCTGTGGCCGCCCCAGCACACCTGGGATGTGCCACAGCACATCCGGAGCCAAATCCTGCTCGTGGGGGTGGTGGTGGTGGTGGTGGTGGTGGTCATGGGTGCGCTGCTGCTGCTGCTGCTGCTGTTGCTGCTGCTGCTGCTGCTGCTGCTGCTGCCGCTGGGCCAGCAGCTCGTCCGGCTGCTGTGGTTGCCAGCGGTCCCATGGGTCATAGTGCCGCGGCGACGCTTGTGCCGACTGCTGCCAGTGCGGCTGCCGGCTGCTGCATGGGCGCCGCCACGGCGGCTGCGACCGCGGGTGCCCGTGCTCCTGCTGGTGTTGGTGCCCGTGCCAGTCGTGCGGTCGCTGATGTTGTGGTTGGTGGTGGGACTGCGAGGAGCACATACAGCCAAGCAAAGGTCAGGCAGGGCATTTTCATTTCGTTTTCATTCCTACCGAGCTTGACAAGGGGAGCCTTGCGGCGCACAGCGTGTGCGTGCCGTATGCGCTGGCCCTCGTGTGTGAAGTACTGGTGGTCGACGGGTCAGTGCTGGTGGTTGGCGGTTGCGTGCTGGTCACCGCAAGTGTCTAATCAGTCGACTCACCTCGACCGGCGCTCCCCATCTGCTGTGCCACCGGCGCTCCTCGGGGGCCCGCTGGGGGCAGCTACTGCGGCTACCGTGTGTGTGTCCCCACTGCTGCTGCTGCTGCTGCTGCTCTTCCCCCGCCTCCACCTCCTGCTGCTGCTCCACTTCCTGCCGCTGCTCCTCCTTCCGCCGCTCCAGCTCCTCCGAGCGCCGCGCTTTCTCCCGCGCGTGGCGCTCAGCCTCTGCCTGCCTGAGCGCTGTCTGTTGCTGCCGCCGCTCGTCCTCCTGCTGCCTGCGGCGGTCCTCCTCACGCCTCCGCTCGTCCTCGTCCTTGCGGCGCTGATCCTCCTCACGCCACTGCTCGTCCTCTTGCTGCCACCTCCGGCTCTCCTCCTTCTGGAGCTTCTCCTCCTGCTGCCAGCGTGCATCCTCCGTTTCCCACCGCGTCCTCTGTTCCTTCTCCTCCTTCTCGCGCTGCTGCCGGAGCGCCGCTAGCCTGGCCACCAGCCGCTGGAGCTCGGTACGCAGCTTAGCCTGCCGGTGCTTCAACCGCTGCTGGTGCTGCTGGTGCTGGTGCTGGTGCTGCTGCTGCTGCTGCTGCTGAGCCGCCAGCCGCTGCAGCACCTCCTGCTTCAGTTGGTTATATATGGCGCTGGTGCTGCTGCTTCCGCTTCTCCTGCTGCTGCTGGCACTCGCGTTCTAGCAGCGCACGGTAGTCGGGGCCCTCTGACGCGAGCTGGCTCCTGAAGCTCCGGGCGTCTTTCTTCACGAACACGCGGGATGCCGCGCCATCATGCTGCTGGGTGAACCGGGCCCGTAAGGCCTGGTACAGCTGCGGATTCAAGGAGCAACGGGCGGCGGACAAGGAGGTCAGCATGTGCGCCTGACGCAAGGCCCGCATGCAGCCTCACGTGGCCGCTGAGTGCACATCATGCTGCTTACCTCGCTGCCTTGCATGACTACGTATGCCTTGATTCGCCGTTCCTGCGCCATTGCCACCAACAGCCGGGCCTTCACCGGGCAAGGCTGGTCTTCTGGCAGGCCGAAGTAATTGAGCAGCCGCCCGGCCAGCTTGGTCGTGTCGTTGACCCAAGTGCCCAGAGAGAGCATGCGGCAAGCGACTTGCAGCTCCCAGAACTGTTCAGCGATTGGGGTCATGCGCAAGGTCATATTTAAGTGTGAGTAGTGGTAGGCAGACGAAAGTCCCCCTTGCCCTGAGGTCATGCCACGGAGGAGAGCCAAGCATTTCCACAGCCAGGAAGGAACGTGGCAGATAAATCCCAACTTACGCTGCACTCCGCCGGCTTGCACAGCAATCGGTCCAACCTGCCAGGTCATGCAAGTAAGGCAAACGTCCATCCACCCGCAGGCGCGAAGATGGCGGGTTTAGGCATACGAAAGCTAAAGGAGGGCTGCTGTGCAGCAACGCATGGGAATTGACAAGCCCCGTTGTTGGCGGTTGTATACCAGTGTTGGTTGTTTGCTGCCAGCTGACTAATGCCCAAACACACCTGGCCCAGTCCACGCCCGCGCCCTTGCCCGCCTTCACCAGCAGCGCCGGCATCGGGTGAAGCTTCATGTCCAGGTGGCCCTTGGGCTCCACCTCCTCCGCCAGCGCCTCCAGCCCCGCCCGCGACGCAATGAACATGTCCCGACACGCCAGGCCCGCGCGCACGATGTCCGCAGCCACCACGCCCGGGCCGCGCAGCCCGCCCTGCGGCTCCAGCGTCGCGGCGAGGCGCTGGAACACGTGCGCCCAGGCGTGCTGCATGCAGAGACAGGTAGGAGCCAGAGCGGACGACAGCAAGCAAGCAAGCGCATCACGTATAGGTCACTCGTACTTTCAGAGTGCCGGCAGGGGCAGCCGCGTTTAGCCCTGCATGTGCACTCTGTGGCCGCTGTACACACAACACGCACCCACCGCGTGCCGCCGCCATCTTCCCCAGCCATGCCGCAGCCATGTGGGCCAGGCACCCACCGCACCCAAAAAGACACAAGCAGTGCGCCGTTTGCGGTCATCACCTGGGCCGGGGTCATGCTGTCTTCGTGCGCGACGAGGGGGACGAGGGGGACTGCGACGCGTGGTCGCTTGGGCGGGGGCGGGACGGTCGGGCCGCAACCCTGCGGCGACCCAGCAGCACGTGCACGCACATGCATGGAATGAGCACTACATGCGGCACACGCAGTATCTACCGCCGCCACCTTCTCCTCCCCTTCCCCCCAGGCCCCCCCCCGACGGTCATCGGTATGAGTTCCTGGCGTGCTGCTCTTGTCACTCACTCCTGTCATCACCAAGACCGCTGCACCAACCACCCCCCCCCCCACACACACACACACCGCGACCTCCTCCCCTGCCGCCTCCCCTACCTCCGCCGCCTACCCCTCCTCCGCCCTCGCCTCCTCGCCACCACGATCTTGGCGCCTTTCTTCACAGCAGCAGCTGGCCATGCACGTACCTGTGCCGCCACCTGCTCCACCCCTGGGCCTGCATGTGCGCGAGCGTCACCGACGTCCGCGGCCTCCCCGTTGCATGCCTCCCCTGCTGCGTGCTGCTCCGGAACACCGACCGGATCCACTTCCAATCGCGGCCGCTTCTGTGGTGACCCTCCTCTGCCGCCGCCGCCGGCCTGCGTATCGCGAGCGCACGCGCGGCCGTAGTAAGGCATACATGGAAAGACAGGTAGACTCGCACACGTGCTGCCGCTGCTGCTGCTGCTGCTGCTGCGTGCTGTAAACTAACCTCCCATCCAGGCATGCAGGGTGGTGCGCACCTACCGTGGAATGCCCTTGCTCTGCCTGCTGCTGGCGCGCCCCAGCAGCAGCAGGCCGCTTCTGCTGTCGGCATGCCTCCACAGCAGCGGTGGCCGCTCCTCCGGCGCCGCTGGCTGATGGCCCTGCCCTGCTTATGGCAGTACGCACGCAAGCGCGCAATCAGGAAGTTTGGAAGAACTCACGCAGCAGAACAAGTGTATGTTTGCAGTCTGGTAAGCCGGCTATTACCCTTGCCTTGCATGCACGTGCGCGTGTTAGAAGACACGAGAAAGGGTGAAAGGGCAGACCGTGTGCTAGAAAAGCACAAGGAGAGGACGGAAGGGCAGACCGTGTGCGTGCGAGTGTGCGTGGCTAGCTTGACGGCAAGCATGCACCCAAGCAAACACACGCACCTGCTGACTACTGCTGCTGCGGATACAGCTGGGTGGTTATCAGCGCCGACAGCCGCCGGAGCGGTCGACAGAGCGGCATGACTGGTGTGCCGGTCCATAATCTCAAAAAGAATCCGGCCGGATTCTTTTTGAGATGAGTGGAGCGCTGCCTGAAGTTGTCTCTCCCCCTGCTGGACAGCTGCTGCTGGGGCTGCTGCTGCCACCGCCGCCGCCGCGGGTGCTGTTGCCTTCTCCTGCAGCATAGCTAGCGCTGCTGTTGCTGCTGCTGCTGCTGCTGCTGCTGCTGCTGCTGCTGGCGCTGGTGGTGCTGGCGCTGGCGCTGTTGCTGGTGCTGGTGCTGGCGCTGTTGCTGGTGCTGGTGCTGGTGCTAGCACCAGCGCTGTTGCTGTTGCCGGTGCTGTTGCTGCTGCTGGTGCTAGCACCAGCACCAGCGCTGGTGCTGGTGCCGGTGCTGGTACCGCAGATGGCCGTATCCCCGTCCCAGCAGACTCTGCAGCAGTGGCAGCAGCTGACGCGCCGGCCATGACGTTCAAGCCTGCTGAAGGGCGTGGAGGGTGGGCATCTGCTGCTGACTGCTGGTGGTGCTGCTGGTGGTGCTGTTGCTGCTGTTGCAGCGACGTTTCTGCTGCAGGCTTCTGCCGCGCCGGCTCGGCAGCAGTCGGCTTTGGAAGCTGTGTCTGCGGCAGCACGTGCTTTACAGCAGCCACTGCCGTGTGCTTCGGTTGTTGCAGTGGCTGGCTGCAGCTGGGGACGCGGAGGGGCGCGTCTGCCGCCCCCGTGCGTGTCAGTGCGCCCCCAGTCTCAGCGCGTGGCGCCGGATGCGGTTGGCGCTGCTGGCCAGTCGCTGACGCCGCCGCGTCCTGGGTCAGCTCGGGCTGCTGGACTTGCAGCGGCGGCTGCGCCACCTGGTGTTGGCGCAGCTGCGGCGGCGGTTGCGGCGGTTGCGGCGGTTGCGGCAGCTGGCGCTGCTGCGGAGGCTGTTGCGGCGGTTGCGGCGGTTGCGGCGGCTGGCGCTGCTGCTGTGGCGGCGGCGGCGGCGGCGGTTGCGGCGGCTGGCGCTGCCAGTGCTGCTGCTGCGGCGGCGGTTGCGGCGGCTGGCGCTGCTGCTGCTGCGGCGGCGGTTGCGGCGGCTGGCGCTGCTGCTGCTGCTGCGGCGGCGGCGGTGGCTGCACCTGCGCGTTATGTGGCTGCACCTGCGGCTGTTGCGGCTTTTGCTTTGTGCGCCACTGCCCCATGGCCTCCATAACCTGCGTGCATGCACATACCGTACAAGCAGCAGCAGCACGTTCTCACAACCAAGTAAGCAATGCGCCGTACAGTGAGGCTGTTGTTTGTCATCAAGTGGGCGCGCATCTATCTCGCGTTGATGCGCAGCAGCGATCGAGCCTTTCAATAGATACGGTACTCAAGTAGTGTATGTCATGAAGACGAACCACTGCTGCCGCCGCCGCTCGCTCACCAGCTCCTGCGGCGGCCGAGGCAGCCCCGGCAGGTGGGCCAGCCACACCTCCTTGCTCTGCCCCGCCGCGCTGGCGGCGCTCTTGCTGCAGATGAGCTCCTGCGGCGAGCTGCGTGGGGGCGCCGTGAAGTCCAGCTTCGCCCAAAAGGGCCGCACATCGGGGCCCGCCAGCACCACCGTCATGTGCTGTGGATGGATGGGCAGGCGGTTCAAGCGGAGCGCGCGCATGGATGGGGGATGTATGTATGAGTGAGCACGGTCGCGAGCATCCGCAGTTGTTGTCGTGCCGACGTGCCCCCTCTGCATGCATCCCCGCACACCCCGCGTGCTGGTGTGCGCCCACGGTGTGCGCCCGTCCTACCTGCAGTGCTGGTTGCTATCACAAAGTACGCATATGCAGCGCAAACAAGTGCGGTGGCCTTGCCCCACCTAATAACCCAACCCAAACACACACAGTATCCTTCCTAGCGTGCACCCGTAGGCACGCACGCACCTCCTGGCCCGCCGCATGCGCCGCCTGCTGCAGGCAGCGGGCCAGCAGTCGGCCCAGGCCCTGCCGCTGCCGTTCCGGAAGCGTGGACATGTACAGGACCTGTGCGCGGGAGTCGAGTCCAGATGCAGGCAGGCAGGCAGGCAGGCGTGTTGCTGCATGCAGGTAGGCAACCCCTGCGATACAGCCCATACACACACACAGGCTTTTGCGGGTAAGTATGGCTACATTGACTGACGGCGCGACCGCTTGTCGGTCAGCGGGTAACGTATCGGTAAATGGTAACGCGGAGCGCTGGCTGGGCCGGGCTAGCCGGGCTTCTCACTGTTTTTTTTCCGTAAACACACACGCACGCACACACACCATTCCGCCCCACGCACCTGCACTAGGTTCTTCCCCCTGTCTTTGGTGTCCAGGTGCACGCGCAGCAGCGCCGCGCACAGCAGCTGCTCAGCAGCTGCCGCCGCAGCCCCGGCCGGCGCTCCGCCCTTGCCCGCCTCACCAGCAGCAGCTCCCTTGCGCGCATCGCCACCTCCCTTCCCTGCTGCTGCGCTTCGCGCTGCGGTGCTGGTACTGTCGGCAACGCCAGCTGTAGCGGCGGCTTCGTTGCGGGCCGCCTTGGCGCGCGCCCACAGCCCCGCATACATGAAGTCGCTCCTGCGCTCCTCGCCGCTGGGTAACAGCCGCATCTTGATCTGTGCACTCAAGCGGTGGCGGGAGGAGCATGGAGTGCGGTTGCTGGATGGGTGCACCAGCAGGTGGCAGTTGCATGCGGCAAGACGTGTGTGTGTTAGAAAAGCACAAGGAGAGGAAGGGTCGACACCGTGCGTGCAGCATGCATAGGCAACGGCGCGCCATCGATCGTCGTTCGCTGCGCGTGTTACCTCGTTACCGCGTCATCGGGCCAAAGCAGCTCCACATACTTACCCGAATCGCGTGACCCCCACGCGTGTGTGTGTGTGTGTGTGTGCGTGTGTGTGTGCTCACCTCCTCTTCGTTCCCGGGGAACTCCTGCGCCAGGTGGCGGCACACCTCGCGCCGCTGCGTCGCGGCGGCGCCGTCGCCCTGCTGCTGGGGGAGCGGCGGCTGCAGCCTGAACACCAGCTGCTCCGCTGCCTGCGGAAAGAGAGATTAACACCGTAATCAAGTGATACCATGGGCGCGGCCAAAAAGCACAGGCAAGCACGTGGATGGGATGGAGCCGTGGTCCTGTATGTCCCGTACCTGCGGGCCGCCTGCGACTGCAGCAGCTTCGGGGCCCAGCACGCGCTCTCGCCGCAAGCTGTCCAGGATGCCCGCATGTGCGCTGACACAGGCGCGCCTAGGCCGCGCCGTCACGCTGGGTGCCGATGCCGGCGACTGCGCCGTGCCTCGCGCTTGCCGCCGCTCCCCAGCCACCTTGCGTGCGGTTGCCGGAGCCCGGTCGGCTTCGGCCACGGGCCCCTGTGATGCTGCGACTGCTGCTGCTCCCTCTGCTGCCGGCCCCGTCCCTTGCCCTGCTGCCGTCTTCGGCATGGTCTGCGGAAAGGATGGTGATGCTGGCGACGCCGCTGGCCTCCGCTCTGTTGCATCGGCGCAGGGACCGCGCGCGGGCGGCTCCGCGGGATTCGATGAACACGCTCTGTGTTTTTCTGCGGCCATACAGCTCACTGAATGGCCCATGAATGCATCCAAATGACCTATTTCAAAGCCCTCGGGCGGGCAGCCCCGTTGGACTATGGCTAGGGCCCTCCCGAACGACCATAGCTTCAGCTACCCTGATTCTGAGACACTCTCATAAAATCTTAATTTCAGTTAATTTGCAATCCATGAGGCGAGCGCCACAGGGCAAGCGAGAACAGTTTCAGGCAGACCGCGTTGTAAATTATTTCATACTATCGACCGAATAAACTGATGTGGTATACCGATTTATAAGCACTGTAAAGCACAATGCCACCCGGCGTCTTGTTGCTTGTTGCTTGTTGCCACACACACTACTGTACTGCGTGCGTTTGCACTCCGATAAGGTATACACTGTCCTTGCACATGTTCTTTTATGTTATCTAACACATCAAAATCTTGTCATTATATGACCGTCGTTGCGCGCAGCTGGATCCTCGAAAGTGTTCCGGGTGGAATCGGCACGCCTGGCGAATCCGTAGAAAGTGAACTTGACCGCCAGCCTCCGCAGTGGTCATGAAGCCACTTTACTTGCGGTGCCATTCACCCATGCTTGGGGCAGGGCGCTGTCTTCCCGGCCCGCCGGCAGCACCCGCCGCACAGCCCCATGCTGCAAGCGGCTGACACCATGTTGCCGCAGGCGCATGTGCTCTGTCCGTTGGCCGCCGTCTGGGGCTGTGGAGTCGGCGGGTGGAACAGCGTGTCAGCGCAATGACAACCTAACACACTGGGCAAAGTTTGAACGGCACGGCACGGTTCCAACTCAAGGCTAGCAAGTGCCCAGGTCCGCCCGTCACTGTGCTCACGGCGCAACCCACAAGCGCCCCTGGCGCCCCACCCCACACAGCGCGCTTACCCGCGCGCGCCGCGCCTCCGCCTCGATGCGCCACTGCTCATATTGCTGCCGCCGCCGCTCCTCAGCCCGCCGCCGGTCCTCCTCCGCGCGCCGCGCCCGCTCCGCCCGGATCTCCCCCAGCCGCGGCAGGCACGCCCGGTGCGCCGCCATCAGCCCCGCCGTGTCGCCGTAGGCCGCCACCATGCGCCGCCGGAAGGCGCACAGGCTGACGAACCCCAGGGCGCCGGCGGCGGCGGCTTCGCCCGCCTCCGACAGGTCGCGCAGCGCCGAGCCCAGCTGCGCGGAGGAGGAGCCGTGGTGGATGGGAGGAGGGTCACGCACGGTGTGGCATGCGGCAGGCAAGTGGCATGGCGGATGCAGGCCTGGGGCGGTTGGATGTGCGCGTGAGTGACTGGAGCCAGCTGGCAGGCGGATGCCGTGGCTTGGCCTAGCTGTCTGTGAACCCACGTGCTCGTGTGGGAGCACGAGTGACAGCAATGGCTGGCAGCACGCATGTGCAGCTACCCCACTTCCAAGTGTGCGCGGATCGGCCCCGCGCCCGCCCCACAAGTACGCCTGCCTGCCCCCCCCCCTCCCAGAAAGCCAGCCATCCGATCACCCCCTGGCAACGCACCAGCGGCGTGAGGGCCCCGCTGCAGGTGTGTTGGTGGCCGTGCACGTACGTGCCGTGCTCCTGCCGCAGCGCCACCCACAGCCGCGCCGGCACGGGGCAGCGCCTGCCGTCGGGCAGGCCGAAGTGGTCCATCAGCCGCACCACCAGCTCCGCCTTGGTGCCGCCCACGGTGGTGGCCACCTCCTTGCACGCGGCCTTGAGGTCCGGCACCTGTTACAGGCAAGCGGTGGGAACACAGATGGATGCGGTGGATGTGATGGGCAAGCTTTAGCCCCAAGTCCAAATCACCATGGCAACCGACGCTCGTCAAGCCAGACGCAAGACTGTGAATCGCGGGCGTGCAATAACGCATACGGGATAGGGATCATCAGCTGGGAATGCCAAACACTTACCGTGCAGTCCAGAGGCGTCCGAAGCGTCTTGTCCCACCTGCGCAACCACCCACCAGGCGAACATAACAAGCATGCTGAGCAAGTTTTGCAGCAGGTGCGGGCCATCTCGGTGCCGTGCGTCCGCTACCTGTGTGCCCTTTGGAGCCCAGGCCCGCACCTCCACCCCTTGACCCCGCAGGCACCGCACCCGATCACCCATTGCCCCCACCGTTCGGCTGCTGCCAACATTGTTCCATCCACACCACCAGCGCACCACCCCTGCAACCCGCGCAAGCCAGCACATGCACATGCACACATGCATATACACACACAAACGTGCGCCCACCCACCTGGCCCAGTCCACAGAGCCGGCCGCCGCCTGCGGCATGGGCGGCCGCTGCGGGTCCATGTGCCGCTTGGGTTCCACCTCCTCCGCCAGCGCCTCCAGCCCCGCCCGCGACGCAATGAACATGTCCCGACACGCCAGGCCCGCGCGCACGATGTCCGCAGCCACCACGCCCGGGCCGCGCAGCCCGCCCTGCGGCTCCAGCGTCGCGGCCAGGCGCTGGAACACGACCGCCCACAGCTCCTGACCAGCACCCCCCCACACACACAATGGCATGATTGATGTCATGTGAGCAACAAGGCCAGCGTTTTGCATTTGGCCGGCTAACCAAGCAACTCGCTGCGACCAGTAATAAGCCGTGCCATCTGCAGACACTTAGCCAAAGTGGCAAGGCCTTTCATGCGAATTCAGTCCCGTTCGAGCTCCCCTGGTGGCTCCTCAACCGCACTTATCTCCCTGCTCATCCTAAATACATTCACACCTGCGGCAGCGGCGTGGCCCCAGCCGGCACTGAGTCTCCAATGGACTGCCGGCGCAGCGGCGCCACCCTTGCCGTCGCCGCCTGCTTGGCCTCCTTGGCGCGCTGCTGTGCCGCCTGCTTGGCCGCCTCCCGCCGCTGCCGCACCGCCTCCTCCTTGGCCGCCGCGATCTCCTCCGCGTGCTCTTCCTCGTATCGCTGCCGCTCCTGCGCACAGAGCAGGCGGGTGTGTTGGTGTGGATGAGGTGTAGTGCGGTGTAAGCTTGGAAAGAGTGATAATTGGTTTCCGCATCACCTTGAAGTGTGCCTCCGCACGCTTTTCTCCATTCCTTAGACCGGCAATCCTGACACCAGCCATCACCCAGTCATGCATCTACACAACCGTGCACCCACCATGCCACGCAACCATGACCACATTCACCAGTCACCCAGCGACAGCCACCGCCGGTCGCCCGCGTCGGTCACCACCAGCCAACCCGCGACAGCTACCACCAGGTCACCGCAAACTATACCACCAGCCACGCACCTGCTTCTTGCGCGCCAGTTCCTCACACTGGTGCTGCAGGTACAGCCGCATGGGCGCGCCGCGGGCGTGATGTGGGTTGGGCTCAAGCTGCACGTCCGTCAGCGCGTCCATCTCCTTGCGGCTTAGGCCGTAGCGGGCCATGGCGACGGACAGGCAAATGCGCTGTACCGTATTCATGTGGTGGCGGGGTGGCGGGTGGGAGGAGAGGCAGGCGCGAGGTGAGGGACGCGGTGAGAGAGCGTGACGCGGGAGCGTGCGCCGGGAACCTAAGAAACACGAGCAAGTGGGCGAGGAGGGTGTGCGGCAGAGGAGCGGCGGCCGGGGGGATGCCCGCTGAGGGGATGCAGGTTGGAGCACGCGGTCCAAGTCTCTCCGTGTCAGCTCCATGCAATGCACCCACGCGTGTGAGGTCCCCACGCGGGCCGATGGTGCTACACCCCTGCTGCCCCCCCCCCTTCCCAACGCACCCGCGTGGGCGTCTTTTTCTTCTTCTCTTTCTTTGGCTTGGCCGCCTTCTTCGCCTGCGCGGCCTTTCTCCCTTGCTGTCCCCGTGCCGGCTTCTTGGGTGGAGGCGGCTCCTCCTCCTCCTCTTCCTCCTCTTCGTCTGACGGCTCACTGTCCTGCAGCTCTGACTTTGATTCCGGCTCACTCGCTTCCTCCGCGTCCATGTCCTGGTCATCCTCCTCCACCGAAGGCGGCGGCTGCTTTGTCGCTGGCTCATTCTTGAATTTGAGAGACGGCGCAGCTGCTGCAGCTGCTGTCTGTGCCTCAGCCTCCGGCTGGGAGTTGAGCTCCTGCTTTACGACGGCCACGGCGTTGCTCTGCGGCTGCTGCGGTGACGGCCGTAGCTCCTCGGCTGGCTCCTCCATGACGACCGGGGCAGCAGCTGCGGCAGTAGCAGCAGCAGTAGCTTTGGTCTCTGCCGCCTCCGCGATTGAGCGCACGCGCGCTGAGCGCCGCAACACCTTGGCGGGTGGGGCTTCAGCGGGGTCTACTCCTTCGGTGCCCGCTTCCGGCGACCCGGCTCGCCCGCGCTTTGGCCGCGCCATCGTCAAAAGCTGTTTATCAAGATACTGAATGCGATGGCTTTAAAGCCTTTCAGGACCGCAGCGGGTGCAAAGGTAGCGCAAGGTACAAAAAGCTACCTAGCCCGGTCAATTTGAGGTGCCTCTCAAAAACGAGCCGCGTGTTGCGATGTAAGCCCGATGCTGAATGCGCTAGTCGTGCTGGCTAACGGATTTGGTGCGTGACGGCTCTTCTTTGCCAAGGTGGAATTGTAATTTCGCACGCAGGACTTTGCTCTTGACGTTCTTTGTTTTGCGAGGCGTCAGTACTCGGAGCGCTGTGCTCGAAAAGTGAAGTTAAGGTTCATTGTGTGCGATTAGGCCAGATGAGGTGGGGCATCGGTGTTCCGTTCCGACGTGTTTCGTGTCTGCAGGCTGTGATACTCCGCGGTGGAGGGAAGGAGTCTGCTGAGCAGTGTGTCCCTCTGACGTGCCAACCCTGTGCTTCATCACAGCCAATGATAAGATTACGGTATATGCAGGCGAAGATCCTATACGATGACGAGGGGTGGGCGCTCGATTCCCGCAACGCGTCACCAAATGTGCAAGTGCGTGTGCAACACCCCCGCTACCGCCTTCTTCCTTTCCTGCAACCACTTCACACTCCTTGACCCTGACGCAACTCAAGGTCCTCGAACAAATAGCTCTATAAACATCCAGCCGTTACCATGGCATGCCACAACCCAAAATACATGCACCGGGAAAGCCAACCGCAACTGTGGCCAGCAAGAACTCAACTTCGCCTCCCCTGTTCGCCATCGCATAACGCGACTTAGCGGTGGCGCGGGCAGCAGGGCGCCCCACACCGGTCGGCTACCTTGCGGCAGCAATTGCCGCACAGGAGCAAGCAGCAGGCGGCCGCGGCCTTGTTGCCGCACAGGCACACGATCGACTTGCTGCTGGTTGCCGTTCGGCCGGCCGCCCGGACGGCCCGGTGCAGGGCCTGCACATCCTGAAGAGCAAAACGAGCGCACTCCGCCTGCGTCACTACATTGCCACAAAATTGTACCTTTGGGTTGCAGGTTAGCACGACTGCGCGAACACGCGCACGTTGCTGTCGGAGCACAAACTTGCATGAGCACCGCCTGATCCCACACTAGCCTGGACCATGAAGGCTTATAAGCAGTCGCACTTAAGGACGAGCAAGCACACCTCCCCTTCTTCCCCACCCCCTCACCTGCACCAGCGAAGGCCTTGCGACCTGCGCCTGCTCAGCCTGCTCAGCCTGCTGCTGCTGCTGCTGCTGCTGCTGTTGCTGTTGCTGTTGCTGTTGCTGTTGCTGTTGCTGTTGCTGCTGCTGTTGCTGTTGCTGCTGCTGCTGCTGCTGTTGCTGCTGCTGCCGTTCTGCAAGCATCTGCCTGCGCTCCTCGACAGTACGCCTCCACGCGTCCAGCTTCCGCTGGTGCTCCTCAAACTCACGGCGCCGCTCCTCCTTCGCGCGCCGCGCCCGCTCCGCCCGGATCTCTCCCAGCCGCGGCAGGCACGCCCGGTGCGCCGCCATCAGCCCCTCCGTGTCGCCGTAGGCGCACGCAAGGTGCCGCCGGAAGGCGAGGAGCGAGGTGCAGCCCAGCGCGCTGGTGGCGGCGGCTTGGCCCACCTCGGACAGCTCCCGCAACACCAAGGTGGTCTGGCGAGCAAGCCACGCGAATGCAGAAGGGCAGGGCAGGGCGCACGGCAGGCTACATCGCAAGCTGCTGTCTTTGCTAGTGTGAAACTGTGCTACTGTGCAAAGCGTGTAACAGGCCAGGCATGGGGCCGGTGCAAGGGGCGCAAGGCTACCTCCCCCACGATAGATGCGCGGATGCTGACATGACACTTGCATTCTAGCGCATTGAGATAATAATGGTAAGCCGCGCATGCGCGCAACCTAGGCCACCCACATTAAGGCCCGTGAGACGGCATGTGCGCGAGCAAGGCTACAAGGCTACACGCAGAGGGCACATTGCAGGCGCGCACACACAATCAGCCTCACCTTCCAAGGACACAAGCTGTCGGCAAAGCCGCCGCCGTAGTGACACCAGCTGCGCTCCTGCCGCAGCGCCACCCACAGCCGCGCCGGCACGGGGCAGCGCCTGCCGTCGGGCAGGCCGAAGTGGTCCATCAGCCGCACCACCAGCTCCGCCTTGGTGCCGCCGACAATGGAGCCCATCTGCTTGCACGCGGCCTTGAGCTCCGGCACCTGTTTTGACACAGCGCACCACCGTAATACAAAAGGGCCGGCGGCCGTACGTGTGCTGCAACTACCGTACCGTGTTCAAGCAGCCTGCTGCCCAAAGCGAGTGACTGTGGTGTTAGCCCACGTGCGTACTTCTGGAGGACTGTCGCAAGCGCGCACACGGCGGCTCACCTTGCAGGACAGCGGCGTGCGCAGCAGCTTGTCCCACCTGTGAACACCAGCAGGGGCAGCGAATCAGAGTCGCCACCATGTGTGCGGCTGCGGTGTTGCCAGTGGCCACGTGCAGGCACTGCTGCGGCGTAGCACGCCATGTTCACGAGTCGATAGCAATCCTTGCTTTAGCTATAAACCGTATATGCCCAATGCCCAAACACACCTGGCCCAGTCAACTCCCGTCAGTCCCACGCCCGCGCCCGCGCCCGCCTTCACCAGCGCCGGCATCGGGACAATCTCCATGTCCAGGTGGCCCTTGGGCTCCACCTCCTCCGCCAGCGCCTCCAGCCCCGCCCGCGACGCAATGAACATGTCCCGACACGCCAGGCCCGCGCGCACGATGTCCGCAGCCACCACGCCCGGGCCGCGCAGGCCGCCCTGCGGCTCCAGCGTCGCGGCGAGGCGCTGGAACACGACCGCCCACAGCTCCTGTCCAGGGGGCGGCCAGCGGTGCTCAGTGGCGTAAGCGCAAGGCCTGATACGGTACCGTATTGCGCATGCTGACTTGACCAGTTGACCATCTTTGCCGTACCCAGCCAACTAGCAATGAGAGCATATACGGTAGTGCGGCCTCCCATAGCCCGGCTCCATATCATGCAGTTGCGCTAGTTGCGCTACCTCATTGACTCAACACGCCTAGGCGCCAAGTGTGTTTTGGTCTTTAGGAACCGCAGTAACATACCTGCGGCAGCGGCGTGTTGCCGGCTGGCACGGACTCGGCCGCACTGGGGTGCTTGAGCGGTTCCACCTTGGCCGCTGCCGCCTGCTTGGCCGCCTCCCGCCGCTGCCGCGCCGCCGCCTCCTTGGCCGCCGCAATCTCCTCCGCGTGCTCTTCCTCGTACTGCTGCAGCTCCTGCCATGTGTGCACAAAGAGAGAGTGTGTGTGTGTGTTTGTTCGTGTAGATCAGGTGTGCTTTTATGCAGTGCGGCGCGGGTTTTGAGAGAGAGTGAGCGCGGGTGGAAGTCGGGCAGGTGGCAGGGTGTGCGCGCGTACCGCACATGTCCACATGACCATTCCGACGGCCCAGGGTTCGGGTTGTCATCGCCGCTCTACCTCCTACATACTGCAGCAAGCCTCACACTTGAGTGCAGACATGCTTAATACGTCCACAGCCCACACTGCTCCTTGCTTTCGCCCAACCTTTTGAAGCGAAGCGACTCAAGGGGGGGGGGTTAGTTGATTCCAAACCCAACCAAAAATCCATAGACCCTGAACCCGAAACCAGCCAGGGAGCGGAGGAGGTGTGGCCTTAACCTTTATCTTGAAGCCCCCCAGGATCACCCCTGCCCGTGCGTGAGTGCATGCGTGGCTGGCTGGCTGCGTTTACAAGTATCCGTACGAAACCCCCGGGAACGGCCTCCGAACACTCCGGAGCCCCTCCCACCCGCTTCTTCTCGTAGATAGCCTTGACCTCCCGCTGCAGGTACAGGCGCATGGGCGCCGCGGACTTGTAGTAGGGGTTGGGCTTAAGCACCACGTCCTTCAGCGCGTCCAGTTCCCAGCGCGCAAGGCCGTAGCGCTCCATGGCGTAGGACTGGCAGATGCGCTGCGCGCGGGAAAATGCACTTGGGGAAGGGTTAGGGGGGAGCGAGGCCGCGCGTGGTGGCGAGAAGCGGGGGTGCAAGCGAGGCGTGAGTTGGATTTTAGGCGCGCGTGGAAAGACGAGCAGTGAAGGCGGCTCCCGCGCAACTATGGCACGCCCCCATACCGGTACTATAGTGGAGAGTGCTACGTTCCGTCATGTATAAATCCATTAAGCCCAGCCCTCCACGCCGCCATCCACGCTGCCACACCACAGCACGTTTCACCCCACAAAATGGACAACCGCCCCCATGCTTTGAGCCATGCGTGCAGCGCTTATTGCACGCACCCGGTTCCATGGCCTCTTCTGCTTAGGAGGCTGGGGCGTGGCAGGCGCGTCCGGCACGGCCGCAAGCTGGCCCTCCTCGGGCTCGGGTGTGTGCTCACGTGGCGCCGGCTCTGCTGCTGCTGCCTTAGCCGCGCCCGCTTCGACCCTGGATCTAACTCGCTCGGAGCGCCTCAGCGCCGTTTTAGTAGGCGGTTGCGTGTCCTCGTTGTCCAGGTGGCACGCGCCAGGATCCTCGCCCGGCGAAGAGTCCATGCGCCGACGTTTCGCTCCGCCCATTCCAGCGCTGCTAGACTACAGCAAGAGGCTAGATGACCTAGTCACCGAGATGCGCGTTGCGCTGGTCGGAGGATGTAAGGGAGGGCGCGGCACCACCCGCTGAGGTCGCGAAAGGTCCCGGTGTGCCCAACCGCTCGTCGAACCCTAGTTTATCCGAAAGTTCAGCGCTCTGAAACAGGCAGTTTCAAGCTAGGATAAGGTTTCCTTGGAATACAATAGCAGGTCCAGAGTGGTCGGCGCGAAGCTCAGAGGCTAGCTTTGTGGATTGCATCGGGCTTGAGAGTCATAACGCCAACAACGCCTCGTCGCGTGATTCCGACAATTTCCAACACCTGCTTAGTATTACGCCTATCAACTGACAACTTGGGTTTCACTCGGCGCCCCCATTTACGCAGCACAGAATCATTCACCGCTGCCCAGGTCTTTTCTTTTCACATTAGTTGTTTAACAAATTGTCACGGACCACAAACCTATATTGAATCAACAAGTATTGATACCTGTGCTACGTATCGTTGCCGGAAATGCTCAACTCCAGAAGCCAGGGCGCGGGCATGACCGCTGGCCCGCGTCTCTCACGGCAAGCGCCAGTGCCCTGTATTCAGCATACAGCGATACTGCCCGCGCGGCAGCGCTGCGAGCGCGCGGAAGTCCTAGGAGTCATTCCGCGTGCGCACGCGGGCTCGCCAGAGCCCCCTGTCGCGGTCATTGGCAGGCACAAGCCGACATACACCAACGCAAACTTCCCTACCGACGCGGAGGGCAGGACGTATCACCTTGGCACCAAGGTGAGCAAGCGAATCCAGGGTCCGCTTGCAGGGTGCACTCGCGGCGCTAGCCCCCTGCCTCCTTCACGCGATCGTCATGTCTCGCGTCTCTGTGTATCATGTCTCACAGGAGGGCGAGGTGGCGCCGCGCATCCTGTCCGTGGGCTCGGTTGGGAGAGCCCAGCTCCTGAGCACGCTGCTTGACCCTCCTGTCCCGGGGAAGCCGCTGTTCCAGCGCATCTCTAGCCGGGGCTTTCTGACGATTACAGGTGAGGGGACAGCAGTCTTGTGTAGTTCTAGCGTTTGCGATTTTGGGGACGCAAGTGCCGCCTGGTTTGGTTGGAGCTGGCGCGGGGCTAGCGCTAGCGCAACTAGGGTTTGTGCCAGATCACCTCCTTGTCTGCCCCGATCAGGGCGCTCTGCCCCCGGCCGCTCTTCGTGATCATGCGTGCCGGCAAGGGTGATGGGTGTGCAGGTGCATGTGAACGGCATGCACACAGCTGCGCAGCACACAGCGCGTCATTAGAAGCCGCGTGCACTGCGGCTTAGCGCTGCTTCACTACACGGGGGCTAAGGCACGGCACGAGGCTGAGGGCTGGGCAGGTTGGATGGGCGGGGCGCCGCAGGGCTGGCCATCACCAGGGCGGGGGAGGGCACGCTTCCATGCCACGCAGCGGCAGAGGCCCTGGCGATGTTGCAGCAGGACTGCCGGGCGGGTGGGGGGGGGCACGTACCGCACACCCCACGCCCCCGCCCCGTACCTAGCTACGCTCCCACCGCCACCGAATCACGCGCCACCACCCACACACGTGGCCACGCAGACTCGGTGACCTCAACTGACCCCATAGGGCATTGGCATCAACCCCACGTACCATCCACCTGCAATCTCCCTCCCCTACCCAACCTCCCCTCCTTCGCTTCCGCCCGTTTCGTCACACTGCCATTGCTGCCATTACTGCCATGCGCTTATGTCCTGACAGGCCGCTTCCAGGGGGAGCCCGTGAGCATCGTCAGCACGCACATGGGCATGCCCAACATGGACTTTGTGGTACGGGAAAACCGCGCCGTCGTGCGCGGCCAGATGGCCATCGTACGGCTGGGCACGTGCGGCGCCGTACAGCGGCCCGCCAAGCTGGGCGACCTGCTCATTGCGGCGCGCGGATCCATCGGGATCCGCCGGGATCCAGATTACTGGACGCTTGCCCACCAGCACGTGCACCAGCAGCAGCACCATGCCACGGGCAACGGCAGCGGAACCAGCGCCGCCGGCGGCGCCCCCGCCCCCGCGGCCGCCAACGGCAACGGCGCCGCCGGCGGGCTGTCGTACTCGTACGGCGCCGGCGCGGCGGCGGGCACGCGGCCGTACATGGTGTCGCTGCCAGTGCCGGCGGACGACGAGCTGGCGGCGCTGCTGACGGCGGAGGCGACGGCGGTGGTGGGCGCGGGGCGGGTGGTGCAGGGCCTCAACGCCAGCGCGGACAGCTTCTACAGCAGCCAGGTGCGAAACGTGTGTGCTCAGGGGGTTGGGGTGGGGTTGGGGTTGGGGTTTCCATGCATGACCAGTTATGAAAAGGCGGTATGGACAG